>OZ026604.1:23481931-23539431 GCA_964020085.1 Micromussa lordhowensis
TGGTAAAAGACGATGATCTTGGAGTCAGCTATGGTGGACTCATTACCAAGTGGACTGAGTTCGTATCCTGACCAGGGCTTTTCTGCTGTGCTAATAGCTAGGATTATTATACATTCAACTCTCTAACTCTTTTCTGATTGGCCGAAAGCCTACAGTGAACTTTCGAAATCAGCGCTCGTGACGTCATAACTGCAGATTATACAATAATCATGTCAAGGTCACGGGTAATCATGTCAAGGTCACGGGTTATCATGTCAGGTATGACCACAGTGCATGATTTCCAAGGGTAATCATGTCAACTTCACTCGATTCGTGTTGCTTGCCGTCAGTGACTTCTAAGTTTTTGCGTTTGTTTAATGTATAATGAAACAATTATTAGATTCGGTTTTTGTGATATCCAGAATAATCAAGGTCTCGGTAAGGGTTATCAGCCTCAGCCTTCGGCTGATAACCCTTACCTCGACCTTGATTATTCTGGATATCACAAAAACCTCATCCAATAATTGTTTATAATTTGCACTTGGATACATTTACCTCTCTCTGTCTTAAAATTTAATTAAAAAAATCAACCGACTTCAACAAACCAACTAAAGTAACCAATCACAGAGATACTGACCGACTGATTGACACACATACAAACAGACTGACTGACTGATTGTCACAAAGACAGGCGGATAGGCACACAGACAGAAAGGTTCACAAGGAAAGCAGATAAGGAAGAAGCAGAGTCATTTACCCCATGGAGCGTCTGTGTATTCTCCAAAGACGTACTGATTGCTTTGTATGATTGTAACAGTATTTTTCTTTCCATCACACAGGCTGTGAAAGGTAAAAGCATCCCAGCCATTAAAGGAGGCGCGGTAACACAGCTTCCACTGAGAGTCATTCCCAACAGCTGGCTCAAGAAAATGCAGAAGATGTGTGACATAAGATGCGTTCTTCGACAGTATTGTTGAACTTATTGGCAATTCTGAAACGGAATGAGAAGGTTTGAAAGTAAGGCTTTGATGGGTTAATAATATAAAATAAAAATACAGCCGAACTTTTCCACGAATACAACTCCAAAGTTATAAATGCTTCTTCATGTCTTGGTCGCATAGAGAAAGAATAATACATATACATGTAATACCACAATAAGGACTCTCAGCTTCCACGACAGGGATCTTGTGCAATTGAAGAATTTGTAGGATGACGCACTTGAAATCGAAAAATTATTTATTCAAACACAAAACTGTAATATAACAACTTACTAGTTTCACATGTTTTCCCAGCGAAACCGACCTCACACCTGCAAAAGTAGCCGTCGCCTGTACTTTCACATTCACCTCCGTTTCTGCATGGATTCTGCACGGCGCAAAAATCTATGGCTACACGAAGAAAAAAATTACAAAACGAGCATAGATTAGGAAGTACACGTGGATGCAGTTTTAGTGAACAGTCCTGCCTTTTGGCCGGGGCATGAATGGCTAGGCAGCCACGGTGTATTTGGGCATAGCGATCCGGTGGTGAGCCAGAGAAAGAGTGAGTCTTCCCTGATGTTTATATGTTTTTTTTCTTTATACCCTAAGCTAAGAGAAATACTATTGGCCAAAAAGAAAGAATGGCGAAAAAACTGGCAAAGAATTAGTTTACGTGAGGCGACTAGATCCGAACAAAGTTGGTTAAATATTTACTGGTTCGGTTTTCCGGAGTCACAAACAGTTTGCTGCTCGCACGTAGGGTCTTATTCTGGTCCCCCTTCTGGGTCAGTCGCAGGTTATCCTTGGGAGATTACTCTAGGGATTTTAATGGGGCAGGTTATTGTTCCAGATCTACTTTGTAGCTCATATTTGCTACACATGTCTCTCTCATGTTTCATCTCATGCTGGGTCAGTTTAGATTAATTCCACTCCCTGAGCTCTCAAACTGCCGTCTGAGAGAGCAGAAAGGTTGAGAAGGTATGAACACGACCGCCTTTGAGGACAAGAACGTCTAGGCACTAATTTCGTCTTTGTTTCCGCAACGAGTTTGGATAACCTCCTTGTACTCGTCACTTGTATTCATCAATATCTGAGTAAAAATACACCGAGCAACTAACATTTTACTACCGAAAGATACCATGTCTGTATATACTTAGAGGTCTGTCAACCTCAAAGTGAAAATATATGGTAACAAATTTAATTTCTTACCAAGTTCGCATTTGTCACCGGTGAATCCAGAGGAACATAAACAGCGATATCCTTTGCTGGTAAAACCCGTTTGGCAGGTTCCGTTGTTATGACATGGATTCTTGCCACAAGCATTCTTGATAAATTAACCAAAACAGGCCCAATTAAATTATTACTACGCTCATTGAATTATGACAGATACACAAACTTATACCCTTGTGGTTTGCTTTTTTGTCAATGTTTTTTTCGAGGACTCATTTAATATATAGCTATAACTATATAGCAACGCCTTCTTTCATTTTTCAAGACGTTTTTTGCCGATCCGATGTGTGAAAAAATATATATCCTCGTGTGCAAACCGTTCAGTAAACACTTCTTGCTAGAAGGTAGATAAGTTAGTGTATATCTGACTTTTTTAAAATTTATCTTTATTAAGATAGTCGAGAGCGCACGTAAATAGGAGACGTGGCAGTTGATCGTCTTTGAAGGGCCTTAACGAGTCACAATGTCTTCAACTAGAAGCTAAAATATTTTTGAAAGACCCTTAATGGCGGTATAAAACTCTATTCACTTCACTACTCTCTCTATTCACTTCACAATGTCTTTAGTCTTACCCCCCACCGGTAGGCACATGAATGAGTCAAATCTCCCGGGGTATGCCAGGGGAATGATAATGAATTTCAGTTGACTATACCTCAATTGTCACTTGCTGGCAAAGATATTCTTCCGTTTTAACTGTCGAAATCTCATTTAAATGCAGGCCGAGACTAAGCATGCAAAATACGGACGTTCTACTTACAATTGTTCCATGGTATACGTAGCCTTCTGTTTTTAGCATGTCCTTCTCGTGTTCTTTATGAGTTGCATTGTTCAAATCACAGTTGTGTGTTCCAGTAAATTGAAAGTTAATGCTGACACAGTTGTGTTCTATGTAGCACTGCAGTTCACAAGAATCCTGGTCCAGCACTTTCATGGTTCTTATCATGTGATTAATCAGTCGCTGCCCATAGAAGAAGTAAGAGCCTGGAAACTCTAGCTCGCGGCATTGATCTAAAGCGTTCAAATGATCTCGAGTTAGCTCGTTAGTTAAGTATACTTTGCCAGATATGAAGTATTTTTCACCTGACTAACCTACTTTTAATTACATTGAACTATCAAAACTGGCCTATTCACATGAATTAATGACAAATGCTGCTTGCCGGTAGCTTAACATTACTGTTAATAAGTATGGGTAATCAAAATTAGATTTTTAGATTACCAAAACCGCTTTTAAGATCGAAAAAGCGGTTTTGGGGTCGGCAAAACCTGGTTCAGAGACCGAACAAAAAACGGTTTTGAGATAGTCAAAAACCAGATTTAAGATTCGTAAAAACCGGTTTTAAGATCGACAAAAATCGATTTTATATAGGATAATTTGGTTTTATCAACTGGGTTGATAATGTGAATTGGCAACCGTAAAGAGATTCGGAAGCTGACGTTTCGAGCGTTAGCCCTTCGTCGGAGCGACACGATTCGCTCCAACGTTGTCTCTCTGCGAGTACCAGGCCTCGAGAAAAAGTCTCTCGTGAAAATTACGAGCCTTGTGTACAATTGTCGCACGGTTGAAGTCTATACTATGGCCAAATTGGTTCGCGTGTTGCGAAACTTTGGAATTGTTGTCTCCAACCCGAACCGCTCTTTTATGTTCTTTTAACCTTGTTCCCAAGGCTCTGTCCGTTTGTCCATAGTACACGAAGTTGCAATCAACGCAGCCGACCTTGTAAACACCACCTCTGCACTGCAAGGGAGAACGTTTGTCCTTTGGTCTCGGGAAACACGTACGCAAAACATTGGAAGGTTTGTAACCCACTTTAACGCCGTTGTTACGTAATACTCGCCAAATTCTCTCAGAGACGCCTTTGACATACGGAAGAACAACAAACGTTGACGGTGCGCCAGCGCTTGAAGTGTCGTTGGTTCTCAACCTTGTCGTCCACGTATCTGTACCACCATCGTGGAGGACTTTCTTTCCGAACCGAAGAAAGAGCAACCTCCATATAGGTACCTCGTAATACTCGCGAAATTCTCTCAGAGACCACTTTGACGTATGGAAGAATAACGGTGCGCTAGCGCTTGAAGTGTCGTTGATACGTGAATCGCGACGGAGAGAATTGTGGTAAGACTTGCAACGGCCGGATAAAACGCAGAGGGTAGTTGTTATCCCTTAATTCTGATGTCCATGCCTGACTGAAATTTTAGTATTTTCAGTTTAAGGAGTATGTTGTTACCCATGATATCAATGATGGGGTGACATTATTGAAGGAATTAAGCCTTTTGGATTTGTGACTGTTAATAAGAGGGTGGAAAACCATAAAATTGCCTGTAAAATAGCTAAAACCTAAAAAAATATGCGAAGAACAAATGAGAAAAGTTAAAGCAGCTAAAAATATTTTCTTCAATAAAAACACAGATATCAAGATTTGGAACACATTCCTGTCAAATTATGGTTTCCATGGAAACATTAAGGTCCTTGACCAACAACAATTCATGCTCATTCTTCACAGATGTATTTATTTAAATGTCGCCAAAGTTCGATATCTATGCTTTATATGTTTTTAAGGTTTAAGCCTTCAAAGTTAGTAAGGGTTTTAAAGGCCCACACGGCCCCGTCGAAATAGAAAAATAAACCAAAAAACCGTTCCTTGCCAATTTAATAAATTTCTCAATGCTTTTCGGCTGGATAAACAGTATATTATCATATGACATCGCCACCTGTAAAGGGAGCTTCTTTGTTGCAAAATTTTAATTTTACGACTGAATTGAGAATTAGAAATGTAGCTAGCCTCTAAATGCGGTGTACAAAGCGAAAAAAAAAATAAAAAAGAAGAAAAATGATAAATAAGCCTATTCGGCTGTGAAACGATTTAAAGTTTTATGATTCTTATCATATAGTGTGTACCTTCCATACTCAAATTTAATTGTCACGTACTGTGTTCTGATATTGTGTGGCACAATGTTTTTTCCAGATGACTTGCACGATCGATTGCGTTTTTTTAAAAAATCACACAAACAAAGTTCGCCCTAAGACATTATTCCCGAAAAACTTTTCTCGGCCTAAAAGACGAAGATTTTATCAGAGATAGGAAACACGGAGAACTGAATCGTCGTCTAAAGAGTAATAAAGTTTAGCGACCTACTACTCCAAAATAACATTAACAGGATATTTTTAAGCCTTACAAGTTACCTTTCCCCTCTCGATTCGGCGTTGCCCTCTCGATTTGGCGTTGTTGAGCCAATACGGTCTAGCTAGAATTGTACCTGTTAATGAATTCCTTACACTTAAAAGCACAAGCTTCTGAGTATGACCATTACTTTCCACAAACGTCTATCTTCAGGATAGGTAGAAATATGTATATCTCTATTGCAATCTCCAACACTACAGGCGGGAGACTCTCGAACGTTCACGGAAAACAAATAACCCCCAAAACCTACAATAAAGTCTTAAGAAAGGTACAAAACCAACGAAAACTTGTCTAGATAATGCTTTGGAGGCATTTACGAAGGGGCTTTGGAGGTCACTCCATTTAATGACGCTTAAAAGTCCATATCTTGCCTCTGGCATGATAAACTAGTACCTAAAACAATCAACATTTGCAAGACTTACCATCCAAGCAGCTCAAAGTAGCTTTGATAGAAAGAAGAAGAAAGAATTTTCGATAATGTGTAGGAAAGCCCATGTCGGAGCACCTAGATGTACGCCGAAGGTTTCATGGCGCAAATTATTGGGTATAATATTAAAATTAAAATAAACTGCATCTGCATGTGTGTTAATTCAGATCTATGAGGCGTACATGGCAGTTCTGTCAAAGCACTAAGCAGTTGCTTTATTAGTTGCTTTAATGAGAAGTTTGGACTTGTTGTCATGGCGATGTCGGACTAATAGGCAAAAACAGGTACGAGCTTAACCTATTGATAATAACGAGAGTAACTTGAATCTTTTTGTGAAGAATACAACTTGAACTAATAACTACAATTAGTTTACCAGGACAAAACAGAGATCGAGTGCAATTCGTATTTAAAACTACTACAGATCCGATGAATAATGATATAGCAATTATCATGACAAAAATTGTCATGATAAGTGACATGATAAGTGTAAGTGGCAACTGTAGTTCATTTTATAAGTAAAGTAGTATGTAAAGACTGCATACGAGCCAAGTGGCCCACCAAGCAGGAACTTAGCCCGGTTTCCGTAGCATGAAGCGAATAGGAGTATTTCTCCTCCCCCATAGACCTTTGCATAAATGGCGCCTAAATTTGAATAACAATACTTTAAACATCCTTAGTTTTAGACAAAGGATGTTTCACATGAATGTGAGGCTAAAGATGTATAACTATTGTTATTCAAAATTAGGCGCCATTTATGCAAAGAGTCTATGGATGGGGGGAGTAGTCCATCGCAGGATTACCTCCAGTATTCAATTCTCCGGTTCCCATCAAAGCCCGATTAAGCTTTGTATATTTCAGTTTTGTATTTTTTCTGTGAGGTTTTCTGTTTATGTATTTTGTCCTTCAGTTTTGAGCTTCAGTAATCTCAAAGTACACAAAAGATAAGAAGTGAAAAACCCTTTTAAACAAGAAAAATTGATACTTCGGTTAACTTTTAATCCTGGGTTAGCGTTAACCGGCTTTCGAACAACCCGGCCCTGGGTTGTCATGCTATAAACAATCGATTAAATTCAGTAGAAATATTAAAATTATAGTAGTGCGACGTCGCGATGTTTCTAACAAGAAAGGAAGGAGTGAGGTTGGAGTTTGCCCACAGCTCCAGCGGTGGCGTTCGTTGATTATTAGCATTTGCGGAGTTTAGTGAGACACTGAAATTTATTTCAGACCTTTTTGAGTACCATATAGTTATTAATTCAATTCGGTCTGGAGATTCCGTGCTTCTCGAGTTTAAAGAGCGCGAACGCATTGGTGACTGATGACCCCATGAGTTTCAGCTCATTCGGTTTCAACACGTTTATGATTTTTTGGCTTAAGATCACGAGATGTACATGTATTCCGACTTTGTTGCTTAGCAACTAAAGTTGTTTCGTTGTGCTGTCGGCAGACCCTTCATCCTTATTAAAACGGAATATTGATAATAATGCATTCATTGCTTTTAATGCGATTTCCTTTTACGCGCTTGATCTGATGTCATCTGCAAATTAAATAACATGTACAGGCAATTGAATGAGAGAGTGATAAAGCCTGCAGTCTACATTTTACCCCTGGTCTGCAGTCTAGTCTTGTAAGAATTTTCTTTAAACATATTGACATACAAGGACCTCTCCCCTCCACAGAGGCCTCTTTAGTGCTGCTTTGACCGTTGGCTGGTAGTTCGTCTTGGGTGCTGAAGACAACCCTATCAGAACCTTCTGATGTAACTTTATTAAGTGTTTATATGAAATGAAGTTGTCCGTCGAGGATCACTTAAGCATTTTTTTACATATTCCAGTGCTCAGTTATCCTTCTTCCCTTGGCTTCCATTCAGTCATTTGATCACTGTGGGCTTTGGTGAGCTAATTTTGATACATCCAATTCATACCATGAGTTGCCTCAGGTAGCTTAGTCACAGTATTTTGACGAAAAAAGGTTGTCAGGCCTACCAGGGTTACCCTGGCTACGTTGCTAACTGAGACTTGTGTATTTGGGGGTTTCACTTTTTCAACAAAACTCCCGTGAAAGCTTGTTCGTCTAGGGCCACTGGGGAGAGGGTTTTCTTTTTACCTAAGACCAAATATGGAGCCTCAGTGTCGTCCTCAATCATATCTGCTTTTATATCAAAACTCTAGTTCCAAACTCTGGTCACCTCGAGTTCTTGATGCTGGATCTTATTATGTTTACAAAATTGGCGCAGTTGATTAACAATTTAGGAATTTTAAGTTTGATTTATTTAAGTTCCTAAGCAATATTGGAACTTTTCTTCATGTAAGGATCCAAAAAATGCTTTATACAGAGTGCTTATTGTAGTTTGCTTGTCCCGCTTCAGAAATCCTATTTTTCCTTTGTGCAGGTGAGGGTGCTGAAAAAAAAAATCTACGTGAAAATCTGCAGACCTCAATTTAATGTATTGATACTGGAAATACTAATGCTTTATAAATTATAATATTATCTCCATGTACATTACCATATTATATCTGCGATATAAAAACCATACAGGGAAGAGAGCTAGGTCATATAAACATTTACTCCAATTTTCAGCTAGTAAATATTGAGAGGATGTTTGTTTGTTTGTTGTTGTTTTTTTTTGTTATTGTTTTCTTTTAACCTTAGGTTACCATCCTCCACCAGATGTGCAAGACCATCCAAGTAGGCTCCGTTTCTGGCAATATATACAACCACCAGGGAAAGCTATCTATTTTTCTGTCAATTTATCGTCAATTAAACATTTAAAACCAAATCTTATATGTGTGTGTTTTTAATGTTTTTGTTTTTTTTGTGTGTGTTTTTTGGGATACATCTGCAGGTATCGGAAAGCTTTGTATTTTGGGTCACTTGGGATTAGTCTTTATTTGGAGTTGTTTTGTTTCCTGTCTTTTATTTCTTTTGTTTTACGTAAGCTTACGTAATCTGTGCTCCGGTACCTGCAGAAAGATCCGTTTTTTGAAAGTGTACGCTTATCACTTGCATAATGCATTCTCTTGAACCCAATAATAAACTCGTCAATGGATAAAGTAACAGGGAATCTGGGATGGAAGGAGCTGGGGAGACATCAGGCTTGTGGTTCATGTCTACAAGTACAACCTCTGACGCTGTTCTGTAGAATGTTTATATTAGGTCAACTCAAACTTAATTAATGTAAATAATTGTTAAAACTATCTTTACTTACCCATGATTTATAATTAAAATTACAAGTATAAAGCACAAAGAAAATAGTTGATTATCATTTTAAACTAATTAGAGGCAGTAAAGCTGTTACAGCTTCTCGAACCAGATGTATACTATAGGAGATCACCTGATATTGATCTTTCCAGCTAGTTAATCTGTCTTATTAAAAACTAGTCATCATGGTATATTTAACAATTATCCTGCGAAATCGCGCGGAATATCGTCTGATACTTAGCCGACGAGGCCGTAGGCCGAGTCGGCTAAAATCGTTAAGTACTTGGTGTATCCCTTATCATAGTGTATTTAGAACGTAGCATAGTGTATTTATCCTTATTATAGTGTATTAGATACACTATAGTATCTGGAAGGGATACATGAAGTACTTAGGCTAAAATCAGACGACATTCCGCGAGATTGAGCAGCATAATTGTTTTATTATTCAACAAATTGTATCAAAACAGCCTAAATCCCTGTAAATCTCTCTGTCGACATTTCCTCACTTCACTTTTTCTTCCCACGTTCGAAGCTACGTATACCGCCGGATATCTGTTACCTACGGATGACAGATATCAAGAGCATCATGACCACATTTGGATAGTGTTACAATTTATTGAATAATAACATCTCATATCCAACGCGCGCTCATGGAATAGTTGTTAAATATAACCTTCCTTAATGAACCGGCTCTTTGTTTTAGCAATACATCATTTTGGCTTAACAAGTTTCTCCTGGATAACCCTTATTGCAGTATTGTGTTGTAGAGGCACTGAACAGGTACGAGAAGCATAGTCTAGCAGGAAGAAGAAAGATAAAGCCGTTTCTCTTTTAGAAAATGGCTCAGAAAAAATACTCAAGCAGTCGGCAGTCCAGCGAGACTAAGTCAAACACAAAATTGGTCTCGGTAAGCTGAAAACCTTTGCTTTATCTGGAATTTAACAAACCCAATAAACAAAACGTTTATGAGATTAATTCATTTAATAAATTCAACTTTTCTCAGTCTCAAAATAATTGTTGACACACTGATTGATGTCGGGAATTGCGAAACATCTAACATCAAAATAAACACATAACCTTGCTTCCCGATGCGAATGTTCCAGTCCTTTTTAGGGCACAGCAGCGAGCAAAGTATAGCTCAATACAGCGCACGGCCAACTGTATCGCAGATAAAAGGTGTCTCCGACACTATTTCAAACTGATTTGAGAATCACCGACTACAGAGGACACAAATTTCCATCGTCACTGACGCTCCTTTCCGTTCAAAACGTGAATCGAATGGCCTCCGGTTTGACCGCAATCGCAAGTTTTCCGAGCGTATTTTCCAACCGCGTCTGTTGAGTAATAGATCACTGAAGACGTCAAAATGTGGTAAGAACATCAGTGACACACTCGGCTATCGTCTCATGTGCCACTTTTTTTTTGTTCTTACCACATTTTGACGTCATCTGTGATCTATTACTGAACAGACGCACGGCAACATGGAATCTATTTGTTAAATAATTTACATCCATGTCGTGCTAACTGACGTGCACGAGCTCATTTATCGAACTGCGTAGCTAGTTTTAAATTTTTGACAATGTTTTCAGTTGAAATATTTTCCCAACATGTTGCTGTGAATCGGCAACAAAACGATTTTCTTTATCGACCATACCAGTCTCTGCAACTTTTTAAAACATTGGAATCGTGATAAACAAGAACTTGATACCGTGAAACCACCTGTAAATTGTCTTCGTCAATGGCAAATTTCTAATAAGTTAATGCATGCAGAAGCATTTTTCCCAGAAAAATATTTATTTAAAGAATCAACAAGATTTGAGTCGATACTTTCCAATTTCGATATACGATATAGGTCTAAGTACTTTTGCAAATTATGCGTAATATATTTATGCAATAGTTAATATCACTTTACTCCAAGTAAACTTCGTTAACTAACAGGTGCATTAATTAACTAACGTCTTGCCTTCTTGTAACTATTGACTAAACTCTGCGTATTTTGGAGAACGTGAGGCAAGACGGCTATTTTTTTTTCTTTTTTTCTCTTGATATTGTTCGCTTGAGTTATTATCAGTAGACAGGTTTTTATACTGATTCGCGTTCTGAACAGATCTTGATAATTGCGAAATTCGAGTTCGAGAGTCATCCGTGGAATCGCAGTCGTCATTATTTGCTTAGCTTCGATAAAAAAATTAATTCGCGTCTCTTAGGCAATCAACCCTCGACGAACTAAACAAATAACGACTGCGTAGGAGACCATATTATAGTCAATTATATTTATTCAATTTAATACAGCTGTCGCAGGGAAATTCACCTATTGGCTTTAGTTACGTTTTCTATTTAATTAATATCTTAAACAGGTTGACCACGCACGTCAAACGTCTTTTTAATGCCGGGTATGATGGTATGAGGGTTACCCGAATTCCGCTTTGAAAATGGTCACTTTTGGATTCTTCATTTTTTCAGTCCTACTTCAACCCGTGTCAACCTGCGTGAATGGTAAGTTACTTCCTTCTTCTTCTTCGTATTTTGCAAATATTGCTCAGCGAAGCGTGCAATAACCTTTCGGTCAAGCAGCATCACGTCCAACACAGAACTTGATTCTTTCTTAGTCGTTCAGCTCCCTTCTCTCTCTTTCAAAATGACTCAGTTTCTCTCAGATACGAGATGTTTGTGTCGTTGTATTAAAATCGTAAAATTTTCCATATCATATTGGTCTATTTTCAACCGTTTACGTTTTTAATAGAAACTCCTCATTTTTAGTTTACCGTACGTATACTCCTCCCATTTCAAAGTTATTTGGTATTATTTCTTAGTTAACAGAGTGAAAAAGGAAAAAAAGAACTAAACGAAAAACCTAGCTCCTACGTGGACGAAATATAACAACATAATTACTCAGGGAATTTAAATGAAAAATGACCCCGAAGTGTAAGCAGCAGGTAGCTAATGATGACATGTTTCCTTTACTGAGTTCACCTACTGACAGCAACGCTTTTGAATAATTTTTATATTCGGTTAGCGTTTCTCAATATGAATTTAAAATAAACTGTATATATTTGCAGTTCAAGTTCAAGTGAAACAGTGTACTTAGCGTAAATATATAAAACGCGAGTGTTTTCTTTTTCGAAGGCCAAATTTGATAGGTCTATTAAAAGCAACGTTGGGTACCTTAGGCTTTGCGAGTGGAGTCCAGCCTGTGCTTATATTTTTTAATTCAACGGCTCCGATTGGTTTACAGCGCCATCTCATGTACTTGTTGAGAAAAAGATAATTATTAGATATCGAAAGTACAAGATTATGCTCACTCGTCACCACAGCCTTTTTAAAATAATAAAATAACAACACATGTTAAAATTCTGGGGACTCATTTTACATATGATTATCGCATCAAACAAAAAATGAACTTTGACGAATTAATTACTTCCATTAAGGATCAGTTAAGGATATGGAGATGGAGAGACGTTACTATTATTGGCAGAATTCAAATTGTCAAGACATTCATCATCCAAATATTCCTTTCTCGTGCAAGCATGATCTGTTTAGACAAAGAATTTGTCAAAGAGGCCAATAAAATTATTTTTAATTTTATTTGGAAAGGAAGAGACAAAATCAAACGCCTGGCGCTTATCAGTGATATCGAAGATGGCGGGCTCAAAGCTCCACACCTAGACTCCATAATTAAAATCCAAAGAATAGTTTGTTGCAAACGACTCCCAACAGTTGGAAAACTATACTTTTGCATTACCTAAAAACTGTTGGAGGTAAATTTATCGTATGTTGCGACTTTGATGTAAAAACCTTGTCCATCAAGCTTCCAAGGTTTTATGAAGAATGCCTTGAATACTTCGCAGAATGCTCTGTAGCAAAGCAAGGCAGCTCACAAAACCCCACCAATGAAGATCTTTTAAAAATAATCTTATGGAATAACAAAGCTATTTGTGTGGATGGTAAGTCTGTCTAGTACTATAGGTTAGCAAATATAGGCATTCTTAGAATAGAAGACTTGTTTTATGAAGACAAGCGTCTGACTAACCATCTTCGAGAACTGAATATCTCACCATTAGATGCTTTCAGGGTTATTTGTGTAATTGAAGCTCTCCCAACTGAATGGCGCACATTTTTAAAAACATGTAATCATTCTGTTATCGAGCCTTTCAACTTACAAAATCAGGTTCAGTTACACTTCAATGGTCAAAATGTTTTACTCAGCAAAGCCGTATCAAAGATCATTTATAAGGAAATTCGTAATAGAAGCATTACTGCACCTGCAGCTAAACTTAAATACAACGCTCAAATCGCATCCGATGAATTAGATTGGAAAGAAAATATAGAGCTTACCACATCGAGTTGCCTTCGACACAAAATCACGCGAATTTCAATATAAACTTCTCAACAGATGTCTTGGCACGAATGTCGTCCTTAGCAAAATTGGGATAATTCCATCTCCAGCTTGCTCTTTTTGTGGAGAAGCAGATGAATCTCTCGAACATCTTTTTCAGTGTAACTTGCCATCACAAATAAGAAATTCTGGGCAGAAGTTATAAAATGGATGGGCAACCTATATATTGCAATTGAACCTCTTTCTAATAAAGATATAATGTTTGGTATAATGGATTGTGATAGAGATTTATTTGTTAACCATATTTTGTTGATTGCGAAAAAATATATTTATTCCTGCAGATGTAACAAAACTAAACCATCTATTATAGTATTAAACGCTAGAATTAAAGTGATTCACCAACTTGAAATGATGGTCGCTAAATCTTGTAACAAGTTGCCTATCCATCTTAAAAAATGGGGCAAGTACATTGAGAACTAATGCAATTATAATCTTGTACTGCGCTCATTGTTAAGGTGTTAAAAATGAATGTGTGTAACATCTGTAAAGAGGTCTGCTGTGTATTGTATGTACATGTGTTTGTAATTGTATTATATGTAAAAATAGAAAGTACAAAAATTCTCAGTCTCTTTCACAAAGGTTTTCCATAGTTACGTCATAAAAAAAACACGTTTTTCGGGGGTTTACCAGTTCAATAAACCTACTAGGGATGTTGCGGAAAATACTCGGATGCCGTTTCTTTAGTAAAACGTTTTGATATCGAGAAAGTCTGGTAACATCAAGTTTATTTACAGGAAAGGTTAGCAATTTCGACTTCCGCGAATATAACTATAACTATTATCACTATTATAACTAACTATATGTATATTAATTTTTTGCAGATCAATGTCGTGAATTGGAGTTTCCAGGCTTATACTTCTTCTATGGGGAACGACTGATTAATCACGTGATAAGAACCATCAAAGTGCTGGACCAGGATTCTTGTGAACTGCAGTGCTACATAGAACACAACTGTGTCAGCATTAATTTTGAATTTACTGGAACACACAACTGCGACTTAAACAATGCAACTCATAAAGAACACGAGAACGACCTGGTTAAAACAGAAGGCTACGTATACCATGGAACAAATGTAAGATGAAGTATCTCAAACACTATACACCGAGTTTTTCACATTTCAAAACACCGAGAACATGATATTCAGCGGATTACTTTTCATAAACTGTAAGGTATTTTGAAATGTGGTGGGACACTGTTTCTAGTGTTTGATACAAATTCCCAATCAAAACTAAGAGCGGAGAAATTAAATTCTAGACTAACTAAAGTAAGATATCCAAACACCTTCACGGTTATATTTTATGATAATAATAAGTTTGAGAATATATTGTAGAGAATTTGTATAAATTTAGGTATAGACCTTCCGAAAAAAAGCGGTCAATAGTTTTAATTTAAATTTTTTTTCAGGAAATTACGTGGACCCTACTCTGAGAAGGGCTTGTGAAAAAAAAGGAAGTGAGGCACTTAGTTACAACCATTGTGTTGCTTCCTCTGGTGCTTTGCCATGTCGAGGCGGGCAAGCTTGCGTGCCCTTGCGACTCTCAGAGCTGTGCCGGCGGGAGTCTTGTGCTCCTGGCTGGTTCAACCATGCCGGATTGGTCTGCGGGAGAGGGATCAGACAAATCAGCACACTGGTCCTCCAGGTTGGAGGTTGGGGGTGGGGCCAGCAATCCCATTCTGTAAAGAAACTTTGATTTGCTACCAAAACATCAACTAATTTCTTAAGGCAACCAGTTGTGGGAGGGGAAAGGCCCCCTTCGGAGAGGAATAGGACGCCATGCAGTGAAAGCCGCAAGCCGATATACCGCATGGCCGAGGCCCTTTCTATCTCCTAGGAAGATCTCTAAGTAAGAAGCTTGGAACTTAAGCACACTATATGCTGCAGGTTAAGCAGCTTTGATGGCTCCTGAGATGAGGAATTACAACATCAACGGGATGAACGCAGTTGGTTAGATGAGGCTAAAAACAGGATAGATTGTACTGTACCCATGTCATGAAGAGATGAGTGCCCTACACACCGTGAGTGTAGCCTTCCTGCTGTCACAGGAAGTGCAACAAACCCTCATTACCTGGGAGGTTGTTGGTCCAAGGATCAATGCGAAGATTGGGGCTGATTAAAGAGGGTACGAGGAAGAAATGGGAAGCTGTGGACTTGTAGAAATGCATGAAAATGGAGATTTGTTCGCAGACCTTTGTGTATCAAACAGACTGGATGTAGGAGGCAGTGTCTTCCCACACAGAAGAATTCATAACGCTACTTGGATATCTCGGGGCCGAAGGTCAGAGAACCAGATAGACCACACATAGGCAAATGCTTAGACTGTCGCTGCTGGATGTCAGGGTCTATCGGGAAACTGAATCAGCTTCTGATCGCCATCATGCACTGGCTAGGATAAAGATTAAGCTGAAGAGAGTCTGGGTAACTCTGAGAACAAGACCATGGTACAATGTGGGTTCTTAAAGGACAGAGAGGTTTTCGGATAGGCTCGGCCTATCCCTTAATAATAAGTACTCAAGTACCCCAGAGCTTACTGGAGGATGAAAAAACGGACCTGCGGAGCCAATAGCAACTCAAAAAGGAGATTTGGATGAACGCCTGTGAGGATATAATAGGAAGGAGAAAGCTGCAACAGCGGGAGTGGACTTCCCATAGGACCTTACAGAAAGTGCAGGAAAGAAGTGAAAGGAACGGTGTTTTAAACAACAGCCGCACCCGTGCAGCTAAAACTGCGGAACACGAAAAGTATAAAGAGGCTAACAAGGCTGTGAGGAAAAGTATTGGAGAGGACAAGAAGAGATTTATAGAAGGCCTAGCCCAGGCAGCTGAGGGAGTGGAAGCTTAAGGAGATATGAAGCAGTTGTACAATACAAAAGGAAACCTCTGTGGGAAGTACCAACAATTAGCAGGACCAATCAAGAACGAACTAGGAGGATCAGTTGAAGAGATGGGCTAAACACTTTAAAGAACTCCTTAACCGTTCCGCTCCACTAGAGAGACCAAATATACCAGCTGCAGGTGCAGATCTTGAAATCAGCTGTGGCAGACCAAGCAGGGAGGACATTAAGAGAGCCATTGGTCTCCTAAAGAAATGAAAAGCCGCGGGCCCAGATAGAATACGCGCTAAAGCTATCAAGGCAAACATACATATAGGGAAACCACTTGAGGATGTGTAATCTTTTAGTTACCTCGGTAGTACCATCGACAGGCAAGGAGGCACAGGCGTGGACTTTGAAATTTGAATCCAAAAGACACGCGCGACGTTTGATGCCATGAGAAATATCTGGAGCTCAAAAAAATATCACTACACAAACCGAACTAAAGCTCTTTAATTTCAAAGATAAGCCAGTTTCACTTTATGGTTCAGAGACTAGGAGATCAACAAACGTATCGACGAAGACGCTCCAAGTTTCCATCAATAAGTGTCTGCGCATGCTATTACATTGATATGGCGAGACAGTGTCAGAGTAATGTGATAGAGTCAGTAACATCGAACTATGGCATAGATCTGGGCAAACTTCAGTGGAGGTAGCTAACCGGAGAAGGAAATGCAAATGGCTAGGTCATAGCACGTGGAAGCCTTCTTGTAGCATCACTAGGCAAGCTTTGACCTGGAATACTCAAGGGAGGCGAAAGAGAGGTCGTCCGTGGAACACCTGGAGATGCTCACTGAAAGCAGATATCAAGTCCATAGGCAAGGGTTGGTATCAGCTAGTGAAGGATGCAGAGGACATGTGGCTATGGAGAGAGACTGTTGATGGCCTATACTCCTGAGAAGGAGTGAAGGGCGAACACGCGTTGTGTTGCTTGGCCGCGTTGTGTACATTAAGTTGTAAATCGACGAGTAATAGCCTGCTTTGTTACAAACCAAACAAGAAGCAAACACAATAATGCATTCACCCGTTCAAATAAAGGCGTATTCTATATATTTTATCTTTTCTTCAAATTAATTGTCTCCTAAAAACCTTTTTTCACACCTTACCAAGAGTGATATCTTATTTAGGTAAGTATAGTTAGAAAGACCTCATAGAATACCGCGCAGGATAAAAGATATCTTAATATAATATGAAATACAGATTTTATCTAACAACATAATTTGTTTTTTTTTCTTGTCTTCAAGAATGCTTGTGGTAAGGCTCCTTGTCAGAACAACGCAACCTGTCAAGCAGGTTTTACAAGTAAACGCTACCGCTGTTCATGTACCCCAGGATTTACGGGTGACAACTGTGAATTTGGTAAGGAATAACTGGTCGTATCAGTTCTGCTATCATGCTATTTAAAGGCAAGAAGTAATGAATTTTTGTACCCAAAAATGCACAGAAGAAACATTTTTCTTTCCAACATTTATAGATATTGACGAATGCAAGGAAGACCTACAGATTTGCGGCTTAAATACTGTCTGCAACAACACCAGGGGATCATATCAATGCACTTGTAAAACCGGATATACCAGAAATGGCCACAGCTGTACAGGTAAATGATTTATTTTGTTTAATTGGTCCAAAAAGGTATTTTAAAACTAACGGTGTTTTGTCGTATCAATTTGGTTATAATGATAAGAAGTATTCACCGAGTTGGAAATTACGGTATTTTACTTGTTATGTGGCTGGGACTTTCGAAGAACATTGCAGTCCTCATAACAGCACAGCATAAAATGCTCTTCACAAGCAAGTGTGAAGAAAAAGGTTGAGAGACAAAGAAAAAACCGTAGGACTCGGTGTAACACAACAAATCATTCAGGTGAACCAAACACTGACGATAATTTGTTTACGAGTAAATTGCCGTCTGTGACGCAGGCTATAATAACTCTGGAGCGACATAATTTGAAAAATTCTCTGAACACGTTGCTTATTTCCATTCATGATGTAAACGTCAGACCCCGCTGTTTGATTTTAAATTGTTGCAAAAAAAACAATGTTGCCTATAACTTATCGATATGATGTTGAACTGGGAACATATGGCATACAATTCAGGTCGGAAAAACTCTCTTCTTGTGCGATTCGATAAGCCGGGTTTTCTAGCGCATGAGCCTCGACAATGTATTTTAGGGTCAACAAGTACCTCCTTAGTTTTGGACATATGGAACATCGGGACCGTGTTTACTCTTTTAGCATCATGACTCCTTGTCGCGCCCTGGGACACCACAAGTGAACGACATTTATTTACAATGGGCATCGACCCGCTCCATTTCACTCCGGTTATAAAAAGATTGAGAAAAGCCTGCATTTTCCCGGCTTTAACTGTCATTTTCTCGTGCGATCTATTGAAATTCTAATGCATCCACGCGGAGATATATTATGACATGTTGTTATGTTGTTATGACATGTTGTATTTTTTTGCCATGTCGAATCTCAAGTTTAGATTATTTTGGAGCCAAAGCTACAGTCCCCCGCGGAAGAAGTCAATATCGATAATTTAATTTAATTCGTCAACTTTCTTTCAGATATTGACGAGTGCGTACAAGATACTCACAACTGCAGCAAAGATACTGCTTTTTGCAACAATACAGAGGGATCGTTCAACTGCGCTTGTAAACCTGGATTTACTGGAGATGGATACCACTGCACAGGTACGCATATTCCCATGGCACGAAATTCCCTCGCGATTGGGCCTCACAGACAATGGGTGGGATGTAGAATTCCGCTCTCTCAAAATGGGATGAAGAGGGTATGTTTAACAGGCCTTGGAGGTTTCTGGATGTTGCAAAAAAGATAAAAAAAACAAACAAAACAAAACAAAATTAAACATAAAGAAAAAAAATGCAAGGGTTATAAGAAAATTTCTGAGTGCTGGTGACATTAGTAAACCATGATTTATATGAGGTTTAGGCAGCAGAAGTGATTTTTTTCGTGGGATGAAGAGTTAATCGCCTCTTCCTCAATAGTTACCAATAGCTTCCGAAATCTCAGATGCCGTTATTCAGGTGATGTTGAGGACAAGGAAAAGTAACGGTACCAGATGCTTTATTTCTATGGTTAAATATGTCATACCAGTCAATGACGTCACTGAACAAGAATTGTTTTCTTAATAGATATTGACGAGTGTTCCCAGGGCTCCCTCAAAAACTGCAGTGAGCATGCTCATTGTAACAATACCGCTGGATCATACAAATGCACTTGCCATGGTGGATATTTTGGAGATGGCCACAACTGCACTTCGGGTAACAATTGTTTAACATTTCTAATAATGTTCCATGGCTATTATCCACAATTGTTATGAACATTATATTGTACATCATATAGTATATGTACCTATGATTTGTACAGATAGTGTGCAATGTAGACTTCAATGCTCGAATGAGTTTATTCCAAGGAGGTTCGGACCAAAGATTCGTTACAAGGATCTGGTTAGACTATGAAAACAAAACTAGCGTAAATGAAACGAAGAAAAATGAAAATACTTAGCGACAAAATACTTACAGGATTTGAAGGCTCGGAGGAAACGTGAAAAACTTTAGGCTATGTGAAAACGAACAGAACTCGACTAGGACTTTTACTTCAAGATTGTTCGAGCGAGCACATGGCGCAGACCATAATATACAACAACATATAAATGACATAATTCCTCCGCTACCAGTCCCGCGCGGGCTAAAGACGGGAAAAACTTAACAGATACAAGAAGAACGTTTTGTAACCTACATGCAATAGCTGAACTGCAGAGTAACTGCGTCAAAATGCAAACCAGGTCGTTTTTATCTTGTACTGACAACGCTATCATTTACGATCCTAACGTCTACCAACTCTTTTTCAGCTTTTGTCATGAATTCAACGATATTATCCAACAATCAACATTACCTCCGTTACCTGCACCATTTCCTTGCGCCAGAAGTTGGAAACATTTCTCAGTGGTTACTGTGCTACCGTCAGTCTTATCATGGTGATCTCGATTCCATATTTCACGACAATTGCGATGGAAAAGAAAACACCGTTACTATTGTAAAAGAAAAGGAGTTTGTGTTTGGAGGATACACCGATATTCCGTGGGGTAATTGTAGCTGTGACATATTTACAAAAATAACTTGAGAGTAATTAACTAGAGAAAAAGAGCTAAAATGGGGGATAAGCTCTGTATCTTCTCTTGCGAATACATCTAAACACGGTTTCAATTTTCCAATTTCCGAAAATGTCCAATTGCGAAAGTTAGGAAGGTAATCCTCTGATTTAACTCCTCGCAATAAAATTCTATCAGAAACAGTGAAAAAGTTGACTGACCAACTGAAGTAAACACAGATTTCTGTTTCGATTTTTATGCGGAATTCCCAGAATGTTTTGTTGATTAGATTGCATTCTTTCCTAAAATTTATGCAGGAACAGTTTGGTATGACATGACATATCAGCGGTCAAAAATCTTGATGCTTCCATAGCAATCGTATTTTGAAAGCTATTTTTTTCGAATTCAAATTTTGTTGTCTTAAATAAAATCTATGTTTTGCTTTCTTTATCGCTTTTGACGAGTTCAGAGCCATTGGCCGGGGTTTTCTAACGTTTAACAAAAATCATTTAAAATCCTTCACCTATTGATCTTAGAAGATAAGAAAATACGGTCTGCTTAAACTGTTTCATTGCATTTCCGGATACTGGAAAAGTAAAATAGTAAACTAATACTTACTTTTTTTTTCAAATCGCTTATCCAACAACGTTGCGGGTAAGGTTTTCTCTAGCTGTGGACTAAACTTCGTGATTTATTGATGAGCCTTACGATGCGATGCTGTTTCCCGTCTTTCAGAATCCGATCGCATTAATACAAGTCGTAGGTGGTATGGTTCCACTTCCAAGGCATTCATCTTTTCTCTGAAAAATAAAGAAAATCTTGCTCCCTTCAAGAGCATGGTGACAAACCCACAGAGAGCTATCTATAAACACAGATGGTACGGACCAACATTTGGAACCAACGACCTCCGCATAGACAGAGATGGAAATTTGAAAACTAACCAAACAAGTACAGACTTTGGCAACGATTACTTTGTTCCAGTGAATGTCAACGACCGCGAGACCATCTTGGCTGGAGTTAGCAAATTCCATCCTGATGAGGTTGAGGTTTTTTGTTTAAACTGATATATGAGAGTCAATGTAGCATTCGCGGTTAAACAACTTCCACTCATTTCAATTGCTTATGTTAGCTAGCACTTCAAGAACGCTTTACATTTATTTTCATGAGACGTAGTGTTTAGGCGGCAGGATGATTCGCACACATTTGAGTGGGAGCCATTCGCATAAAGTAGGGATGAGGTCACAAAGAAATGATATGTTGGCGGTAGTAGTAATGCACGCTTGTGTGGTTCGTAACCAATCAGGAGCTAGCATTTGTATCAGGTGACCAAAAAAGAACAATAGGTTCTTTTGTTCTTTCATATCTTAGATCTAAAAAAGGCCACACATTGCAACACTCAGAAATCTATCTGCATGGGAAGCATACTGACTTTATCAAAGACTCACCTCTTCAAAACAACAAGCCTACTCTTCTTCTTCAAGATGACTCTTCTTTAACTTTCTTCAAGCAGTTAGTTGTTTGGTGTGCGAATATGAAGGTGACGTTCGCCTTTAAATAATCCTTTTCGTTTTTACGTGATCCAATATTGGAGGGGGTAGGGGGAACCCGCTATTTGTCGTCGTGTTGACCTAGTAAAAAGAGATTTCATCCTAGTCTCGCTTTCATGTTGGTCGACGAGAGAATTGGGTATCAAAATTTATGCAAACTAAGGTCAAGCAACCCAACTGTAAATTCCTTTTAAAACAATTATTATTTATTATATTTATTATTTCTGCCAAGAATCCTTATTTACAAGCGGGACTTCTGCTGAATACGAATTCCTAGAGACCAGTGCCCAGAAAACCGTTTTAACTAATTAGTGTGTGAGTTTTACGAGAGAAACAAGTAGGTTAATTATGTACAACACTGCGTGTGCGTTGACATGAGTAGGTGACTGACCATGTCCCACCTTCGAAGAGGTGATCTGTGCTAAGAAGCGCCAGTCATGTAGAGGTTGAAATACTGGACATCGTCACCACCGCCACACCACCATCACTGCCACCACCACTATCATCCTCACACCACCACAATCGCCACCACCACCACTACTGCCACCACCACCACCACCGCCGCCTCCACAAACACCGCCACACCATCACCACTATCATCACCACCACCACCATTACCACTATCACCACCACCACCACCACCACGACCACCTCCACCACCACCGCCGCCGCCGCCACAACCACCGCCTCACCGTCATACCACCACACCACCACCAACATCACCACCAGCACCATCACCATGACCACCACCTCCACCATCACCGCCGCCGCCACAACCACCGCCACCACCCCCGCCTCACCGTTACAACCACCGTCACCACCACTACGACCACCACCACCACCACCGCCGCCGCTACAACCACCGCAACCACCACCGCCTCACCGTTACAACCACCGCCTCACCACCACACCGCCACCGCCACACCAGGGAAATATTCTTTGCGTATTTCCCTGGTGGAAACAAGTCTTTGTCTTAGCCTCACGCTGCTATCAGATCATATAACACGAGTAATCCACCCTTCGGAAACCATTTTTGCAAATGGGAGGTGGTGGGAATCCCTTCGTAAAATTGTACACCAGCCTCTTGCAGGTCTCGGAATCCACCTTGCCACGCTCCTTAATAATAATGAATCGTGGAAGAAAGCTTTACAAACAATTCTTCCAAGTGATCAAAGAGTAACGACTCGGTAAAACAAGTATTGCCACAGCGAGAAATGTAAAATACTCCGTTTATGTAATACAAGCACAAATGTTGAAAGCAGCCCTTATCGTACCCATAGGGTCCTTGTTTGCATTCTTGGGCGCTTACGGTTGTTTGAAGCTTTGAAAGAAAATCACTCGTAATTTTACATTGTGAGATCGATTTCTGTTAGTTTTATTTTATTTTTTTTAATACACGTATTTTATTCAAATAACATTACATTACATACAAAAGTTACCTACTCTACTTACAATATTAACGTAACGAAGCTTACAAAACCAGCATTGTTTACAATTTGCTGTCTTACATTACTTTCATGCAGGGCGTTAGTTACAATAGGAGGCTTTCTCACATATATTAATTTGTGACTTAGATTTTTGTTTCTCAATTTTAATTTTGTTTGCCAAAACGGCTAGAAAGGCATCAAAATAAAACTCTTCTTCTTTTCTTGAGGCAGTGTATAAATAATACTTAACTATAATCATGCAGAGGTTTAAGCCAAGATGACGAGCGAGGTTATCTGTGACGCAATATATTATTTCGTTTTTTATCGAGAGTGATCTTATCTCCGGTTTTGGAGTTCCACCATTAGTTAGTTTTAGATACAGCTTTAGGTGCAGCACTGTATATAAAGTGTACTACCTTCCTGGTATGGCTTCAATAAACCTTAATAAACCTCCATCCTACATACTTACTGTGTTATTGAATTAAATCTCCTTTTCCCTCTGCCTTTCGGACGCTGTTCTCACTGGTTATGGGGCTAAGGAGAGCAAAAAGGGTTGGTGTCAGTCAGTGTTTTTTTCTGCTGCAGTGCTGATAATGCTTCCACGTGGTTAACACCTTGAAGACTGATCAGGCGACATTTTTTTTTCCCTCACACTACCTGGGCCATCTTTTCTTTAATCCCTGGATTTGCATCGAGCGAGGAAAAGAAATTAAAAAAGCCTACCATGGACCATACCGTTGGAGGCGCGGTGGCGTCATGGAGGTTCGATGGACATTGTGTTGTGCTCTTGGGCAAGACAGTTTGCATCTCACATTGCCTCCTCTCCACCCACGTGTATAAATGGGTACCGGCGAACGTAATACTGAGAGTAATCCTGCGATGGACTAGCATCCCATCCAGGGGGGGGGGGGGGGGAAGTAAAAATACTCCTAGTCGCTTGATGCTACAGACACTGGGATAAGCTCCTACCTGATGGGCCAATTGGCTCATATTCAAACTTCATATTCAAACACCTTGATGAAGCGTGTTTCGTTTGAATCTTCTCATCGTCAATGCAATGGGCAATAATTTTGTATTACTATTTATTGATATCAAGTGATCATGATTGCCGTCATCACGTAACCAACACCAATTGTTCAATGTGCATTTGTAATGCATACTTATAAATGGTAGAAGTCATAAATTAAGACTCGAAGGAAATTGGATTTATACATAACATTTTAGTACATAGACCATGCAAATTTGAGTGAAGATTAAAAACAAATCGTCTTTTCAAGGCAAAATCACTTCAATTTCATTTCAAGGGATCCCTTTTACTTCATGTCTGGAGATAACATGATGTTTCTGGAGCCGAACTCGAAATAACATCGGACATCTCGGTCTTCTCCGCTTGGAGCAAAACAGTTATTGTTTAGCCCATTTTATAGGCTTTAAATTGAGTTACAGTTCGCGGTGGCCGATTTAAAAATTAATGGCGTGCTAAGAATTTTTTGGCTGAGGACACCCAGGGAGATTTACAGTAACCTTAAATCAGGGGGTTTTTAGGATAACTCTATTATTTTAAACTTTTCAGAAGGAGGCTGATATGCATTTGTTATACCTACTTTATTTTATCGCCGTTTTGGGATGTCCAACCCAACAGGTAAGGTTTTATAGTGCATTGTTTAAAAGCAGGTACTCGACAAAGTGTAAAATCAATGAAGACAAGAGAACGAAAAACGAAACAGCGAACACACGAGCGAAAGCTAAAAAGAGCAACATTTGGACATTTTTTTTAAATTAAACAATGAATTCAAGACATAATCCGAAAATATTCAGAAGTGAGATGGGTTAACCTGAAGATTTTAAGAATAAACTGCAACGTAGTAAATGGTCTGAACCCAGGCGTATCAGTAGTTCGTCTTGTGTGATTGTTCGGGTAAGAATAGTTCTGAAAAGAACTGTTGTTGGTGACTTAATTAAATTGTGTTTGTCATTTGATGGTTTATAAGTCTGGCCCGTTGAAAGTGACTCGTCAGTTTAGCCGTGATGGTGTTGGCTGGGGGTGTAAAGTTTGTCAGCATCTCATTGGTTGGTTCTACTAAATTTCAATCTTTTGTTCATCAAATTAAGTCGGTCAGTCTTGGGTCCGTTTCTCGGTTTGTTTACATGTATGTCATGAATAAGACGTTTGTAAGGTCACGCACCGGTAAATTAGGGACCTTAAGCAACGACGACGGCGACGCCAAGGACGACGCCTAGAAAATAATGAATTTATATTTTACCGTCGAATTTCGCACATGCCTAGATCTGTTCAGGACGTCTATCGGTCTCAGAACTTGCTCAAGATTAATATGCAATGTCAGCGTACAATTCCAAAAGAAAGTACGAAAAATAAGCCGCCGTCGCTCACGTTCTCCAAAATACCCAGAACTTGGTCATTTCACGTTGTCGTTTTACAGAGGACGGCTAAGAAATGTACCAAGAATTATAACGCACGTGCACAGCTATTGTTCTTCTCATTAAATCTTTTGTTTTGTGGCGTTCTCGTTGCCGTTGCCGTCGTGGTTTGCTTAAGGTCCCTAAGAAAACCACGACGGCAACGGCAACGGGAACGTCGCTAAACAAAAGATTTAATGAGCAGAACAATGGCTGTGCACGTGCTTTCTAATTTGTGGTACATTTCTTTGCCGTCCTTTGCAAAACAACAACTTGAAATGACCAAATTCTGCGTTGTCTGTAGAACATGAACGACAACGGCTAATCTTTTAAATTTATATTTCGAATTTAACACTGTGTTCAAGATTCAGTTTCGAGGTAATTTTGACAGTGAGAAACAAATTAAATGACTTAAGTGTATCTCGAGATTCGTAGGTACAATATAAGTTCATTTTTTAACTGACGTTGTCCTCGGCGTCGCCGTCGTGGTTTCTTAAACTCCCCATTAAGAGGCGCTAGTTCTTAGTTATTATGTAATAACCAAATCAATGCGCGCGCTCTGATTGGTCAATCAGCTATGGGTTATTGTGCCGGTAAACCCATGGGAAAATCGCGCGTCTTCTGAATTATTATATAAAAGCAATAGACCACAAGTTTCTATGGGTTTTAAGCTGGTAAACCACTTGAGATGTTGGTAGAACACTCGAAGAATTCGTAAACCACTCGCCTGCGGCTCGTGATTTACAAAGTATTCTCGTGTTCTACCAACATCCCGCGTGGTTTATCAGCCTATACAAACTTTACACCCCCAGCCAACACCATCACGGCTAAACTGACGAGTCACTTTCAACGGACCAGACTTACAAACCATCAAATGACAAACACTATTAATTCACTTGACTTCAATTTGACTTCCGGCGGTGGTCTATTGCTTAAGTATACCAGTCTTCCCGAGTGAGTCGTTGAAAATAGTTTGAACTGCAGGTTAAGCATCGACCAGAGTACGGCAGTAAATTCAGTGTTTCGTCAGTTGATAATGCAGAGCAATGTGATTGCTAGCATCATCATTTCTCTTGTTCAGACAGTCTCGCGTTAAGGTTTCTGCCAGTCTCACCAGTGTAGAAGCCTGGCAGTCGGAGCATTTGATCTTGTAAACTGCTCCCTGTCTGTTGTTGGGTTCGTCCGCCCTGTCTTTACTGTGCTTTTTAATAACACGCGGACTCTAAAATTCAAAGCTCAACCGATAAAAGCGTTTTTCGCTACCGTTAATCAAATGTTCGGTGGCTCCTCTCAGCTTTCGACTACTACCGAGCGCGCGGTAATCAAATCGAAACGAAGGACGGAACCTTATTGCCCATTTTGTGTTAGGAGTCCGGGAGTGAAGGGGTTAAAATTAGTAGGATGACAACGGCAACAATCTCGCCAAGCCGGCCAATAATTTAACGAGCAGAACAATAGCTATGTTCATCGTTTAGACATCTTTCTCAGGCGTCCTTCGCAAAACAACGCGGAATGACCAAATTTGGGATCTTTCGGGCAATGTGAACGTCCACGCACAATTTTCATTTGGAATTGTACGCCGTCATTACACACTAAGACGGCTTAACAAGATTTTGGACCGATAGGCGTATGTAATTAACAGGTCTAGACAATTCAAAATTAAAGGTAAAATATAAGTTTTTTTTCAATTCTAATGTACTGTTAAGTGCTCCAGTTTTCACGCCATCCTTTTGGTGACTATTGATGATTACCAACGTGTCACAGAAGTTGGTTCTTGCAAATTGCTAGGTAATCATGTGATTTTGCTCGTGCAATTTGAAAATAAATAAGGACTCGCCTGTTTCTCTTTTTTTATGTTATACATGGGCCGTCCTTTTACAGCAAAGAGTGACGTCAAGTGGTTGTCAGGTAAGACAAAATGCTTACACACAAAATAAAGATCACCCGAAGACTGTTAAGATAACGGGTATAATAAAATGCAATAAAAGAAAAAGAAATAAAAAGTGGGTGGTGTTGCTAAATATGATATTCAAAGGATTTGAAAGGTGTTGTTCTTTAATAAAAAGAAATCTAAATTGACTATTTAACTGACGCATTAGATAAACGTTTTATTTAATTTTTCTTTCGTTTCAACAGGTCCAAAATTTCAGCTGAGGCAATGGCCGGGAACAATTTTCAAGATTTAACCAACGCAGCTCAATAGCGGGGATTTCTGTCGGGGAATGTTATCTTGTGTACATTATGTCAAGACCTTGGGATACGTTTCATGATGTAGTAGTCACGATGAAATGATCAAGATATCACTGAATGTAAAATCTAACGGGTAATTTGGAATACGAACTCAATGGGATTTTAGAAGGTGGAATAAAAAAAACATTAAACGCTCACACGCAATGTTTTGTACTGCGGCCAACTTTGTTGATAGGAAAACCATGTCGGGAGTTTCGGTTAAATGGTTCACATGTAGCAAAATCAATAATTTCTTGATTTTCGGGAAATGTTCTCCGGGCTGCCCCCTGCCATTTACTCTAAAGTTCAAAAGTTCGTAATTTTTGGTGCAATGGAAAACACCCAAAGTATTATAAAACCGAGCCGCCTATTGGAAAAACAACATTGATAGTGTCAACGAAAGGAACTTTATACGAGAGAAGAAAGTCCAGTCTGAAATTGGTATAAATTGAAATCAATGTTTTTTGTTGTTGTTTATTTACAAGTTTAAGACAAATTTACGGTCTCAATAAGGAGCAACACGAGACAAAGTAATGATACGGATGGGATTTTTTCAGTTGTCCAGGCTTCTAAGTAGTCTTTATGACATAACAATGATTTTAAACGCGTAAAACTCACGGTACTTTTTTTTCCCCTTACTAACATTTAATGAACTCGTTGGAGTGAAAGAGCATAGTACCTAAAACGAAACGATATTGAGTGGACGCTTAAATCCAATTTGCTCTCAAGCGTTCGTCTCACCAGTCGCCCACATAGAATCCTGCATCACACCAGTAGTGGCACAAGTAACGAAATTTTGTGAAAATGATTGCTGGTAAAAAAAGTGACCACAAGGTGCCCGAAGTCAATCTACACCGTACAAGAAGGGAACAAACATGAGTGATGACTGTGTCCTGTGTAATAACAGTACTGATGACAATTTTCTGTATCAACCTTCTTCGGTGACGTCATTCACAACGTCACTGTTTCCGATGATGACCTCATCAATGACGACACTGTTGTCGTTGTTAGCGCTATCTGTGGGATTGCAAGAGCGCCGAACGAGCATTCACTAAGGCTTTGAACGCCTCCTCTGTTCCTGGAGCTAAGCTCTTGTCTGGGTGAATAAGAATGGCCAGCTTTCGATAAGCACGGTTTATGTCGTCCCTGAAAAACGTAAAGGAATGGCTGTGCCTTTTACAATCTTAGGGGTAAGTTAGTACTTACACTACCTCACAATTCCTGGTAAGTCATTTCTTTACCTATTTCCAAACCTAATACCCAAAAAAGGGCAGAATCAATTCCATATTCCAGAATTTTTAGGCCCGGTTCAAACGTCAAACTCAAAATGTACCGAACCTACGTACAGGTAAAGTTAGACGTCTGAATCAGTTCAATTCAATGGTCATTGACAAATTGTACATCAACGTCGTGCTCGCCCGTAGAATTAAATTGCCCTCTTGTGCAGGTCGAGGTTGGTCAAAAATTAACTCTACTGTTGGTCCTGTTTTCAACTTCTTACCTTACCTTAACAAAATTTGCAAATGCTGCCCTGAAATCCCGCGATATAAAGTCACTGACCTCGGTAGACACCTAATTCTACTTTTTTTTGGTGCATTTTGGGAGCCTATCAGTCTTGTGTGATCTCGTTCAAGAATGGTAGTTTAGCTTGACCAACTCGCCCGACATGTCACCGAAATGATACAAAAAAGGTACGATTTGGTATAAACACTACTAAACGTAACTCATCTTACCTGCTTGCCCCGGCTGTAAGACCCAGTCTCTCATAATTATCCTTGGCTGTTTTAAGCCTATGAATAGCCTCTGCCTGTTCTTTGGTGTAACCGAGAGTAGTGGACGCATTAAGCTGAACTGGTTTGCCTCCGTTTTCTATCGTTGCCAGAACTGCTTTGAACAAGGTCTGGAAGAAAATTAATATAATTTCCTTACAATGCGCTTGTGGAGCACCGCAGAACACACTGCATGTAGATTCATGTGATAATTAATGAATGCAAAATGCGCAGCCTGTAAAAACCGAAAATTTTACAATAACTGTAAACCTAACGCACTAAGCACGAAAGAAGCGCTAGTGTCAGCACTTCGTTTCGTTTCGTTTCGATTCGATTCTCTTCGCTTCGTTTCGTTTCTTTCATTCCGGAACACATTCACGAACAACAAACCTCCCAGAACTCGATGTTTGCAGAGCTGTAGCGTCTGCCATTTATTTTATAAAAGTCGGCAAACACTAGGGGTCGTGTTTTGGGAACACGAAACGAGGACAGGTAGCTTGGTGTGACATGGCCATTTTGGCGAAAAAGTTCGGTTGCAAGAACTCTTGTCTCCGCAATGTTGCATGAAATTCAGCTGGTTTGAATTCGTGCGACGTGAAGCAGGGACAAAATGACCTCAATTTTCAATGTCGCATCGTATTGCACTGCTCTGGCAAACTGTCTCCGCAACAGCATACAAATGACCACTCCCTGCAACACACGAAAGGGCTTGTCTCCGCTTCATGTCTCGCAACATGTCCTCTTCTGTGTTCCGAGTTTAACATAGCCTCAGAAGAAAACAATATTGTTTTTGATGAAAAATGTTCATCACAAAATTTAATGAAGTTCAAACGATAGTCGAAACGGCGCGCAAAACAGTATTGCATCGTATTGCATCGTATTGCACTGCTCTGGCAAACTGTCTCCGCAACAGCATACAAATGACTACTCCCTGCAAGACACGAAAGGGCTTGTCTCCGCTTCATGTCCTCTTCTGTGTTTCGAGTTTAACATAGCCTCAGAAGAAAACAATATTGTTTTTGATGAAAAACGTTCATCACAAAATTTAATGAAGTTCAAACGATAGTCGAAACGGCGCGCAAAACAGGGAAAATGTTCATTCAGTGTTTACTTTGGGTTTTCCGAGTTTACCAGTCGTGTGGATGACGAGTGTACTGATTAATTTAAACCCCGCGCTTTGTCTTTTGAGAATAGACTGATTTAGCAAGAGAACGGGAACGTCACTTGACGACGGCGCGCGCAGAACAAATAACCAAATATGGTAAAATTAGAACAGAATCCAGGTTATTCCGCGTGCCTTCCAGTCGTCATCTGACGTTCCCGTCCTGTTGCTAAATCAGCCTAGTATCTTACTTCAACAGGTCGATCCAACTCCCAGAACGAAATATTCGCAAAGTTCGACAGGTAATCGAAATCGACGTTAAAAGTCGCAAACTCGGGTAGACCTGCCCTACGAGAAGGTTCCCCCCACCCCCCCTGGTTGTCTATTTTCTCTTCTTCCATGCCTATTTCAAAGTTTGAAACATGAATATGGAGGGTAAATGAAACCCAAGCTTATGGATTACGCATATCGGTCTACATGTACATGTATCAGAGTACTCGTGTTTCCTTTTTTTTGCTATTGTTTCGCTTCGGTTTTTTTTATTTTACTTTTTGGTTTGGTTTTATGATCTTTTCTTGTAGAAAATACTGCTGAAGCTATGTTATAATTCCTCATGCAAGGCGCCCAGCCCAATTTAATACAGTAGACCTGACAGCCTCTCGAAACCCAGGTCCGACCAGATAACCACTAGATGACATTTTTTTCTTAGAGTGACGTAGCAACAATAAGCTGACACAGCATGCCAGACGTCTGTAGAAAGTAGCATTTTTTTGATCGGCAATAAGTTAAATACGTGAAATTTACAGCCTGCAATGTCTTTCATTCAACAGCACGAAACCCAGCTAGGCAACCCAGCGGCACATCCCTTTTCTAAGCAGTCTTCTACCCCGCTCCCATCCTGCACTTTCCCCCTCCTTCTCCTTTCAATAAATGGGGTACGCTTCTAAAGAAACTGTGGTGCTACGTCGGTAGGAAGTATTACAAGATAATTTGGTTTTATCAACTGAGTTGATAATGTGAATTGGCCACCGTAACGAGATTCAAAAGCTGACGTTTCGAGCGTTGGCCCTTCGTCGGAGCGAATGATTCGCCCGACGAAGGGCTAACGACGAAGGGTTAACGCTCAGCTTTCGAATCTCTTTACAGTGACCAATTCACATTATCAACTCAGTTGATAAAACCAAAGTATGTTTACCAGTCGTTTCGTCCGATAGCCAGTTCACCCAGTGTCAGTTCACCCAGACTGAAAGCTGACAGACAGATGTGCTTAAAATTTGTTTTTCCTTAAAGATGCTAACCGAGCGACATAGACAACATTTATTTATCGTTCTTTAAAACATTGACCACGGGGCTAACAGCCCGGGCAAACCAATTGTTGGTCTGGGCGAACTAGTATCGGGCAAACTGGCTTATGAGCAAACTGACCACAGTTCGTAACTGCTACATGTGATTTATCTCCAGACTCATAACACAAGATTCACTCTTACTTGGAACATATCATTGATTCCATCGCCTGTCTGTGCCGATGTCTCAAAATAATGAAATCCATGACTGTTTGCCCACAGTTGGCCTTCTGTTTCATCTACAACTCTCTTTCTGCTATCAATCTATAAAAAAAAGTTGTGGTTGTGTTACCACATTCACAAGTTTTGTGTGCCTAAATTGTTTTGTTTTGTTTGGGTGTCGGTAGAATGCGGACTTAGGGACGGTGTCAGGGTCTGGGGAAGAGTCAAACGCAGTCACCAGATTCACTGATGAATGCGTTTTATACATGAGCACCAGAGGCTTGGATACCTGTGGTTGCCTGTGAACCCCATCTACAGAAAATACAATCAAAATTTGATAATTGATGCTGTTTTGCTGTTTGAGATATAAGTACTTAAAGCTAAAATTAATGGTGTTTTAGAATATCATATTGTTTCTATAGTAACATATACATATAGTGTCACAAAAATGATAACAATGTGATAACCAATGATTGACACTCTTTTGATATAATAATTGTAGTATCAGATAAAGAGTGGTTATAAATGACCCATCAAAAGCTACATTGTGGAAAGTACTTGTATTTAATATGTACATGTACATGTATGTATGCCTTTATGTTTATATGCTGGAAACTGTTTTGAGTCACCTTTAACTTGATGCCTTAAAATAATTATATTGTGAGAACTTATGTGACAAAATATTTTTTCAGAGGATCATATAACGGTCTATATACTGTGCGACATGACTCCCTTCTCACCTTGTTAGCGCAGACAGCAAATGCGACCCCCTCAAAGTCTGTAGGACTTCCAATATCTTTCTTTATCTCCTCCAGCCAGCTATCCAGTGCCTCAAAACTCTCCCTGCTACCAACGTCATACACTAGCATGGCACCTTGTGTATCCTTATAGAATTCATTACGGACCTAACAATAAAAAAAAAAACATGTACAGATATGTGTTCAGCACACTTATTTTAGTCCTACAACATATAATTAAACTGTCCTGACTATTTGCCATAACTTTCCTTAAATGTTAGTTATAAGGAATAAAGCTGCAGTATATCAATTAATAGTCACATAACTCTGCTCCTTTAACCATAACACTCTAGAAAAGAAATTGGCCAATTAATCCCACCATCTTGACATCGTCCCTTGGTCGATAACCCATATGTAGTTTCAGTAGGAATATTGGCCTTGTACAGGATTTGCTACATGGGCTACATGGATTTGCTACATACTGTATTGCTCTCACAGCAAGCTACATGTACTTCTTATTGACGTTGGTTACCTGCCACTCAGTGAATTCAAATATACCATGAGGAAAATATTTTATATGTGTCACTCATACCTCATAAAATACTGGATGTCCTGCCATGTCAAATATGTTCACTTTTAGTTCTTTGTCATTTATTGCGACCCTGCATAGAAAGCAAAATTTTCCAAACAAAGTGTGACATGTGATAAAACATGTGTGATATTAACAGGTGTGATATTAAAAAAAGTACCACTAATTTTGTGATTTTCTGAATAAAGTGTGGCATATGTGGTAAAACAAAAAGTTGTATTTACAGGTGTGATATAATATCAAAGAAATACCACTGATTATTAATCATTTACAGGTGTACATAGATTGGGATTCAGCACAGACTCAACCCCTATAAGTAAGGTTTGCCATCAAGCATGTACTTTATTTTTGGCTTTCACATTGCTTGTATTGAATATATTGCATTTTAGAAAATAGATCTGATGTTCTTAATTAAATTTCCCCTGAAAATAAAAATGCGAAGGACTGCAATTAGTAAACAAGGGTAAACTGTCGACAATTTTAACAAACACTAAGCCTAGTGAATGTGAGACAGAGAAGGATTGCAACAAAGATAACTGCCAGGCGAATGAAACAAACTCATCTTTGGCTGGAGCTGGCAATGAAGGGCATAAAATAATCAAAGGTAACTGACTTAATTTATGGCCCAGCTGCTCGCAATTTGATGAAGATGCTTGTTGTGTACTGCAAGATCTTCTTAAAACATGGGAAGAAAAAGAGTCATTGGCTATTGACTTAAGTTAGGTGTCCCCAATTAAGTAATCTATAGCTATAACACACTGACACGTAATTAAAGTTTTCATTTATTCACATGAATGTACCATGTTTCTATCGAGTCATGAAACACTAGTGGAAGTTTGGGAGAACAAGAAATGCTGTGGGAACACGAGCCGTTAGGCGAGTGTTTCCACAGCTTTTTCAAGTTCTCCCAAACTTTCACGAGTGTTTCTATAACTCGATAGAAACACAGAATACGTGTTTTCTATTTCTTTTAGAAAATATGGCGACGAAAATAGGAAAACAACTTGTTTACTTAAATCATCAAGATGTAAATTCTCTTTGCTCACACCATCATTATGCCAACAGCTTGTGCTAGTTCTGTTTTTCTATTGAGTTATAGAAACTCGATTTTAAACCAATCAGCATACATATTTTCCTTGAGCTATTTTCCATACACATTCCTTAGCAGAAAATAAATAAATGTACATGTATATTACAAAGTCCCAAAGGAAATGACCTGTAGTTACAGTCTTAAGATCCACATTTTTTTTTAAGGAAAGTGTGAATCAAAACTGAAATTTCCATAGGGGACAGGGGGAATAAATAAATAAATTACACTATTTAGAGGTCCTCTATCCTGCTTGAATTAGAATGAAGATGTTGGTTTTTGTGGAGTGGCAATCTCGTTCCCAGAGTCTTTGTTCCCCTTGACCAGCGGTCGGAAAACGAGAGCTGGTTGCTACCAGAGCTCTCGTTTTCCGTACTTAAGTGTATTTACAGTCTTTTTTTTAGTTTGAAATACATGTAAAATAACCAAGTTCAAATTAATGCGGTCCAAGTGTAGATATTTTCTGGAACAACACATTGCATATTGAAAGGAGTAAAATTTGAAGTTGTTGCCAATGAGACGTGACTGTTGATCTAACAATCTATACTATCAGTACTCACTTTGTTACACCATAATCGATTCCTATTGTTGTCATGTACTTGCTCACAAACCGCTTTTCACAATACCTCTTGATAATACAACTCTACAAAGCAAACAAAACACAACTGAAATGGGGAAGATTGTCTTTCAACAGGCCTGGAAAGTCTGAGGGATTAGGTGAAGTCTGCAACCAGGCAATACAAGAATCTGGTTAAACCACTCTTCATGTATGGTTGTGAGATATGGAAGATGAACAAAAGTGACGACAATAAGATCAACAACTTCCAAAACTGATGCCTTAGATAAATACTTTAGATACTCTGGCAGGACAGAAAGCAAAAAGCAGGACAGCAAAGCAAAGCAGGACAGAAAGCAATGACATTGGCACCAGAAGGGTGTCAGAGACGGGGTAGACCTTCAAAAACATGGAGCAGAACAGTGGAGAAGGAGAGAGAAAGAACTGGATGGAGGAGCTGGAGTGAGGTGTCAGCTGCAGTGGCCGACAGAGCTGGTTGGAGACAGAGTGTTGAGGCCTATTAGTGAACCACTTGGCATGAAGTAGTTGGGCAAAGGAGAAAATGATGTTTAAAAAAGAATGAAGTACATGTACGTTTCGGACTGGGTGATAGTTCAATCAGATTCACTTTGATGATCATTCACTCAGAGAAAATCTGGGCTAATAGTCTAAAATTGGTACAAGAGACCACACATGAAGAAAAGATGTGACAAAGTGAGCCAATTGAAAACAAAACTAATATAATCCTGATTTGCTTTTTAGAAATAAACCTTAAATATTTCTTAGCAAATTAGAGCGCGAAATCGCATGCATCTAAGACATAATTTCTTCTGCTTGAAGCTGAAAGTAGGATAACATCTGAATAAAGGATAAAATGTGTTCCTTTCCGAGCACAGGCGGCCCAAGCTCAAAATGTTAGGAGTTTTTTTTTTTTCACTTTGATGCGAACGCTCAGTGTAGCGTGACATATGGCATATATTACATAACGACGAATTCGACTACGCGAAAACGTGACGTCAGCATATGGAGGTGTTGTTTACAACGGTTTGAATTTATAAAGGTTTGTATGGGATCGCAACGGCTTTTTTAAAAAAGTCACTTATTGGTATGTTTTGCTAATAAAGTCTACTTACCCTATTGCAGTGTGGTATTCTTTGTTGTTTGTCAGCTCCTCAGGCCGATCCGAAGCGATTTTGGCGAGTTATTGTTCTGTGCGTTTCCACTACTAAAAGAAAGACAAGGTTGCACACTGATTTCCGGAGTGCCCGCCGCTCGAAGCGAATAAATCCACCGAAAATAACCCTGCCGACTCAATTCCTCCGTAGAATCGAAGAAGAGATGTTGAAGCTCCATTTCAGTTCACTCGCTACGCGATTCCGTCCACAACGACTTCGCGACGGTACATTTTTTTTTCCAAATTTCTTCGCTCGCAACTGCACAAAACGGCTCGTGTAGCCAACCCGGACACACTCGCGGTTGGCAAAGTACACTGGGTGACTATAATTAGCCCGACCAGGGGTAGGCAGCGACTATTTGTCAACACGCAAACCAAAATGCTCCCCGGGTACCCTCGTGCATTATTTGTCAAACCCACAAAATGGTTCACAAAGTGCACTTCCACTCTGGCCAGAGTTGAAACCCAACAGATAGCTTGTCAGCTAATGGAAGAGAACGTCATCTGACCATATTCGGAACTTGAGGAGAATTCAATGTTTCCTGACACGCTACAAGTGACGGAAGGGAGACAGTACCGGGAAAGAGGACTGCTTCACATTTCCGATCAGGCCTACATTTTCTTTATGGCTCTAGAGAAAAAGAGGGTGGATTTACTAAATTTAAATATTTTGAAAAAAAACGCGGGGAGAAATGGTGGAAATGGCCATGGCTGACTTAAAAGGCGATGAAGAATTGAAGACAAGTTGGCTCCAGTGCTTTGAAAATGAGGACATCTGTAAATACAAGGTAATACTTTGATTTTTTTATGGGAAAGGAAATTCTTCCGGATAAGAAAAAAATACCATTTGCCTGGAAAGCATGTGTGCGTTTTACGCCTATTATGTACGCGGCTCAGGCTTCTTTATTTGTTAAGTAAATTCGGAGATCCGTAAAATTGTGGTATTGAAATTATTTATCGCACATATAAAGGCAATCGTTTTTGTTCTCAACAGGAACTCATTGAGAAGCTTCTGTCCCAAATCTTGCTGTACTATGTAAACATGGGAGCATTTTGGTTTGCGTGTTGACAAATAGTCGCTGCCTACCCCTGGTCGGGCTAATTATAGTCACCCAGTGTACTTTGCCAACCGCGAGTGTGTCCGGGTTGGCTACACGAGCCGTTTTGTGCAGTTGCGAGCGAAGAAATTTGGAAAAAAAATGTACCGTCGCGAAGTCGTTGTGGACGGAATCGCGTAGCGAGTGAACTGAAATGGAGCTTCAACATCTCTTCTTCGATTCTACGGAGGAATTGAGTCGGCAGGGTTATTTTCGGTGGATTTATTTGCTTCGAGCGGCGGGCACTCCGGAAATCAGTGTGCAGCCTTGTCTTTCTTTTAGTAGTGGAAACGCACAGAACAATAACTCGCCAAAATCGCTTCGGATCGGCCTGAGGAGCTGACAAACAACAAAGAATACCACACTGCAATAGGGTAAGTAGACTTTATTAGCAAAACATACCAATAAGTGACTTTTTTAAAAAAGCCGTTACGATCCCATACAAACCTTTATAAATTCAAACCGTTGTATACAACACCTCCATATGCTGACGTCACGTTTTCGCGTAGTCGAATTCGTCGTTATGTAATATATGCCATATGTCACGCTACACTGAGCGTTCGCATCAAAGTGAAAAAAAAAAACTCCTAACATTTTGAGCTTGGGCTGCCTGTGTTCCGAGAGGAGTTGTCCAATTAATGTGTTGCATATTACTTAAATAAAGTATTTTTTATTTTCAACTAAGACTACTTGAAATAAAACATTTGAAAGTCAAACTATTACGATTGAAGTCAATCCAAGGTATCAAAACAAAACGTACTCAACTTACACGTAAGTGAATTGATCATAGCGGCTGAGTCAGCCAAGAACATTGGCGTATGGTTTGATAATACACTCTCCATGAACAGGCAGGTGAACTCACTCTGCAAAACAGCTTTCTATCATCTACGTAATTTGGCCACTATCAGAAAGTTCCTGTCACACAAAAACTGCGAAATACTAATACACGCCTTTGTAACTTGTCGAATTGATTACTGTAACTCTCTACTATCTGGTCTACCACAACATATGCTGCAAAAGCTTCAATACGTGCAAAATGCCGCAGCCCGTCTTCTCACGTATTCTAAGAAGTACGATCACATTACACCGATATTGATAGAACTGCATTGGCTTCCAGTTAAATCAAGAATAGAGTTCAAGATTTTAATTTTGACTTTTAAAGCCTATTATGAAACTGGACCTAAATATTTAACGGATACTATAATTAAACATTTGCCCACTAGAAAACTTCGCTCAGCCACTAAAGAATTGTTAGTAGTCCCTAAGTACAATCTTGAAACTTATGGAAAGCGTGCTTTTTCAGTAATCGCACCTATACTTTGGAATAATTTACCTGATCATATTAGAGCCATATCATGTCTACGTACCTTTAAAAGTAGAGTTAAGACTTTTTTATTTAATCGTTCTTTTTAAATCTCTGCTTTCCTTACAATTATTCGTTTTTATAAAAGTAAATTATCATATTAGTAAAGTAATGTTTATTTGTTTATAATAAGTAGCTTTGTTAAGCGCTGTTGGTTTTTTAGTAGAAATGGCGCTATATAAATAAAGATTATTATTATTATTATTAAGTACAGCACTGACAAAAACCTGTACCTGTTTAGTGACTTAATCCTACAAGACGGTGATAACAAAATAGTGTTAAAAAAATCGAATGTTATACGTAGTACCTTTCCTGTTTCTGCATTTCCCATGCTGATGACTTTTATCCGAATGGCCGTCTTGTTGCGATGAAATTTGTCCATGCCGATCAATATTGTACAATCCGCTGGGAATTCGCCAATATTGTTACATCCCTCGATGCAAATTTTGCCACATTTCCACGACAAATAGACGTTTCGCTACGTTAAACATTTCTGGAGCAGCATTTCAGGAGAGTTTAAATCGAAAACAATTAGCAAATAGCTTGTGAAGTTAGATGGATTTGCGTAAACAAACTCAAAAGTTCATGGAAACCGCGCCGACGCCATCTTTGTTACTCACTCATCACCAGTGTCGACCAACAGAAAACGTGGAGTAGGAACTGGGTTAATTTTTGCCAGTCTCCCTCTGTAGCGTTGCACTTTCGTCCTGCGTGGCAGACATGTCTGACACCTTTTGACCAATTGTAGGTGTTGTTGTTTCTTCCAATGAAAATGCGTTGTGATCGTGTCTTCTGAGATTATTTTACTTGGGGACGGGACGGTGTTTGTCACGTCAATACCAGCTCGATAACCTACGATTTTTCACTGCGAGGATGCTTTTTCCGATCTGCTTGTTCTGAAACACATTCACAGCTGCACATGTGAAGCTCAATATTGTTGGTAAGAAGCTTTGTGAACTGTAACGTATTTTATAATCTTGTTTGTAGTAAGAGAGTGGGTAATTAATGGCACAAGTTTACGAAATTTTTGACCGAGGCGTCCATGTTCATCAGCAATCTAAGTATTATTAATCATATTGATTTCAAGCGGCACGAACTAAGGTGGCACTAGTTTATATAGTCCACACTGTTTTATTTTGGATTCTGTCGTGCTGAGAAACTGCGTAGTACATCATTTGTCTTCGTCACAGGCGTAAAGAAACACTGTCATACCAACATAGCAAATTTTCACTCAGGTTATTTCCGCCTTGTATCGCCAAATGCCACCAAATATATACACCTTAGTTGGATAAAAAAGTTGTATAGAGCAAAATAAAAGCAGTAGTTTCGAAGTAAAGTGCAGGATTGCAAGGATGGACATTGTTTACAGTTCAAGAAATTTGAATTAAGTTCAGGATGTCAAGAAATTAAGTATACCATTCTTGTGAGAGTTTGAACTTTCGACCCTTGATTTTGTTCATTATCTCTTTGCTTCATTCAGTAATGGCAATGATTTCTTCCAATTTTAAGTATGCATAAGGTGGCTCAAAACAGTAATATTTTGGTTGGACGCCTGAGGCCCATTCCAAACGCCACTCCATTCATGCACCGAACCTAACTGATGAGTCAAGTATGGCAGAAGAGCGGCGTTTGAATCAGTTTGGTTCTGCAGGTTAGATTTGGAGCGGCAAACGACATTAAATTCGGCAGGGTCTGTCGCAATATGCGACATTGGAGCGGCGGCTGATTCATACGGCGCTCTTGTCATGTGCCGAACCTAATGCATAAATTAGTGTAATGTAATTTTCACATAACAGGACTCGTGATTGGCTCAATATTGAGCGGCGTGACCAGTCATGCATGAAGCTTGAAGTCGTCGCTAACTAAAAATAGAGACAAGAAATCGATTTATGAGAAACGGGACTGTATAAGCGAGTTTCTTTAGCGCAAATTCATTTTTTTGCTTTTTCTTCGTGATAATATCCCAGCTTATGAGATTTCCCGTTAACAAGTCGAATTAACCGGGAGAAAACCTGTCTAAATACAAACACTGAACCTTGAATTTGCTTCCTTAAATATTGCTATAACAGCGAAATTCCTATTTAGACAGAGTTCTTGAATTCAGAGTGCATCTTTTCTCGCCGAAAATGTTTATAACCGTCTTCCCGAATTAAGTTCGACACAAGTACGCCGTCTGAACCAGCCGTCGCTCTAAAGTCGAACTTAATCAAGTTTGGTTCGGCACATGAGTGGAGCGGCGTTTGGACTGGGCCTCAAGGCCCGTTTCTCAAAGGTCCCGATAAGTTTTCGCACCCGGAAAGCCATAGCAAATTCTCGAAGCTTATGATTACAGAGCTGTTTTATTCACGTATTTTTAACATAAACAGAGGTTCTCTTCACAAACGAAATTTCAGGCGTGTACACTTCTCCGTTTTCAGATACAGGTGAAGTAAAAATGGCTTTACGGGCCCGAAAAGTTTCCGGGGCTTTCAAGAAACAGCCCTTGGGCCAGGTTGTTTGAAGCCCGATGAAGCTAACCCAGGATTAGCGAACACTGTGGAGTGGAATTTTCCCAAATTGGAAATTTCTATTGTTTTTAATTTAAGCAATTTTTTTTTCTTATTTTCCCTGTTTCTACTTCATTGTGTAATGAAAAGATTGTTATCAAAAAAATATGGGGTCACTGGCTCAGTTTTTAAGAGAGCTGCAATTTGATGGTAAAAGTGGGTCAAGTTTGTTGCTATGCAACAGGACAGTGCTACCTATATTTGTGACTTAAACACAATGAAAGGAACAGTGGAGAGTTGAAAAATCACACCTAGTTCTGTAAGTCTAAAAAAACAGAGAACTGTTTTGAGCCACCTTAAAGTAAGCTCCTGGAGACATCAGTATTATACCATTTCCTGAACTTTCCCTACCAAGCACAGTCTCTAAAAATAAATTTAGAAGGTAGGTCACCATGCTTGCAAAAGATATTTTATCTACCAGTCTTACCCTATTTTGCCAGTTCTATTCATATCTCGTTCCCAGATCTCTTGTGCACAAGAGATCTGGGAACGAGATTACACTATTTCATCACTTCCACAATACATTTTATAATAAACAACTTATGGAAAAGAATGTAAAATAATCAAAGAATCAAAGCGTTCCTCGAGTTGTGGATTTTAAGCTCTTATTTTGCATGCCACTGAATAAGTGCAAAATTCTGTACGTGCTAAAGAATCACCTTGATTAAGCAGTAAAGGTTAGGGTTGTTTGCCCTTCTTTTCTTCTTTTCTGCTGTTGCCAACTGCCATCCTTTAAGCTGTTTGTTACAAAGCAATGTTTTGTAGACATAGTGACTGTACACAGTCATCATGTGATGCTGCTTCAAGAAGTGCTTGCCAGGTGTCCATTTCTCTGCAGCTGGTTTAATTAGCACATAACAGGGATACATGCCAGTGCCTTGTCATGTCTTCATTAGGTGGCTTTGCCATTATCTCATTGTGCCAGCTCTTATCTGAGAACATTTCCATTCTTGTTATCTTTTGGATAATTTATTCATATTTTTGGTACTTGTGTTGTTTTTTCTAATGGCGAAAGGCTTCAGAAAGGCAGCACTGTTTGTGAGGGTGGTTGTAACATTGCCAGCTCAAGATGTTTGCTCATATCACAAGATATTTTGGGCTCAGCTCAAACAATATCAGCATTTATTCACTGGTTTCAAGATGAGTTGATTTCTTGTCAGATTCTTTCCAAGACTTTTCTATTTATGAACTAAATAAAATATTAATCTTTTTTTGGACACTGCAAAGATGAAGGTAAAGATCTATTCTGAGATGTTGCTTGCCGTAAGCTGGTGTATACAAAACTAAGTTGCAACTTTGTTTTTGTGAAAGATTTGGTTTTGTAGCCTGGGTATGGCCACCCCATTTATGCACCAGAATGAAACCAAGACAATAAAATGCTGTTGATAATTATAAATATGTCAGGATTATGGAGAAAAGAAGACAAAATAAAGCGTTAAGTCTGGCAGTACTAGTTCTCAAAAAGATAAAGTTCCTCACATACAATTTTCTTCATACGTCGTAGCCAAGTATGATATGTGATAACAAAGATATCCTGTTAATTTTAGCTAGGGAATTCACCTCTAGATACCCCAATTTTTGTAAATTAAACCATTTGAATGTTGCGCGATTTAGCCAATAAAGGAGCTCAGATTAATTTAATTATCACATTTCTGCTCATCAGCTACTAATAGCTTCTGTTGCCATGGCCCTATTGTTTTTGCTATCCTAGCATTACTTAAAAACCTAGGTCTTAATAAGATAGTCGTACATTGTGCTCTTGCAGTTGTTTCTTAGTGAATTTTGTTTTCTTGTAAATTTCCCTTTACTGGTGTACTGCTTTTATTCTACAAGCCTGTATGTTACTTTAGAAAAGTCAGTCTAATTCAATATATAAAATATTGCATTCATGTGATTTTGTGTTTAAAAAAAATCTTTGAATTTTGTTTTAGTGTTAAAGTGCCGCTATGATCAAATTTTTACCCCTTGATTTTTTTGGTTAATCACATAGAATTCTACGAAAGATTAAAAACGCCGTTTACCGTTTACAAATATCTGCATTGGTTCAGGGGATATTTAAGTTTGAAAAATGAGTAAAATATGCAAATGAGATCACTGATGACGTCATACACTCAACCAAATATTACATGAAGTATATCAATAGCGTTATCTCGGTCAATTTGCAGTAGAAACCATTGAAACTTGGTAGCCTAATAGTTCTAAATGCCGCACATCCACAGCTATAACAATTTCCGTTCCCATGGCAACCCACTCTTTTCCAGTCCCTCTAGCCTGATATCTATATTTTAGTGATTTTAAGCATGGAAAACATTACACAAGGCTATGAACTCAACCTAATGTGTTTATATGCTTGCTGGATTATGGAGAAGAGGCACCATTGGCAAATATCAATATAGAACCCTAAAAGTGGTCAGAAAAGTCTTTAATATTGTGGAGGTCTGGAACCTAGTATGTTGCCATGGTAACAAAATTGTTAAGCTCATATTGCAGAGCACCTCTAGTAGAATCTTACTGTAAAAATTCAAACATTTATTATACAAATTGACTGAGATATCCTTGTTTATCATATTTGATCAAAATGTGGTTGAGTATATGACGTCATCACTTGGCTAATTTGCATATTTTAAAAACTTGAATATCTCTGGAACGAAAAGAGATATTTGAAAACAGTAAACAGCATTTTTACTCTGGTATAGACTACTTGTTTATGTCTTAAAATGGCTTGGATTTGAAGGATGCGATCTTCGTCATAGTGGCACTTTAATGGATGATGATCAAGAGTTGGACGAGGGAAGGAATACACAAAGCGAAGAAAGTCTTAGTAGAAAAGAGGCTAGGGATGATGAGCATCAACCTTAACTATATGTGTATCAGTTGCCATGTGTTGATATTGTCTAGCCAAAATGATTATTCCTTTTTTGCACGTATGTAAATGGGTGTTAATCGTAATGGCAGCACTTTCAAGAATTTTAAGGTTTAAATGCCTATACAGTATATCATGGTTGAATATCTTGTTAAGTTGTAATGAATTTTTTCTTGGACACAAATTGTCCAGCAATACCAAGAAGAACATTGCAAACCAAATGTGTTAGAGAAAGCAAACTAATAGTTTTGGCTATTACTTTTGAAAACACATCTTCTCTGAGCCTGGATAAATTAGCCAGTTTCTAATGTTTAATTCCTTTTCATCCCTGCTATTAAGTTTAAAAATTTAGCATTGGGAGTGTTTAGTAGATGGGATTTCCAAATCTTAAGGAAGAAAGAAGTGATTGCACAGTGCCAGTTAAGAATAAATGGTGTTATCCTTTTGCTACAATATGACAAACAGTGGGGCTTGGCTTTTCAAAATTACCGAAAAATTCAAGTAGCAGCTAGGGCCATCCTGATCATAGTTTCCATGCATCATACATTTAATGAGGGAGGTATTAAACAGTTAAAAAACAGTCCCTTTACATTGCTAATGTGGAAACATAAAAACTAAAAAGGTTCGTCAAACACAACTCAATACACCAACACCACCCACATATGGTACTCTTCTGTGTAGATGTGTAAGGAAAACAACTTGTTTTCACTCTAAGAGGAATTGGGTATTACTCTCTCGTGTGGTTGCGAGAGGAAAACAACTCATTTGCACTCTAAGAGGAAATGGTCATTACTCTGCTGTGTGGATGAATTAGTATTTTGGGATTTAATGATATTTTTATTTTCATCAACATTTTAGTGTACGACAGTGGAATGCGTGAAGATCTGTGAATAGGTTTTCTGAGGAGATTTAAAGTCTTATGGTGTATGAAAGTACAAATACAAGTACAAATATTAAAAGTTAAAAAGACTATCTAAGGAAAGTAAAAGATATCACAATATAAATGGTCTAGCCCCCCATAAAGATCCTTGATGGACTTAAAAATAGCATTCTTAAAAGATTTTAAGCTGTGGCTGTGCTTTATAGGGACAGGCAGTTTCAAGCCCTGACAGTTGTTCAGATTTGTTTTGTTTGGAGTTAATGATGATAAATTGTTTAACACCAAATTAAGTGAAAGAAAACTCAACAAGCAAATTGATTCCATTTTGTTGGGTTCTTCATCAAGCCGTCTTTTTTTAATTATAGAACTCAAAAATGATATTCTTCGTAAAATGCTTGATAGTGGCCAATATAACTGAGTAGTTTTATGAATGTTATTAAAACGATATACTGCTGATGGACGAACCAAATAAATCCGACATGTTTTACAGTCAACTAATTTGAAGATGACACGGTCCATTAACTGGACATTTCTCTGAAAAGAACACCCATTGATGTTTATAGGAAGCACACACTGGACAGTAGGTCTTGTTTTCTACTCATGAGCGTTGGCCTTGCAAAATTGCTTGGGTTAGAGCCCTGTTGCACCATTCTTCTCATATATGTGATATCGGGATTAATATTGCAAACAACACAACAGAGAAACTACCGGATGCAAAATAGAGCACAGTGATGCAATCCCAAATGCAAGTTACATGTAATTTTGTAACCCAATTAAAATTAAGCCCTTGAGTAGCCACGAAGTTTCAAGAAAGGGGCCCCTTCACAGTAAGTGTCAGTTTACCACAATATTGTGTTGTTTATTAATGATGTAAATCCCTTGCCATATTTTTAAAATAGTCTGGCCAAACCATACCTAGAGGCATTAGATCACATTATTGATGAGGGGGAGGAAGAGGAGTTGGAAGAAGCTGATAATGACGAAGAAGGACAAGAGGATCAAGAAGAAGAAGAGGAAGGGCAAGAAGAACAATACGATGATGATGAGGACCTGTACAGAAAGTTTATAGAGGACGAGTTTAGTGCCAGTGATGTAGAACAATCAGTCTTTATTTTATAGATTTTTTTCAATTTTATCAGTATTTCTTCCATAGATGTATTAATAATTTATAATTAAGTAAGTTAAGGATGAGTCTGAAATTGTTTTTATTGCTCTGCGTAATTTACAACAGCTTCTTCAAATTAGCCCCCGCCAAAAGGCTGAAAAAATATGTCATTACCGTTTTTTTTTGCTAAATGAACCATAAATCATTCTGTTGTCTGTGAATAGTTTTGTTGGATCGAGATTTAAGGAACAAAAGACGGTGACAGAACATTTCATCTTCGTTATAAGAACCCAGTCACAGTCGTGCATGACTAACTGTGACCACCTTCCTTCATTTTCTGGTTAAATTAGCTAATCAAAATGCACTAGGTACGCTGAAAATATCAAGCACCTTGTAACCTGTCAGTCAATCGACTACTACGCCTCTCATAATTTAGGATTTGCTGGCTGAGAATGGACGCTATGAGGAAGTTGTTGAAAAGATGTCAAAAAATAATGAAAAAATATTAGCTTGGTGGTCTGTGTTAGAAGAGCACCGTTGTAAATGCAGTGATACGTGTTATATTAGTATGTCCAAAAGGCAATTACCTGTCAAAAAGAGAATTTCCAAAAGTAATTCTAACTTTGGTTATTTTGCCGTTGCAACAATACAAATCTCAAGATTATTTAAGGAATAGAAAACGTGTACCGTGTTTCTATCGAGTTATAGAAACACGAGTGAAAGTTTGGGAGAACGAGAAATGCTGTGCTAATTCAAGCCAATTAATTCAAGGTCATAACTGAGTAAGGATTGCTATGGTTCGCCCGTTTGTAAAAGATCTATAGGATTCCAGTTGATAGTGGTATTGGTGATGAAAACACCAGTTGTATATGTTCCAGTCTAGCCATAAATAAAAAAAAGATTTGTAATCTTCATTGCCATAACCGAATTATCAGTGTTATTGCACTAGTGTGAGGTCCGTGTTTGTAAAACATTGGTCGAGTTCTTTTTATAATGTTATGACGAGATCCATAGACTTGTAAAAAAAGTACCCATATCAGTGTCCGAAGTAAGTTTCATTCCATGTTCAATGCCCCCCTTTTCCAGAGCGGTGTGCCTACAAACAAGGACTAACAATAGAGCTATAAATCAATGAACATATCGTAGATCCTTCTAAGATTCTCCAACTTAAAAAAGTGATATGTTGTTGAGATATCACTAAACTCCTAATTTTCGACCCTTTCTTCTGCTTTCATTTCATCGCTTCTCCCGGTTAATAACAGGCAACCGTTTTAGCTAGTTCCAGCCGATCCTGGGTATGCAAATTGTTAGCCGGTAGTCGGTGCTCCATCTGATAACCTTTAACGAGTACTTTTAAGGGAATTAAGTCTTCTATTGGAGATTCGGTGATATTTCTTTCATCAAACACTAGTTGTATATGTTCCAGTCTAGCCATAAAAAAGATTTCTAATCTTTTTCAATGTCATAACTGAATGTCATTGAACTAGTACGACGCCCGTGTTGGTAAAACATTGGTCGAGTTGTCATGGCGAGATCCATGACTTGTAAAAAAAGAAATACCCATATGAGTGTAATATTTCTCAAACTCATTAATAATTCATCAAGCTAAAACAAAGAAAATCACAACCGTGAAGGAGGTTTTGATACCCGGTCTTAATTAGCATAGATTTTGACGATTTTACCTCTCGATTTTCTCCTTAGTTTTTGCTTTGATTGAGAAGATATATCAAACACTCGAGACAGTGTTTCATCGGCTATCCAAACACCTCGAAGTTCGTCAAAAATACTCCGCTGCGCGTCGTATTTTCAACTCTCTTCTCGGTGTTTGGATATCCCGATGAAACACTGTCGCTCGTGTTTGATATATTACATCAAACACGAAAGAGCGTGTTTGACCACATTTCCAAACACCGAGAAGAGAGCTGAAAATACCACGCACAGCAGAGTATTTTTGACGAACTTTGAGGTGTTTGGAAATGTGGTCAAATGCTGTCGTGAGTGTTTAATATATCTTCTCAATCGAAACTAAAACTAAGGAGAAAACGGAGAAATAAAATCGTAAAAATCTACGCTAATTAAGATCAGATATCCAAACACTGTCACGGTCATGATTTCAATCCTTTCTACCCTCAAATTTAATTTTTGAATAAAAAGCCATTTTGGAACATAAAGATTCAACATGCCTGACCATTTGCAAAGCGTATTTTGAAACGATTTCGCTCTGATTACTCCTTGATTAACATTAAAGTTAAAAAATCTGCACACTGGTAGCTACATCATACATAGCAACACCCATAGCAACACAAAATGGATTCAATTCAGTTCATTTTAAAAACACTTTACGGGAAAGCTTTAGAGATGTGCACTTATGAGGATTGTGCATCCTAAACATTGTTTCCCTTACCATCTTAGACGCTCCTTATACTTGGTTGACATTTCTAGGAGTGTTGGGTATTCGGATTCTCAATGGAACAAGTAAAACCTTTCGATATACCCCTCTCCCTACCTCTAGCGCTTTGTGGTGTTTTGAATAGGCCATAAAGCGCTTTGTGGTGTTTTGAATAGGCCACAAAGCGCTTTGTGGTGTTTTGAATAGGCCACAAAGCGCTTTGTGGTGTAAAAAATCGGAGAAACCAAATTAATTCGGAAAATAGCTGTGAGATATCTGCGAGTCAACAAGCCATCCAGTTTTCAAAGTTAAATCCCAAAATAAAACGCCACAAAGCGCTCTGTGGCGTTTTAAGTAAGCCACAAAGCGCTTTGTGGTGTTTTGAATAAGCCACAAAGCGCTTTGTGGTGTTTTGAAAAGGCCACAAAGCGCTATGTGGTGTTTCGAGTACTACTGCTGTTTTATAAAGCAAAGCAAACTAGGAACAGTTAGAAAGTACTCCGGCCATAAAATATAATCAACAAGAAAGTTCCTGTAATAAATGTTCGATCCAAAAAATCCACGAGGAAGGCTTACCGTCAGCTTCAACAAACATATTATGAGAAGAAGGCTTTCAGTCGCGAACCGGCGTGCGAGTGACAAGATTGGGAATAGAGAAATATTGCGCAGATTGAGTGGTAGTTTTACAGCACCGAAACTAAAATTGGTTACGCTGCTTCTCAGAGATTTTGTTTTGCCCCTGTAATATCATTAAACGATCTGAATGATTTGAGGATAATCGAAGCGCGCGGAGTTTAAACGTGGCTGGCCTGGAACACGCAGTTCGCAAACCAGAGAGCAACCACTGTTTTGAAGTTTTCCATCGAGCATTCATGATGAATTTGAAACTAAAAAATATACTAAGCGATCAATTTGCGACAGAAATCTTGTAAGTTAAATGCAATTCTTGCAAAAACCTGCTGTATATTTCCGTTGAGAGTCAAAACATAAATACAGAGTCAAATATTGCTCTCGTGCCCTACCCCTCGAAAACTCAGTTTTACTCGAAGACCGAACTGCAACGGAGATTAGTTACCAGTCTTATGTTGCGTGTTATCAGATAGAACACATGATATGATTGGCTCAGTATATCCCATTACGTCAGAGGACATGTCTGCCACATAGGACATAACTGCAATGGTACATCCCTCGGCTAGGGGTACTTCATTCTCGTTCCCATAGCCCTTTTCTCATCTCTTAGCCGGCGGGGCCTTGGCACGAGAATCGAAGGGCTCTGGGGACATACGATTTTCGAATTAATTCGAATTTTTTGATTGGCTGTTTGAAAACAAAGAAATCTTGAACGGAAGTCAAAATGTTCGCGCGGACTGTGCTGGTGCGAAAACAGCTGGAAGATTTGGGAGAAATTTTCAAGTTTACAACTCAACACTTGTCCCTGTTCTAACAAAACAGCTTTTATGTTGGTTGATGGCAGCAAGTAGCTGGAATTTTAAAAGTGCTCGAGTTTTTAAACGGATAAGAAATTGTGTTTGGTGATGGTTTCACAACGAAACCGTGCGAACCATGTAGAGAAAGTTGAAGAATTAAAAGGTTCCGTTCTTTGTGGCTGGCATCACTTTCTTCCACCTCCTTCGCAGGATTTGTCGATTGTTATGTAGGGTCTTGTGCGAAAAGAGTTTTGTGGCTCGCAACACTGAGGTTGAGGCGAAAAAGAGTAAACCGCGAAAGTGTTGAAAGTGGTCGTATGTGTCTTTTCGTCGAGGGCGATCAACATCACAACAAAAATCTCCTAAGTTTAGACCTATTGCTTCCAAGAATAACACGACTGCACTACAGCGCTTTCCACTATTTTTGAAAGTCGTTGGAACTGTTTATCAATAGGGGCTTAGGGTTGGTGTTAAAATATGTCTAAAATGTATGACTGTATTGCCTTTCAAGGAAAACAGTGTGTTGTCAGCATATTTTCTTTGTTTTGGTATTAATGAAAGGCCAATAATGGATTTCTACTTTTCGTTGCTGGCCCCAATCTCCAAACAGGGAAGCGAAACTGATAATGGTGAGTGGATAATGTTTTTAAAGCTATATACTGAGGCAAAAAGTTAGGAAGTGTTCCTTTTGCAGGCAGATATAATTCATTGATTTAGGTGAAATTAGGTTTTTAAAAACCAGGTCTCAGCAAGGCATCAATTTCAAAAACAATCTGTCACTGTATAAAACCTATATGTGCAACTGATTATGTTGACCGCCTGTCAATCAGTGACAGACTCACAATCAATTCCCCAAAATGAAGACACCTTTTTACCAACATTCAGGGTAAAAAATGTATCCCTTTCTTCTAGCCTCAGATAAAACATTTGGAGCAATTTGAACTTTTACAAATTACATGACTTGATTTTTTCATTTCATGGGTAATAAAGAACACATAAACAATAATATTCTTATGGATAAAGTTTATAGTGAATTAGAAAATATACAATGTGTGTTACAAAATAGGCACAAAGCAATGAAATTTTCACTTTTCGCAAACAAGTACAATTTCTCTTTACTTTAGTAGTTATGCAAATCAAATAGTCAGGTCAAGTTAAGAAGATCCTCAACCAAGGGATACTAATTTAGGTCAAATGTTCCAATTGTATTGTCAATATACAATGTCCACAATGACAGTAGGTAAATCACTGTAGGAGGCATCATCTTTCTCATAACTTGCAGTTTTGCTGTGTATGGAAGAAGCAGCACTTTGACTTTGTCATCAGCAGTGTGTGGTCGTGTTGAACATGTGTAGAAAATGTTCTGCCATTGGGAATCACTGCAATGATTTCTGGATCCACAATTCCAAGGGAAATTGATGTAATTTGTTTGCTCAGCTACTGTTGCAGTTAGTGCGACTGCAGGCACCACCTAGCATACCTAAATGGGAATATGCAGGCCTTAAACTCTTCCTGTAAATACAATGTATGCAACTGTTTGCTGATTTAACAATGATTATAATAATTAGTTTGTGATCAGTGGTAAACATGCAAGCAGCTCAGCCAATCAAATTTCCACATTTTGCATAAGTACATGCTAGTATATCAAATTGTTGCCGACTAATTTTACTGTTTGAAAGACTCTCATACAGGATTACAAATGATGATCACACAAGCAATACCACTAGTCACTGTAATAATTTGAAACCTAATCAGAAAATTCCACCCTCAATTAGAGAATGTGGAGCAAGACCAAATAAAGAGGCTAAGTTACATTTCTTGTACACAGAAAGACACATTGACTATCTCAAAAAAGTTTAAAATTTTATTTGTCACATTCTTTGTCCCCCAAAGCATATTTGCTGAGAAAAACTCGCTCCCTTACAAATCCCTATATTTAACTGTAGTAAATGGGAATAACTCAAGACAGATATGAAATACTTGCCATTCTACCACGAGATGCGCTTCATCAATTTCAACAGCTCTCATATTTTGTCTCACATCTTCACAATTCAATAACTTCCTTATTATAATTTTTCATCAATTGCTTCCGGGTGGCTAAAAATTATTGCATACTTCAATTGCTTGATATCTTTAATTTCAACCTCGAGGCTCAGTTTTCCGAACCATTAGACAGCTGACTTGCACACCTTTTCGCTTCATGGTCTGATCTCGCATTTAAAGGCGAAGCAACCCAAATAAACGATTCAGTCGATCCAAGTCGGGAGTCAAAAACAAAGGGCAATGAAATAAACAGAAAAATCAATGACTTGCCAAAGCAGGTAAAAAATTAGCGTCTTTCTTTAAAACGACAGTATTCTTTATCACCTCTTTCTGACAGAGACATTCGCCAAAAGTGATACCATTTAAAGCGTGGAAAAAAATTCCTCGAATCCTGCCTCGATGGCCGCCATTTTCACTCCCACACAGTATATAGAAACATCACGACTGCATACATGAGGACCGGAAGTCCTAGAATCTAGGACTGGAAAATCGTATGTCCCCAGAGCCCTTCGATTCTCGTGCCAAGGCCCCGCCGGCTAAGAGATGAGAAAAGGGCTATGGGAACGAGAATGGGGGTACTTATAAATGACCATTGAATAATGGTAAGGGTTTTTCCAAAACTAGCAAACCAACCGAACGGGATGGCGCTTACCATTTGCAGTTTAATTTCTCGTAATTGTTTTCGGCTGATGAAAGACTGGAAACTGGAAAATTTAGCAAATGGTAAGGAAATTTCCGCCGTTCCGTTCCGAACGGGAAAAGAGGACTACCCTGGAGGTAGTCTACAATTTCGGAACGGATTTTCCGGAAAATGACTGTTCCATTTGACTTACAACCGAAATTTCCGGATTTTATGGCTAAATGGTAAGCACCCTAGTAGGTGACGGATGCAATTTCCGGAAATTCCGGTTCAAAGTCGAATGGCCTCGACTAAAGGTACACGATGGCGGCGGGTCGAGTGGATGCAAAACGATGTGCCACAGTTCGAGCCTGTTTCTTGATTGCCTATCTTCCACAAAAAAGTCAGGATCTGATTCAGTTTCTGGAAAATTGTGGACAGGTCGCTCCGAATTTCCTGTGGGTATTCTCCTAGTTTGCATAATCTCCCGAGAGAAAAGTTCGCAAGGTTGATAGCATGGAAAAGTTTGCCTAACATAATCGTGAATGCGTGTTAAATTTATTTGCATGAAGCAGCTCACGTAAGACAGCCACCTCGTCATTATCCTTCAGCATTTTGTCGAGTAAATCTTGGCGGGAAATGCGCCCAAGCGGAAATGGAACGTGATCGGTCCGACCTGGTGGAAAATAGGAACAACGCGCCATTACCTGCGGAGAACGAGGCCGATTGTTTTCTTATCTGTAGATCAGTGCTAAATAAATACAGCCCAGTAGCCTTCAGTCACACACGCGTTGGGAAGTACTGCACTGTACTACGCTATTTTTATTAAGATAACACTGACCTACAGAATAATCGGCTTCGTTCTACGAAAGCAATGGCGCGTTGTCGGAAAAGCATGTTGCGCTGGAATTCACGCTAGAACGAAAATTCTTAACAGGCGAACAAGCGACCAACAATTAGCAGGCGAGGAAAATGTGAAAGCAAAATTTGAGCGATTTGATATCAATGTTTGACCACCTTACGTAATTTCAATTACCTTGAGGCTGAGAGGTCTTTGAAAAGAGTTATTTAACTATAGGATCACCGAGTTTAAATGAAATTCATTGACCACTTTTTCTTATATTCCCCTAAGTATAAAAACATAGCCAAGTTTTGACAAAAAAGCAAAATAGCCACCTTATTCAAGTTCATATTTTTCGAAATCAACTGAAGCGATTTTGTTCCACTTTCCAGGAAATGTGGTCCATGTGATTAAAAATAACATGCGCTCTAAATGCGCTTCCCGTAAGCCCTGCGAACTTATACTTGAGTGACTCGATTAGATTTGTTTCATGTGAACAGTCGAAAGCTTAAGGCGAAAATTTCTCGAAATCGCTCTCATAAATGTTTTTAAAACTCGCTACACATCAGGCACACTGTCTGAATTACAAGTACAGCGGACAGTTAAGAAACAAAACCTCTAGATGAAATAAAAAAGTCAATCTTGAGTAAAAATAGCAATGACGTCATTGTGTTGCTATGGTACCTCCATTCTCGATAAAATACACTGCACCCGAAACTTTGGTCTATCCCTAGTGAAAGTGTGGATATCAATCTCCTGTATTATGTTTTGGTGCGTTGTGATTTATATTTAAAGTTGGAAGATGTCACTATTGAAAAATCCAATCGAACCACTTTCAACAAACAAAGCCGGAATGTCAGCATGTTTCCGCCGGTCATGCGTAGTGGACCATTTGGCTTTTCCCTGAGTCTCACCGTCCGTGTTTTCGTTGCTTATTAAGTCCCTAATCGACATACGAAAATTTTGGAAATTCAAACCCGAATTTTTGATCGAATGGAACGCACCCTAGATTTCTGCGGAATCTGGACCTCGATCAATCTCTACGTCGATCATTTACTTCAATATTTACTGTACTTTTATTCCTGTCAGCAGCATCTAAGGGCCCAGAACGTAACTTGGGACAGTTTTGGTTTCATGGTCTGAAAAACATCGAACTAAATAAATGTCTGATTATAAATTATAATTTGTGACAATATTCATCGGAAGATGAACATTTTACGACTCATTTGTTTTAACTCGCTCTACTAGGCGGGATTTTAACGCCAAGATAGGAAGCGACAATATTGGATATGAGGAAGTAATGGGGCAGCATGGGCTTGGCGTTATGAACGATAATGGAGAGAGATTGGCAGACCTGTGTGCTCTTAACAAGCTGGTCTTGGGTGGTTCAGTATTTCCTCACAGAAGGATTCATAAGGCAACGTGGCTGTCACCAGATCAGTCGACAGAAAACCAGATTGACCATTTTTGCATAAATAAGAAGTTTAGAAGATCACTTCAGGATGTGAGAGTAAAAAGGGGTGCTGACGTTGCATCAGACCACCATCTAGTCATTGCAAATCTCAAGCTGAAGCTAAAGCGAAACTGGACAGGTGCAGCGCCTCGGCGAAATAGGTATGATATTGGTTGTTTGAAGGATGCACGGAAGCTGGACGAGTTCAGGGTCACAATTAGAAACAGGTATCAAATACTCCAGGATTTGATGGAAGATGATTAGACTGTTGATAGTTCTTGGAAGGTGGTCAAGGAGTCCTTTGTGACAGCTTGTAAGGACGTACTGGGCCCCAAGAAATACCATCACAAGGATTGGATTTCTGCAGAAACACTAAGCAAGATCAGGATGAGGAAGGAGAAAAAGGCAGCTGTCAACTCCAGCAGAACAAGAGCCGAGACGTCCAAGGCACAGAAAGAATACTCAAATGCCCACAAGAACACCAAGAAGAGCATCAGAGCAGATAAAAGAAAATACATAGATGGTTTGGCTGAAGCAGCTGAGGAAGCAGCAAGAGCAGGGAATATGAAAGGTCTTTATGACACCACCAAGAAGCTGGCGGGAAAGTTCGGGAATCCAGAAAGACCAGTAAAAGATAAGACAGGCAGACAAATTGTGGGGGAGGAACAGCAAAGGAAGAGATGGGTAGAGCACTTCGAGGAGTTGCTCAACAGGCCAGCTCCACAAAACCCACCTGACATATTGCCAGCAGCCGAAGACCTGGATATAGAGAATGGCACACTGACCAGAGATGAAATAAGGATGGCAATCAGACAACTGAAGAGTGGTAAGGCAGCTGGACCCGATGGTATTCCCTCGGAGGCACTCAAGGCAGACATAGAGACCACCGTAGATATGTTGTACCCCCTCTTCGAGAAGATCTGGGAGGTGGAAGAAGTGCCACTTGACTGGAAGGAGGGATATCTTATCAAGTTGCCAAAGAAAGGAGATCTTAGTAATTGCTCAAATTACAGGGGGATCACGCTTTTGGATGTTTCAGGGAAAGTGTTCAATAGGGCCCTTCTAAATAGAATGAAAGATGAGGTTGACACAAAGTTTAGGGATCAACAAGCTGGTTTTCGCAAAGATCGATCATGCGTGGATCAAATCGCCACACTACGGATTATCATAGAACAGTCCTGTGAGCGGAACTCTCCCCTATACATCAATTTTGTCGATTTTGAAAAAGCGTTCGACAGTGTGGACAGAGATACACTTTGGAAGCTTCTCCGACATTATGGGGTGCCAGTAAAGATTGTAAACATCATTCGATCTTCATATGAGGGACTGTCGTGCAGAGTCATTCATAGAGGACAGCCCAGTGAAGCATTCAACGTGAGAACAGGGGTCAGACAAGGTTGTTTACTTTCGCCATTCTTGTTTTTGCTTGCAATTGATTGGATTATGAGAACAGCCACAGCACAGGCAAAAAATGGAATCCAGTGGACACCTTGGCTACAGCTTGACGATCTAGACTTTGCAGATGACCTGGCACTGCTATCCCACACACATCGACAAATGCAGGAGAAGACCAACAGTGTTAACGACTCCTCTGCCCAAATTGGTCTTCACATCAACAGGGGAAAAACCAAGGTCCTCAAGATTAACACTACGATCAATGAACCAGTTCGGCTGGATGATGACTTGTTGGAAGAAGTAAATTCCTTCACCTATCTGGGCAGTGTAGTTGACATCCAGGGGGGCACAGAAGCTGACGTTAAAACCAGAATTGGGAAAGCAAGAGCAGTTTTTCTGCAGTTAAAGAACGTCTGGAGCTCTAAAGATCTGACACTTCAGACTAAGATCAGGATCTTTAACAGCAATGTCAAACCTGTCCTATTATATGGCTCAGAGACTTGGAGAACAACAGTGGCAAACACAAAGAAGGTGCAGACCTTTATCAACTCATGTCTACGAAGAATCTTGCGGATACGTTGGCCAATCACCATCAACAATGAAGAACTATGGCAAAGAACCAACCAGAAGCCTGCAGATGCTGAGCTCATGATGAGACGTTGGAGATGGATAGGCCACACGCTTTGAAAGCCTTCTACCAACATCACAAGACAAGCCCTGTCTTGGAATCCCCAGGGAAAGAGGAAAAGGGGACGGCCTAGGAACTCGTGGAGACGAGACTTGGAAGCAGACATCAAGAGATTGGGGCTGACCTGGAGTCAGCTAGAAAGGAAAGCCCAGGACAGAGATAGCTGGAGAACTCTTGTAGGTGGCCTATGCCCCAGGAGGGGCACTAGGCATAAGTAAGTAAGTAAGTACTAGGCGGGCTCGCCAAAATACTCCGAAGACTCGTAAAAACATACAGA
>OZ026604.1:23544431-23601931 GCA_964020085.1 Micromussa lordhowensis
TTTTGGGTGAGTTTTGGGCATTTTGGGAAACAGATCTTTTTCTCAAAGGATAGGTTAAATTGAGGAAAATATGACATGTTGAAGATTGAAATTGGAAAATTGAAATTTGAAGTGAAGAGTTAGTAGACGGACACCAAACAGTCCCCTAGCCACCTGGGGCTCTCTTTTGCGGGGTCAAATGTCTGGTAGTGTTTTCAACCATCTTAATCCTAACAATTTCCTTTTTTATATCACTTCAAATTTCACGCCTATTCATGTTTACCCCCGCCTTAAAACGTTTAGTGCTTTAGCTACAGGATATTTTATCCCGCAACGGTATCTGTATTTTGATCATGATTCGCCCTACAGGCCAGGCATGCTAAAATACTGCATGAATAGTAAAAATACACAGGGATGACTCGCTGAAAAGTCTATATCATATTTATTCTTACACTCACTTCATTCGCAATGGTTAAAAATGAAAGTGAACTAATCTTAAATATAAATTACTCAAAAGTCCTTTGTCTTTTTCTTTTTCTTATGATTATGAAGTCAGTTTAAGCACGCGGTATTCCAACTAATTTCTTTATGTTAAGAGAACTTTAATTTTAATCATTCATTATCCAGCTGTCCGCTAAGCAAGAACGCTAATCTTTTAAAAGAAATGAACAGCTATACATAATTATTAAAAGTAGAAAATAGTATTTGTATTTCCTTAGCTTAACATGTTTAAAATGGTTGTACAATTCACCGATTTCACGTTCTTTATGTTAAACGAACTTTAATTTTCATTATTGATGTTCAGCTGTCCGCTAAACAAACAAGGCATATTAATGAACACTAAAATTTTCAAAAGAAATACACAAAAGAACAGCCATACATAATTATTATTATAAGTAGAAAAACAAATTTTAGCTCCTGAGCTTGAAATGTCGAAAATTGATGTACAATTCATCGATTTCATCTCAAGCAATCTCCTTTGACTAAATATTCTTTACCCAGTATTAAAAAAATCGTCAGGCAAATCTCGCTGTTTCAGTGAAAAGCATTGTCAAATTTCTCAAATCAATAGAATATCCTCATCGCGGAGATCAGAGTTTTCTTTGCAAGACAGCGAAAATAACCGTTTGGTTTTTTTACAGGCAACAGCGCAACAAACTAGTGACACAGAACACATCGGGACAATGGAGATCAGTGCTGGATAGGGTCTGTTGGTATCCACTTGACTCAAAAATCCGATCGCTACTGAATAACTCGCAACCACTCCGACGAGGCAACGAGGTGACTTGAAGAACGACATGGCGAAGTTGGCAACGATGGCGCCGATGATTATATCACCTGTTCCGAGAAAAACGTGCGTTTGATTCTTGCCAAAGCGCACAGTAAACACGAAAGGAAGTTCCCAGGCACTGTTCATTTCAAATAATTGACACAACATATTTCTGCAATCCCCGATGCTAAGGACTTGTGGAGTGGAATTCTCCATTTGAGCGTGAAGGCAGACGTCGTAAACGAGCGCCGTCCAAAGAAAAATCTGCAGAAAGGCAAAGTTCCTAAATTGGACGTGACTGGCCAAGAACGCAAACATGGCGATGATGATATTATTGATAATCCATCGGAATTCGGTCTGCACTGATAACAGCCAAATTGCACCGAATGAAATTCCCAGTAAATAACCCAGCTTCAGAGGCAGCCATTGGGCAAACGCGATCATTGTGAAGCTCACGACAGCGACATGATGTAAAAATATCATCACGGCAGGGTAATATTGGAGGACGACCATTGTCAGCCCCATCGCGGCGAAATACGTAAAGTTCAGAAGTAGATACTGTGGAAGTTTAAGTTCTGCTCCTTTGCCTGCTGTATTTTCAACCGTTTTGTTTTCTTGACTATCTGTTTCGTCGCTTTTCGAAGGATTACTCCATTGTCCACTTCGCCTCATCTTTTCGCCGTAAATCGCACTGAGAAAGACCAAAGCGCTCACCGAAACATCCATGATCCAGAAATTGTAGAGAACCATTTCAAATCCAGAATTAAGCCTAAACCAGCAACTATCTGCCGTTGCTTGAAAATGTTCTTGTCGCTCCTATCTCTAAAGGAAGTTTTGATTTGAAGCAACCTATTATCAAAAATGTTATTACCTGCTATGACGTCACGAAGTGAAACACTGATCGGTAACAGGTAGACTTAAATACTAGAAGAGGAAGTGAAAGGACTTTTTATGGTCTGTGGTACACAGGCAATGATCCGCCAGGATAAGGACGTTCGCGCTAATTGTTTCTGCCAATGCTTACTGTGCACGCAAATTTGCACGCCACGTCAATCATCGATGCACGCGCTAAGGAGTAAAATGAATAAGAATAGGGCAGACGGCTATTAACGATCTTGGACGTTCGGTAAACCCTATTTTTCTTCTGATGGATCATATTCTCTACCGATTTTCTACGTTTAGGGAATAAATGAAGAAAATCTATCGATTAGAAATTTGAGTTTTTTTTGCAAAATGCACCATCGAATTCCGTTATTTTAGCTCTTCGTTTATCTGTGCGATTATTTCAAACGTCTCTTAAAGGGTTAAGTTTTGTGAAAACGTTGACCGGCAACATTTGGAATTATTTACCCAACACTGAAACCCATTTCTACAAAATACGATGACGATGATCGTTTGCCTTCGTTGACTCACTTTCGAAGTTTTTAACTATAAACCCCTGTAGACCATGCTGAATTACGTGCGCCAATTTTTTCAAAATCAGGGTAGTTTTCCACACACGCTTTATCTCTAAAACGAAGTCGTTGACCCCCATTTTTTGGCATCTGACTGCAGTAAAATGCTAAAAAAATCTATCGACTGGAAAATTTTCGCTGGAACTTCCTTAAGCTAAGACATTGGAAACTACTGGCACGGAACCATATCAGTTTTATTTTTGTATTGTTGTTTAAAAAGCACAGTCTATCTGGCGAAAATATAACTGTGCATTCGCGTGTTTGATCGTGGCGAAGATTTGTTCGCCCCCCGTCTCGAAATCTCGCAATTTTGCGACAACGCGAAGCTTGCAGTTTAGAAACCCTAATTTTTAAAGGGAACATAAAATGCAACGTCCACAAAATGTTTTTAAATCTGTAAAATATAAGGCGGAAACTCCAGTTTAATTTGTGGTTATCATATAGTAAGAAAAAAACACAATGAGCAGATCAGTTAATAATTATTAAATAATGTCTGGCAATTAAAAAAAGATGATTATAAGCTTACATATATGTCGCCGTGAGTTTTTCTTCCTACAAAGCGAACGAGAAAGCCCCCTTTCCATTCATTTTCACCTAATAGGATGAGTACGTGAAGCTTGTCGATGATCTCTATATAGCTAGCCAGACTCAATTACGCGGATTTTTCAGTAACGAGAAGAACTATATTTGGCAATTATTGTGTATTCATGACACAATCCACCCGCGTTTAATTAATTTGTTAATTTCTGTCAGTATCTTTTTGGATCGAGTAGGCAAATAAATTTTTGGAAGTCTCTGTTCCGATTTAACAAGGGTATTAATTTAAGACACTTGGGTTTTATCAACTGAGCTGATAATGTGAATTGGTCACCGTAAAGAGATTTGAAAGCTGACCTCGGAGCGAAGGGCTAACGAAGACGACGACGAAGGACGAAGGGCTAACGCTCGAAACGTGAGCTTTCGAATCTCTTGACGGTGGCCAATTCACATTACAACCCCGGTTGATAAAACCAAATTATCTGTTAATACTCCCCAGCAGCGCAGTACCACAGTTTCTCTAAAAACTTACCACGTTTATCAATTTGAGATTAGAGAGTTTATGTACCACGACGGCGACGTCGAGAACAACGTCGATTCAAAAATGATCTCGATTATATTTGATGGGAGAATTTTGTGGTACTCTAGAGTCATTTTCTTTGTTTATCATTCTCAAAACTGTCACGAAACTAAATCTGGAACACAGCGATGAATTTGAAATAAGATTTAGATTTAAGGTCATTCCTTAGTATTGCATTGCGCATCCCTACTGCGCACGATTTTCGCGTCATTAGCGCACGCACGTGAGCACGTGTGCGTACAAAATTAAGAGATTTCCCTCAAACTACGCTCCATAGCGAAATAAATGCTCGTTTTCTATTAAACGAGCACGGTGACCCCCGATTTTTTTGTTTGGTATTTGCTAAGAACAGTCTGATAAAGAACATATTTGAAGAAAGAAAAAAGTTTGATAGTAGAACATGATTCTTTTTTTGCAAAATAGTTCCTTACTGGTTGTATTTTGGCCAAGGCGAGGACTTCAAGCTAACCACGGAACTGTCCGAAGAAGTGCAATATTCGCGCAACCAGGCAATCAAAAATGGCTTAAATGAAGCAATACTACTTATGTGAATAAAAGAAGGTTTACTTTCAAGATACAATTTTGTGTCTTTCAAGTAATCGAACTTAATTCTGTATGAAGATGATTCGAATTTTTAACGCGCAACCAGTAAAAATACCCCATTTTAAGAGCCTGCTGACGCGTAGAACAAGCACAGTGACCCCATTGTTTTATTGAATTTTTTTTAATGGTCATATCATGAATGTTAACTATGCCAAGTTTCAAAAAGAGTTTGATAGTAGAACAATTTCAAAGGAATTACCTTAAACAATAGCCGTTGTGATTCACGCTCTCCAGGCAATGCACTGCTCATTTCACGTTATTATTTGCAGAGGAGTGTAAAGAAATGTATATCCGAATGACATTCCCCAATTTTCAAAGCCGCGCGTGCTGCGAAAAAAAATTGGAAGGATAATAAAGACAATAGGTGTCATTTAGCGCGAAAATATTCAAATCGCGGACATTTATCCTTGGACATTATCTTTTTCTCATAGCTTACAGTTTTCCTCCAGCTACGCTCTCGGAAAACTGTTCGCTTTCTCAGAACAGATAATGTTCGCGGACAAATATCTGAGCATATTTCCGCGCGAAATGGAGGCTATTGTTTACTTATCACCCACTCATTAATTTTCGCGCGATTTCATTGGCTACTTTACGTCACGTGGTGTAAATCACCGGACAGTTATCACGCATTATAACATAGATAGGACCCTGCGCGCACTCTGATTGGTCAAAAACCAATGTTTTATCAGAGTATAAAACATAGAAAAACAGTGCTTTATTGTTTTGAAATTGCGCGTGTTAAATCTATATCATAAAAAATAACCCCCGCCTGCGTCGATATTTGTCCTCGGATTACTTCCGACGAAAAAAAAAGCCAGCGTGAAAGAAGTTTCGACTTTTCATCTTTATTATTTCACAGGGAAAAAACAGACTCGTTTCGTAGAGTCTGGTGCTATTGACATTGTAAAGCTGGTCGCAAATGCTGTTCCGGAAAGTGTAAAAAAGTTAACAAATACGGACGAACGAGTATAAGCTAAAAGCGTCGAGTTTTCGGGGTTTGATCTAAGGGGCGTTGCGAGGGTTCATTCACATAGTTTATCGAGGTTTTGGTCCAATCAATCGCGCGCATTCACCATCACTTCAACAGTGGATTTTTACGAGCAGTTTACGTGCGATATGAAAATTAATGGAGGGTTATAAAATAAATAAATCCCTTTCTGGCTTGCTGGCCATGGTATGTCGGCTGATAATGCCCTTGGTTGAGACATTGTCCTCAAAATTTCACATTTGCCCTCGAAGCTTCGCTTCTCGGCCAAATATTCATTTTTCGGACAATCTCTCAGCCGCGGGTTTTATCAGCCGACATACAAGCCGCCTGAAGGGGTTCATTTACCAAATAACCCTTCCTGCGTCGATATTTATCCTCCGATTACTTAGGTCGGAAAGAAACAAAACCAGAGTGAAAGAAGTTTCGACTTTTCATCTTTATTATTTTACAGTGAAAAAAACAAACAAACCCGTCTTGTAGAGTCTGGTGACTGACTGATTTCTTATTTAGACTGTAGTAAAAATCGGTTTGAAAGTTTGGAATCTTACCATCAAAACACATACAGTACGTAAAGTGGTAATCGTACAGTATTCAAGTATCAACTTTAAAGGCTCAGCTTATGGAATTTTGTGGGAATTTTCAAATATTACTCGTTGTGTAAAAACTTAATTTACCAATACCTATTTTAAATAAGGTCTGGTTTCTAATATGATGCATGCTTAAGATCGCTGCGAACGAAACCACCGATATTATTTCATCAGGGAGTGGAAACAATCCCGGCTTACGATCGCTTCGACTAAACACACAAAAAAGTGATTAATTACTTTTCAGTGTTCCCCTCCATAAATAAAGTTGATTATTACTATTATTACTGAATTATTATTATATGGAAACCGCTCTCTAGCGATCGTAGCAATCGTACTAGAAAACCAGCCTTGAAGTTAAATTAAGAGGAATTTATCATCCAATAATATTGCCCACAGCGTTTGTAAGTCTGGAAAACCTGTTTAGCAGGTTATTTGTAATTCTCTCAGTCATTGCAAAGCGCCGCCCAAAGTTTGATTTTCGAGAGTGAAAAAAGATGAGATCCCTCCTAAAAAAAGATTTAGAGCATAGTTACTCAACAGAATATTTTGACCATGATCCGTTCGGTAGGCCAGACTTGATAAAATCACATATACTTGTAAAACACCTAGGGATGACAAGTCTCTATATTATATTTATTCTTCCAATCGCTTAATTCGCATTGATAAAAAAAGGGAAAAAAGCTAAATTCTTAACTATAACTCCACAGTCCTTCGTTTCTTTTTATTTATTTATTTATTTATTTTATTTTTAGACTATGAAGTCGCTTCGTCTTTGGTTATTTCAGTTTAAACACGCGGTATTCTAACTGATTTCTTTATGTTACACGAACTTTTAATTATTCAAATCCAGCTGTCCGCTGAACAAAAAGTCAAGTTAATGAACGCTAATCTTTCAAAAAAAATAAACAAATGAACAGCCATATACAGTTCTTATTAAATTACTACAAGAAAAAAATCTTTGTAGCCCCTTAGCTTAAAATTTCTAAAATGGACGTACCATCAACTAAGATTCGCCGATTTCACGTCAAGCAATCTCTTTTGAGTAAATATCCTTTACCCAGTATTAAAAAGAATCATCAGGAAATCTCGCTGTTTCAGTGAAAAGCATTGCTAAATCCCTCAAATCAATAGAATATCCTCATCGCGGAGATCAGAGTTTTCTTTGCAAGACAGCGAAAATAACCGTTTGGTTTTTTTACAGGCAACAGCGCAACAAACTAGTGACACAGAACACATCGGGACAATGGAGATCAGTGCTGGATAGGGTCTGTTAGTATCCACTTGACTCAAAAATCCGATCGCTACTGAATAACTCGCAACCACTCCGACGAGGCAACGAGGTGACTTGAAAAACGACATGGCGAAGTTGGCAACGATGGCGCCGATGATTATATCGCCTGTTCCGAGAAAAACGTGCGTTTGATTTTCGCCAAAGCGCACAGTAAACACGGAAGGCAGTTCCCAGGCACTGTTCATTTCAAATAACTGACACAACAGATTTCCGCAATCCCCAATGCTAAGGACTTGTGGAGTGGAATTGTTCATTCGAGCAAGAAGACAGACGTCGTAAACGAGCGCCGTCCAAAGAAAAATCTGCAGAAAGGCAAAGTTCCTAAATTGGACGTGACTGGCCAAGAACGCAAACATGGCGATGATGATATTATTGATAATCCATCGGAATTCGGTCTGCACTGATAACAGCCAAATTGCACCGAATGAAATTCCCAGTAAATAACCCAGCTTCAGAGGCAGCCATTGGGCAAACGCGATCATAATGAAGCTCACGACAGCGACATGCTGTAAAAATATCATCACGGCAGGGTAATATTGGAGGACGACTACTGTCAACCCCATCGCGGCGAAATAAGTGAAGTTCAGCAGGAGATACTGTGGAAGTTTAAGTTCTGCTCCTTTGCCTGCTGGATTTTCAACCGTTTTGTTTTCTTGACTATCTGTTTCGTCGCTTTTCGAAGGATTGCTCCATTGTCCACTTCGCCTCATCTTTTCGCCGTAAATCGCACTGAGAAAGACCAAAGCGCTCACCGAAACATCCATGATCCAGAAATTGTAAAGAACCATTTTCAAATCAAGAATGAATTAAGTCTAAACCGGCAGCTCTCTCCGTTGCTTGAAAATTTTCTTGTCGCTCCTATCTCTAAAAGAAGTTTTGATTTGAAACAACCTATTATCAGAAATTTTATAACCTGCTATGACGTCACGAAGTGAAACACTGATCGGTAACAGGCAGTCTTGAATAATAGAGGAGCAACAGAAAGGACTTTTTATGGTCGTTTACTGGTAGACAAACAATGATCCGCCATATTAAACTAAGACATTGGAAACTACTGGCACGGAACCATATTTTATTTTCTATATTGGTGTTAAAAAAAGCACAGGCTATCTGGCGAGAATGTAAATGTACATTTGCGTGTTGGGTCCTGGCGGAGACTCAAAAATCTCGCAATTTTGCGACTGCGCAAAACCCTGAGATGACTTCTTGATACGCGAAGCTTGCAGTTTACAAAGCCTAATTTTCAAAGGAAACAGAAATGCAATGTCCAAAAATGTTAAGTTATCTGTTAAAATCTGTTAAGTATAAGGTGGAGACTTCAGTTTAAAGTTGATTTCCAGTCCGTACTGCGCACTCTCGAGAGCTTGTTTGCGGTTTTTGTTTTGTTTCATGTAAGACATCACAAAATGTAAACATTTCGCAACTACTTACATGAAGTAAATTCAAAGTTTCAAAACAACCGCCATTATGGATGCGAAGCGCTTGAAGCTTTACGCTTCGTTGTTTCTCATATCACTTGATGAAACAAATTCGCAGCTGTAAAAATCAATGGAGCTGTTTGAAGGGCCTCAAAAACAAGGTATGTGTCTCGAAACGAATAACATGGATTCGCATTCCATCGAGTGCTTAGACTGCGCAGTACGGACCAGGAATCATCTTCAAATAGTGATTAACATAGTAAGAACAGAACACAATGATCAGATCAGATCAGAGGTTTAAAAAATGTTTTGAACGTTGCTGACATATCCGATATATCCGCCATAAAATGTACTTGGCCTAGAGAAAAGTTACACACGTCGCCTAGGGTCACTCCCTTCCTCAAGATCTTCGACGACATATTTACGAACACAGCTACATAGCAAGTTGCTTTTCACGCCACTCTTTTTTTCGTCCGAGTCTATTAAGCCGATCATTTCAAGGATTGTCTGGCAAGTAGAAAAGATGATTATAAGCTTACAGATGTCGTCGTGAGCTTTCTTGCTACAATGCGAAAGAGAAGGCCTCCTTTCCATTGATTTTATTACCTTTATCTTAGTTTTCTTTTGATATAAATAAATGTTGTTGTTGTTGTTGTTGATTTTAATTTCAGGTAAAAATATGCGAGCAGCTTGTCAATGATCTCTATATAGCTAGCCAGACTTGTGCACTGAGCGATTTTTAACGAGAATAAATATATTTGACAATTAATTATTCTCTATTCATGACACAAACCACCGGCCCTTGTTTAAGTTTCTGTTCAATTTAAGAAGGGTATCGATTTGAAATTAGGGAGTTTATGTAACCACGATAAGGTCGAAAATGACCCTGCTAAGGAACTTTTGCAGATTTTGAAAGAGGACATGAAGCCTCCCGAGAGCAAGGAATGAGGTACTTTTAGATGATGTGTGGGTTAATGAATCCTACCATTAATCCAAACCCTTTGGTTCATGGTAATCCCCGTCATTATCATAGTCCTACATTGCAACCCTTGATCTATTGTGGTACCTCCTCTAAAGAGGATCAGCATCACTATCGTGCTGAGGAGTCTCTTCCTAATTATGTCCAGGCATCAGTTGCTTCTCAACAGCAATGTTTCTCAATTTGAAGAAGTCAGGCCTGTAACGCCAAGTGAACTTATAATGTATGAAGATTCAACTGGTCCTTCTGAGGGTGGTCGGAATGTCACGGAAGATTTGGCAAGTAGTTTGTAGACTGAAAAAAATAGTGAAACCAACGTATTAACGAGAGACATTATTGAAATTTATGATGAATTTCTTGTGTTGAAGTTTATGCAAAGAATACATACGCCTTAAATTTTTGAGGTGAGGGTTTGCTTTGATAGTGTCACGTGACCTTAACAATCATAAATATGCCAGAAATAAAACAAGCATGCCAAAACTAGTAACATGGCCAAGTTTGAGGTCTCTAGCATTGAACAGTGAGTTGTTATTGAAGTTTGAAAAATTGGCAGTGAACAAGGTGTTTCTTTCCAGCAACATTGTCCTTATTACTATCCCTTGAATACCAAATTCACTGTCCAATGCCGTGGGCTTCAAAGCTGGCCATTTTGGACTTTTCCATCTGCATTTTTTATTTCTGGCATCTATTTTGTTCCAAGAACAATTTTCATTGTAACAAGGTCACATGACTCTATCATTCAATGAGCCTATTTAAGGTTCACTAAACTCAATTTGAGGTTTTGCTTGATTTTTCGTTTTCTTTTCCAATTTGGCTGGTGTGTTGGTAATGGAAGTCACTAATCCTGCATGTAAAGAAAGTATATTACCTGCAATTTCTTAGTAAGGTCTGAAACTTAAAACAGCAGTTTCAGAGAACTTCAATTAGAATAAATTACCGGTACATTTAAAAACACTTCTATTAAACACGTAGAGATATACATGTGGGTTGTGACAAATCTCTGGAATAGTTATTTCATTATTAACATGAACATGTCCTCCTGAAAACGAGTTCTGTTAAATTTTGATTGCATTCCACCTTCCCATAATAATAATAATAATAATAATAATAATAATAATAATAATAATAGTAATAATAATAATAATAATGAAATGATAATAAAAAAAAAACAAAAGATGGCTCGCAATTGAAACTCTTATTAAACTCAAAAGTTAACTTAGCATATCAGTTAATGATGCTAGAAAATGGGAAAATGGGAAATTAAAGTGTTTTAGAGAATTCTGAATTATATTTTTTGTTACTGGAGTGTCAATCGGTCAGTCAGTCTGCCAGTCAATAGTTGGTGACAAGGACTTAGTTCTCGTAGACAAAGAATTAAATAAATATCTCGGATGATGGCAAAGTCTGGATTACACTTCGTGTAAGCCACACAAAAACAGTTCAGTGTCAACTGCTCCATGGGTGGCGAATGGTCCTTCAAAAACATTGGTCTTGCAAAATTCTTGACGAATTTCACGGGTCTTGTAGTCTCGTTTTTGTAGCGGTTATGCGCTTCTCGCAATTTTATTTTGTTTCAAAGCTGTCATGTCTCCGAGCCTCGTTGCAATCACTGCGACTAGTCACAAAAACAGTTCAGCGATCGTACGTATAATTGAAAACCACATGTCATTATCACCATTCCAATCGTCAGATCCCTATCACAGTATGTGGGAAAGGACACTGCCATGGAATTAATCACACCATTCGAAAAAAGCACGAAACAGGAGGTAAGGAGGTGCAATGGACAAGGTAGTCGAGGACAAAATTATACTTGCATAGAAGGCTTTTTTTCTGAAGTTTTATTGAGGTCCTAAATTAATTTCTAAGTGTGACAGAAATATAAATTGTCATCGTTGTGTTTTCTACTATTTGATGCATTCATTGCCTTAATACATGCTTGTTTATAGGAACTGTCGTTTATTTTCATATCTAACATGAGCAGCATATCGTCGTTTAATTCATAATAATCACGTTCAGATGTGTCTTGTTTACTTTTATCTTTTCAGCTGGTGATCTGTAAGAAAGCAACAGGCAAATAATAAAACAATGCTTAAGTTTGGCAAAACAGTGTCTTGTGTTTTGGCATAGTTGTTGGCAATTTATTCTGAGTAGGTTCTTAATGGGGTTCTTAATTTCTATGCATGAAGGAAATCAGTACTAGTTGCTGATTACCAGAAAAATAAATAAACATGGTTTGGTCCTTAAAAATAGAGTATTTCTTCACAACTGCATTATGATAAGACTAGCACAACTGGTTACAGAATGCATACGTAATATTGTCTCTATGACAAGAGTTCATAATTTAACTGAAACCGATACATGAGAACCTGCTTGATCTTGCTTGACGAAGCAGAGTCTTGTATTTTTTTGCGTATTAAAATGTGAAATTTCTGCCAGCTGGTTCTAACTCCACTCTAATAGGTTCTTAGGCTCTGGATTTTACTGTAGCTCTTCCCACGGTATTTTTTGCAGGGAATTTACTGTAGATAGATACTTTGTCTGCCTGCTAAGATTTGTTGGCAGGGGTGTTTCCACCATATGATGTCACAATCTGGTCTTATATATTAGCAAACTTATAGTCTCAGTCATTACTGACTGCGGAAGATGAGGTACAAGCATGCTTTTCCAAGCTAATTTCGCAGTGGGCGGTCTCATCTTTGGTAATAAAATTGAGAATAAGTATTGATCTTGTTTTTGGAATTTTTGTCAGGTCATACTAATCACCATCGCCTCTTTACTCTAAGAGCATTTGCTTCAAATCTCTGAAAGTAGCACTTGTGGCACAGAGAACTATTGACCTATATGTATAAAGAGTAGACCACAACATTAAGCTGCAAATACCTGCTTACTTTGGCAGGCACACAAAACTGCTCCTCCAGGCCTCCAGGTTGACATCAGGAAGCTGATCACAACCGACAAACCCTTTCAAAAGACTGAGAACCTTCTTCGAGATGGCAGCGATGTAGTCGCTGTTATTGCATATTACTTTTGCCAGGGACGTCTTTCTGATCTCCTCCAGCTGACAGGCCGTAAATGCCGTTTTAGTCGTATGCGAAGAAGCTTTTGGCTCGTTTTCGTGCCAGAATCGATCTCCCACTCGCAAGCGTCGAAACTGCTCAGCAATGAGGCATTGGAAAGTTGGGCCTAACACGCCACCTTCTGTAGATTCACTGGGCGGCTCCAGTAGGCCTAAAGAAAGTCAAAATGTTTGTTTGCGTCTTTCTTTTTCAGCTTACGGTATTTGTTCCCCAAAAATGAACTCGGAAGCCAAACCGCTATGGAGAATGTCCTTCAGTTTTTTTTCAAAGATTTGGAACACTAAGTGAAAGTCAAACGCCCTATTGGTTATCAAACTGTATAAGCAGCAATAATGCGGTATTAGGCAAAGTGATTTCGTACCGTGGATATTTGATTTACCACAATAGAACTGGGGAAATAATGTGACACTACATTACAAGATACCTCCTGTAAACAGGTCGACATCCTGGACATTCTCGTACACCTGCTTTAGATTTTTAATGTCTTCCTTGTCGAACTCAAGTTTCTCGAGATCTTCAAAGCTGTTGATATCTGCTTTTAAGTTGCACACGCCGCTGTTACGGAAAGTTACATAAGAGGGTACTCCGCGCTCACGTGACCGTTGGATATTGATGCTTACAAGGTCTGATAGATCGCCGGGACCTCTGGACAAGTTTTCTTGTATAGACCTGGAAAATCTCCTAAGTAAACAACAAACAGTCAAAGAAACAAAAACGTCAAATAAAGATATCATATTCTTTTTAAGCAATAGACCACTCTTTCTATGGGTTTACCGGGGTAATCACTTGGGATGTTGGGAGAACACGAGAAAACTTGTAAATAACGAGCCGTTAGGCGAGTGATTTACAAGCTTTTCGAGTAATTTGTCAGTATTCCAATGCAAATTTTGCTCTTTCTTCATACCTTGGCTAGTTTTCTTTTCTCGGAAATTGTAATTTTTATGATTAATTGGTAATAGGATTTCGTGTCGTCCAGACTCCCGCTGGACGGTCGTCCGATTTTGTTATCACTCGTATGATTACAGATCGAATTGGACGACACGAAGTCCTATTGCCATTACTTATCGCTAGCGTTCTGGCAGAGTTCCCGCGTAGAGCTGTCAAGATCTCTCGACCACGGCAAATAAATCGTCTCTTCTTACTGGACCCGTCTTCCTCTGCACTTGTAGGGTGCGTGACATGTTTTGTTGAGTTTGTGACTGCAGGCTTATGAACCGCAATGTATGCTGGGAACTTGAGCGAGAAAACGGTGTGCTCGAAGAATATTTGAGGAGTACGGAGCTTGTGCTTCAGTAAATTATAAACGTTTTCTGATTTGATTTGATTTGAGCGTGTAACACACTTTTGTTTGGTTTATTTTGACTTTGATTTAAGCCTTCAGACATTTCCAGACCAAAAGCCGGCATTAGGTCGAAGTTGGAGAAGTTAGTTTTTTATTTCTCTCTTCGGCTATTACAAGAACGGTGACGTAACAACTTTTCTATGTGTTTACCGGTACAATAGAACATAGGTTTTGCAACTCTTTTGACCAATCAAAGCGCGCGTAGTATGTCAGTTATTTTATAACAAGAAATAGAAAACATTTACCGTGCTTCTATCTAGTTACAGAAACACTGTTGGGACAGCTTTTTAGAGCTGTCCTAACCGTTTTCTTTCTTTAAAAATAATTTGAAGCTTTTGATCATACAAGAATATCGAGTGTTTCGAGCCTCAGTACTCTAACGGCAGCACACGAAGCTCTATACTGCAGAATTTGTCTATTCGTGAAGATAAAGAAGTTCGTCCGTAGCTTACGTTGAAAGAGGTATTCGAAGATAAACTGACAACGTCATAACTGTAGCCCGCAGCTCAGATGTAATGCTAAGAAACCAAAACTCAGAGTTTTCCTTGCATTAAATCATATGGGGCGTTTGATCATTGGGGAATTCGTCTAGTACTTTGAACCTCAGTGCTCAGCACTCACGAGCCTCTTTACTGAAGAATTTGTCTTACGTTTAGATGAATTTCGCCCGTAGCTTTGTGGAAGGCATTCGAAGATAAATTAACAATAGCGCAGCACCCCATGCATGGATGGGCTTAGTTGTCAAAACGAGGTCACATACGTTCGGTTTCTTCTTCAAGAGTTCAACCTGTATCGTAATCAATTTTCGAACTTGGTATTTACACACGACACCCCTTTCTCTATATTTATAAGCCATTGCAATTTGCAACGAATTCCACGTTGAACTTCAAGCTTGCAGAACTAAGATTATTATGTAAATACTGAACGATAATAGTACATGTTAGCGTGTTGTTTTAATACTTATAATGTCTAATGCCTTCTTCTACTTCCAAGAAAGGAGCCCAAAAAGGAGATCGAAGGTATCGAACTTATATTCTGAAAGGAACTAAGACGTGTAAAGAAGAAGATGTATAATGCCTCAAAGATCGATTATTTGCCTGAAATGAAGCTTGTTCCCTAAACAATATATACTCTTCGTATATTTTTGCATTCTTACCCATCCACTTTTGCCGCTGGATCCTTAACCAGTCCTCTGAAGATACTGTCAATTCCTCCTTCGCATCTCTCGTACAAGTAAACTGGATTGCCAAAATCCTTCAGCGGAATTGGGAGAAAGTTCTTTGGGGGGCAGAAGCTGCAATATTTGTGCTGAAACGTACTTTGAGTCAATCTTCTGAATTCCTCTCTAACGAGGCTGTGTCCAAAGCGAAAAGCCGCCACTGCAAAGGCTGCAAAGATTGATGGGTTGACGTTTACATCGTAGCCTTTGAAAAAGGTTTTTCCTTCCAAGAGCTTCAGGTTAAAGTGTTTAATCTAAACAACGAGACCACAAAGTCCATTAATTTCAAAACAATCATGATTTATAGTTTTATGCTTGATCATTACCGATTTTTTAAATTTTTTTCTTCAGCCTTCTGGTGCAAAATAAATCCCTATTCTTTCTACTATTCTCTCGTTTCGTACTAGCTGTAACTTTGTTTACGTATGGAGAATACTGTTTTGGTCAAAGGAAGCTCGAGCTCTTTGCAGGAGTTCTTTGCATTTCCTTAGCCTTTTTTAGTAACGGAGGAAAATCATTTCGGGCATTAATACTACTCTTAGTCGTAATTTTTTTATATACCTCAATTTTTGGTATCGTTGCCACGAATGGGGGATATCTGCCTTGTAGACCGCAAGGAATATCGATATTGCAGAAGCTTGGGTTCGAGATCAGAGTTTTAAAAAAAATAAGATAACTCAAGAGAACACATCCCCCATACATGGGCCTCTTCCCATGATAATCTTTTTTAATCTAATTTTAGTGCGTGGTCAAGCTGCGAGGCTATTTTAGGAAAGACACCTGATTGGCCAATTTAAATGACTTAAAAACATTGACGTTTAATTTTAACAGATCAATTAACGCAAAAAACTTTTCGTCGGGATTTTCGAAGTGCATTTATTAAGGGCAGAGGAAGAATAATTCTAACTAATCTTTTTCTGTGTAGGCCGTTCAGTACTTTTCGAGAAACGACTTTAGATCGTGTTATGAATGCAATTCTTGACAGCAGCTAGAGCGCCTAATGTCGTGCAGAGAAATGACAAGACTAATTTCCGACGTAAAAATCACGATAAACACGTAGATTATTTTCCCGACCAGCAGTTTCAAAAGGCTTTCCAGATAGGTCTCTCTCAGGGTCTCTACCGATCCAAACGATGTTTTAGTTCGTTCCAGAGAAGCACTTTTTGCGGCGCGGACATCCCTGTAAATATTACAAAGCAATTTCGAAATTAAATATGCAAACATTTGCACCGGGATTTTCGGACCGAAAGTTCTAACAAACGGGAAACAAGTATTGAGCTCTCCTGCGCTTTGAATAACCTTTCCAAAGAGATGTTTTTCGATTTAATCCGTTCAGTACATTTCGAGAAACGACTTCCGTGCGTGTTTATTGGAATGCGATCCTAGTCAGCAGTAAATATTATACAGCACTTCCGATATTAAATAAACAAAGATTTGCACCGTTTTTTTTTTTTTTGAGTGAAAGTTCTAACAAACGCGAAACAAATATTCTAGCTGTCGTGCGCTTTAAAACACCTTTCGAAAGAGATGCTTTTCGCTTCAATATCCTTTCGGCACTTTTCCGAGAAACAACTTTCAAGCAGGGTAGAAATTCGAGTCTTGGCACTTTGTGTTAATCATTCATTATTCATGCTGGGGAATGACTCGACTTCTATTTTACGGCTTCGGAGAAGCACGCATAAATATTCCTGCCCAGCTCTGAAAATGATTTCCAATGGCGGCAGTTCAACTGAACAAACTGATTTTTTTTTCTCTTAGCCCGCTAAATTTTCAATTTCTTATTTGGATGGACACAACCTGATGACCGTTGGCCATTGCTTGCGTGATCGGGGACCTAGACTAAAAATAACTTTGACAACGTGACGCGAAGCTTAAAATAGATTTAAAAAGATTATCATGGGGCACGAAGATGTGTTCTCTCACCTCATTTTCTCTTGGATAACTATATTAATTTGTATCTCATACTTTTCTTAATAAATATAAAGATATATATATATCATTTATCTTGACGTTTTACCGTTTGTTTTCCTAGTATCAGTGGAAGAAACTCGTTGTAGGTTATCACTTGGAGTTGCGCACCAACTATTTTCCTTGATTCTTGAAAAATTCTTTCCGCATCCCAGTCGGTTATTTGGCTGAGTTGTTTAACGATGCTATTATGTTGGCGAAGCCAGAGAGTGTGCATGGACATCAGACCTGTTAGAACGAAAATGTAAAGTATTCTGACACGACTGAATCTTTTTACCCGACACAGCTGACCGACCGACCGCTTTTTATGCCTCTCGACTGCAAAGAGATTTATTAGTAAGCTTTTCCCATGTGATGCGAGACGAAGAGTTAAACTCTGAAATACTGAGAACAGATTCAACTAGTGACTGCGTTATAGGAGATTGGACTTGAGTCTTAAGTGTTTTACGGGATAACAAAATTAACCTTATTCACTAGATGCCTCGTTTGATTAGGCGTCGTTCCTTAAGTACTTTAAGCTGTAAAAAAGGAATGCCCACTGCGCTTTTGGCCAAACTCGCCGATCGGAAACGGCGTTTTCACACTATACCACACAAGCAAGCCTTTTGTGCTTATATTCATACCCTGATTCTCGTTGGTACGTTCGTCTCCTGACAGAAAGCAAGGCCTACTTGGGTCTTTTGAGACGCAGAATACATCAGGGTCTTGTCTGGGCAACAGGTTCTTAAATGGGCACCCATGAGGATGTTTCATGTCCCTTAGCGTCCCTCCGTTTCCCTTAAGATTTTCTGTAAGTTCATCTTCCGAGCCGTAGATCTGAGAGCCGTCGATGAAAACCGTCAATCGATTGACGTGTTCTCGAGGACGCAGTGAGCAGTAGTGTGGCGGTTTGAAAGGGGAATCTCGCTCCACTTCGATAAATGTGACCTTTCTTTTGCGAAAAACGTCATCGTCTTCTGGGATTTTTATATTTACGCATTCTGGATCTTTAGTGTCCAGTTCACAGTTGATTCCAGTTCCCAGTGCAAGCGTGATGTCGTGGTCCAGAAACTGTCCCCATGTCATTGCCAGATGACTGAGTGTCTTGGAATTAGGATTGCTGTGATTTGCGTTGCTATCGTGTATCTTCCGACTAACGTCCCGAGCGTTCGGAAGAGGTTTGTTGGATTGAGATTTCCGGGGTTCCGAAAGGTCGTCTGCGTAATCTGGTCCCTCGATTCTTTCAAAGGCAGTTAGGGCAGCCCCCCACATTGGGTTCCTCAGGTTATTGCACGTGCCATTTATAGAACGAAAGCGTTCATGCGGGTTGCAGTTTAGTTTCTTTTCAATGCTTGGGATCTTCGACGTCAACTGCAGTACCTCCTTCCTGCACTTCGAGGTTTCTCTGCAAAGGTAATCAGGATAAAATTATACACTGAGTAAAGCTCTACTAGCCACTCGTTCGACAGGAAGGGATAGACCTGTAATTGAATTATTTAGAAGGGTCTCAACTTTGTTCTCGTGGCCATTTTCCATACGTGGGACAAGATTGGAGGGGTCTTGGAAATAAAGTTGAAGAAGGGAGAGCGTAATTGTATTGCATCTAGACAACAAAACATAATAACGATAAAGAAAAAAAATATGGTAAACAAGTAACTTTGACAAAATGTATTTCTCTCAAATCGATATTTTTCCTGTTCAAGAATTGGTTTTGGCTTCATACTATTTTCCAATTGTAGAAGTCTAGGTTTACTACAAAGAGGACCTCACGAAAGACAATGTGGCCCAGAAATGGAGCACTCCAGAATGGAACAGATCGGCTAAAAAACGAGGAAGGCTTCATTTATAGTGCTTATTTCACAGTTATCAGCAGCACGTTATTGAATTATATATAAAGATTTCGAAAATTGGCTAAGTAAAAATTATACAGATCCCGCAACAAAAGAGAGTTTTATATAAAATAGCCTGAGTATCAGGATTTTTCAAGAGGAGGGAGAAACATACTTAGACAAAAAGCTTGGTGGATGACTACATATTTTCTTGAGCAAACATCCAGTGCAAATCCCACTCTTAATTGCCGATAACCATTCTTTATTCGACGCAAACGATTCCTCGCCATGCTGCAAGATCTGGTAGTTGTTTCTAAGAATGGTCTTGTCTTTTTCTTTTCTCTCCTTCAGCAGGTGTCCTGTTTTCTTTTCTGCGTCCTTGGTGCATTCTTGCTCTAGATTTTTCTCTTTTATGAATTTTTGCAACTTATCAAGCGATCCTTCATCAGATTGCTGGTAAGGTGTATCTCCAGCATCCCCCAAATCTTTAGCTTCTCTCATGAAGTCAGCGATATCGTCTTCTGAATATCCTTTGTCAATGATGTCAGTTGACGTCAGCTGAAGCGCAGCTACCCAAATACTAAGCACAAGAAAAGCGAGGCATCGAGCCATTCTGCGTGTAGGAAAACTATCGTGAAAAAGGAAAATAAAATTGATATTGATGAGGTAACCCACAGTCAAGTAAAATTTAAACACAGCGGAGCACTCTGTTTCAGTCATTGATTTTTTAACTATGAAGCCGATAGAAAAAAAAACTTTTTTCTACCTCGGAAATAGTTAGTTCACTATACTAGGACTGAGGTCGGACATATAACTTAATCTAACGGAAAAGGCGAATCGTTGACTGCCATTTATGAAATCGTTAACACTTTAACAGTTTAGACTAGAAATTCTGCGCGAGTATATTTGAAAAGAAAAGCGAGGCTCGTAAACTTTCGATTGCGTGAAACTCGTCCACTTCATGTAAAAGCCGAAACCAGCAATGTAAATACCGGTGGATATTCTTTTGAAATTAACTATTTTTCTTAATGTTGTAGCTTGGAAAACGATGACTAGATTTCGTTATTGTTTGTTTGAAAAGAATTTCGTTTGATTCTCACTGGTTCGCTTAACTACGCTGATTAGAACCGTATCAATGACTGACTGTTTTGTGATAAAAGTTACGTTTGGATATGGGATCTATTTTTAGGTGAAATCAACAGGAGATAATCCTTTCACGATGAAGTTCCAGTATTTCTTTTGGTGGCTGTTCTTCAATAGGTTAAGATCGCTCTTGGCAACGAGCTTCGTCTCAGTCCGAAATCTAGGACATCAGTATGTGAATGGCGACTCTTAATCTAAAAAATTCACGGCCCCCAAAAGGTACAAAACTAGTCGTTCGTCCTTTGTCACTTTAGAGACGTCAGTGGCCCTGTACGTTGAAACCTGTTATCTATTGTTGATAGACCACTGTTTGATGGAAATCGAATTAGGCCCTAGGGTATTGGGGAGTTTAAGAAAACCACGATAGCAACACAACGTCGCCAAACTAAACGTTTCATGTACAGAACAACGTGCACGTGCGTTATAATTCTTGATACATTTCTTTATCGTCATCTGCAAAACAACAACGTGAAGTGAACAAATTCTACGTAGAATCACAACGGCTATTGTTTGAATTTGAATTTCTATGTTAAATCTTTCGCTGTGTTCCAGATTTAGTTTTGTGACAGTTTTGACGGCGATACACAAAGAAAATGACTCTAGAGTACCACAAAATTCGTAAAGAGAGAGTCGGGGAACAAGGTTGAATTTGACAAGGCAACAATCAGCGGCGACAGAAACACCATTTTGTGATTTATGTTTGGTGAAGACGTCATCGTTTTCGAATAGCCTCGTTTTCAAAAGTTTTTCAACTGCGCAATTAAAATTTGCATGTATACTTTTTATGGTAGCAAGTCAGCCGTCCTTCGCGTGAGTTAAGCCTGAGTTTCTTTTTCTCGAGAACCTCGTAGTTCATGTCTAGCTATTGGTGGCAGAACTGTCTGTCAGCCCTTTATTATTTTCAAAATAAAAACTATTTAATAATTAGACAACGTGCAAGCCCGATTTTTTCTGTGCCGGAGCAAATAGTGAACAAGGCGCTGCCCGATTGAATAACATTCACAAGAAAGGAGGGCGAGAATTATGCATCATTGCAATTCAGTCTTAATCACTCTTAATCTTAAAAATTCAGTCCAAAAGGTACAAAAATACTTGTTCGTCCTTTGTCACTTGTTTAGTTCCCTCTGAAAGCTGATTGAAAAGAAACATGACCCTCGCTAACACCAACCTTTGTCTTGAAAGACTCAGAAAATTAGGATCATCGTGGTCCTAATTTTACAACTAGTGACCGAAACGCTGTTCGAAAAAGATTACAACCCACTTACCAACACCACAGAGATGAAACCTAGCCAACTGTGAGAGTGGTCGACTGATACTCTCAGACAAGTAACTTGGTTCCTGTTTAAATCGGGTGTCTAACTTTTTAAGAGGTTTTATAACAATGTCTACCTAATTATGCAATGATCCGTGTTTTAAAATGTCACAACATCTGGTACCGGCTCATCACACGACAGACGTTCTAAATATTTACTTCTAAATTAGTTTTAACCCTAAATTAAGGAATGCCAAAAAACGTAAACAAATTAACAAGCTGGGCTATTGGGCAAACTGGGAGCTGGTTATTATATGTGGATTCGTAATATATGATATTCATATATTTGAACTGTGGAAGAAAGATTTTATGAAAAGAAAGACCATACCAGTTAGAAACAAAACCTAAGTACTTGTGATAAGGCCTAAATTATTTTTTTCCCTTCTCATACATGTAGCTACCTGTATGGGCTTTTATACTAAATCAAATAATGCCAAACGTTTGAACTTACTTATCAACTGTGGCCCCCTTAGGACTGGAGCAGAATTAAATATTACTATATTTTAGACATAATATAGAACATATTCAATTCAGATATTTTTTAATTGCAGAAATTTTTTTTCAATATTTGATTACAAGAAAATCCATCCCAGTTAGCACACAACTCCACCAGAGGAAATAAAGCCCTCTGTTGTGCCGTCTCCTGCACCTTAAATAAGGGAATGACAAAAACTCTGCAGACTCCATAGGATTGGAGTATAATTTAAAAACCTACACAGACGTATAGATCTCATATATAAAAACAAGTAAGTTTTAAAATTTTTAAACTGCAGAACAAGGATTTAATTGGAAGAAAAAGCACCGCAGTTAAATACACAGCTAATTAATATGTTTTAACTGCGGAAGAGCGATTAAAAAAAAGAACAATCACATGCGCAGTTAAATACACACTAACTAGTTGTGATTAGGTCTCAATTGTTTCCTCCCGTACATGTAGCCAGTTTTTTTTTACCCCGAATTAGGAAATGACGATAGTGTTACCTAACACCCTAACGGCAGCCTGCTTAAGATTGGAGCATAATTAGATTTACCACAGGCGAATATAATCAGACATAACATTGAATAAATCAAATTCATATTTTTGAGCTGCGGATAAAGATTTAATTAGAGAAAAGAACATGGCTGGTAAATACACAACTTATTGGTATATTTGAATAGTTGAGTAAAGAATTAATTAGAAAAGAGATCATTGCAATTAGCTAAATACATAACCGACAGCAATGTTGTGACAAAGCCGGAAAACAAATCAGGCCTGAACGGGTTTTGAGATCTGCGATGCAAGTGCAGCGTTTTGATTACCCGGCTAAGCTATCAAGCCAACTGGGAGCTGCCTGGTCTAATGTGGATTCGCAATATACCCGTGAGAGATAACTGCAGCATGAAAAAGAATATATCATAAATAGAATATATCATTCCTTTGCTTTATTGAACTACTTAACAAAACCAAGAAGAAGAAAATAATGATTTATTTTAATTTTATAAGTTTGAGGGAACATTTTATGCAAAAAAAAGGAAATACGCTTAAAACATAAACTAGTGGATAATGGACTGTTGAATTTTCGTAAAAAACAAGTAACCAGGGGCTACGTGTGACACAGTAACATGGCGTTTGAAATTCGAGATCAAAATATGGCATCCACGTCTAGAACACTACGTACACTCTAGGCGTTAAGTGTACTACTCGAAATTGACTGGTTCCCCAATTGTTTTCTATTCCATGACAGAACACTTTACAGGCCCGCGATTGCTCTTAAAAGAGTCAAAGGCTGGTTCCCATATGATGTCGCTACGCACGACCGTTCCGATTAGTCACAAAAAAACAAAAAAAAATTCAGCGATCTTAACAATCTTGGAAACTGCTCTATGGGTAGCGAATGGTCCTTCAAAAGCCATGGGTCTTCAAAATTTTCGACAGGTTTCACGGATCGCAGTCTCGTTTTTGTAGGGCCTTCGTAGCAGCCGTTTCCTTTCCTTTTCCAGGCGGACAGGTCGAAAGAAGCGTTCAAGCAAGCGGGCGAGTGATGGAGCGCGCCTGGGGTAAGTAAAAAGTGGGGAGGGGGTGAGCGCTAAAACGGCAGGGGTCCCTCTGCTCCCTATTTTGTGCACTCGCTCACAGTTTCGTTCCCTTCGCATGCTCTTTTGGAAGCGCCTGCTTTGCAGGCTAGTTTTTGTAGCGGTTATGTGGGTCTCCAATCCCATTTTGTTTCAAAGCTGTCATGTGTCGGAGTCTCTAGTCACAGAAACAGGTCAGTGATCGTAGCAATCATGGAAACCACATGCTCCAGCAAGCGTAGCCATCGCGCGCTGCGGGGACGGTCCATGAAAGGGTGAGTTTAAAGTTTTTTAGTTATTTATTTTATTTTTTTTTGTATTCTCTTTCTACTGAAATTGAATTACAATGACACTTAATTCTAAGACAATAATGGTTAATTCTCGCCCTCGTTTCTGATATTCAATCAGGCAGCGCCTTGTTGACTAGTTGCTCCGGCACAGAAAAAATCGGGCTTGCACGTTGTTTAATTATTAATAAACTATTATTTGAAAATACTACGGGGCCGACTGACAGTTCTGCCACAAATAGCAAGACATAAACTACGAGGCTTTCGAGAAAAAGAAACTCAAGCTTAACTCCCTAAGTACTTCATGTATCCCTTCCAGATATTAAAGTGTATCTAGTACACTATAATAAGGATAAATATACTATGCTACTTTTTAAAAACACTATGATAAGGAATACACCAAGTACTTACCCTTAACTCACGCGAAGGACAGCTGACTTGCTACCATAAAAGGTATATATGCAAATTTTAATTGCGCAGTTCTCAGTGGACGGAAAACTTTTGAAAACGAGACTTTTCGAAAACGATGACGTCTTCACCAAACATAAATCCTGATTGTTGTGTTGTCAAATTCAACCTCGTTCCTCCGATTCTGTGAATTTTGAGTCATTTTCTTTGTGTATTCCTGTCAAACTTGTCACGAAACCAAGTCTGGAACATAGCGATAGATTTGAAATATAAATTTAAATTCAAACAAACACCAAATTCAAAGTGCGCAATTAAAATTGCATATATACCTTTTATGGCAGCAAGTCAGCCGTCCTTCGCGTGAGTTAAGCCTGAATTACTTTTTCTCGAAAACCTCGTAACTTATGTCTGGCTATTGGTAGCAGAATTGTCTGTCGACCTTTATTGTTGTCAAAGTAAAACCTATTTAATAATTTCAAACGACGTAAAGACAGCAGAGCGACGATAACTCTCAATAAAGAAACGACATTTTTTAATTTCATTTTATTTAATAATTAGACAACGTGCAAGCACGATTTTTTCTGTGCCGGAGTAGAATAGTCAACAAAGCGCTGTCGGATTGATAAACACTCACAGAAAACGAGGGAGAGAATTGCCTTTAGATTGAAGTATCATTGCAATTCAATTAAAAAAAAAGAAATAAAATTTACCCTTTCATCGACCATCCCCGCTGCGCGCGATCGATACGCTCGCTGGATACGATCGCTAAACTGTTTTTTTTTTTACTAGTCGCAGTGATTGTAGCGAGACTCCGAGACATCACAGCTTTGAAACAAAATGAGATTGCGAGACGCCAATAACCGCTACAAAGACTAGCCTGTTTCTAAAAATGCACGCAAAGGGAACGAAAAATAAGGAGCAGGTGGACCCCCTACTTTTTCGCGCTCACCCATTCACACTTTTGTTAAACTCCCCAAAACCCGCGGGCCTAACTCGATCTCCATCAAACTGTTGTCTATTAACAATAGATAACGGGTTTCAACAGGGCCACTGACATCTCTTAAACACGAGATATGGGATCCGTCCACACTACACGGGTACCAGTACTGTCTCCCTTTGTCGTTGGGAGAAAGACCCTGGTTGTGGCTGGTCACGTGACCCACCTTTCACACAAACTTTTGAGCCGAGTCAGTCGTCTGACTGACTCAAGTCTGCCGTCCTCCGCGTGACTTAAGCCTGATTTACTTTTTCTCGAAAGCCTCGTAGTTTTTGTCTTGCTATTTGTGGCAGAACTGTCCGTCGGCCCTGTAGTATTTCCAAAATTAAACCTAATTAATAGTTAAACAACGTGCAAGCCCGATTTTTTTCTGTGCCGTAGCAACTAGCTCCCAAGGCGCTGCCCGATTGAACATCACTCACAGAAACGAGGGCGAGTAAAATAATCAACAAAGCGCTGCCGGATTGAATAACACTCACAGAAAAAGACGGTGAGAATTGCCTTAATTTAGACTGAAGTATCATTGCAATTCAATTTAAAATTAAATCAAAATTTACCCTTTCATCGACCATCCCCGCTGCGCGCGATCGATAGGCTCGCTGGACCATGTGGTTTCCATGATTGATACCTGTTGTTTTTTTACTAGTCGCAGTGATTGTACCGAGACTCCGAGACATGACAGCTTTGAAAAAAATGAGATTGCGAGACGCATATAACCGCTACAAAGACTAGCCTAGCTGTTTCCAAAAAATGCACGCAAAGGGAACAAGACATAAAGAGCAGGGGGACCTTCACTCATCTTCTTGGTTTTCTGAAGGAGCTCAGTAAAGCAAAGGAATGGTATATTATATTTACGATATATTCTTTTTCATGCTGCAGTTATCTCTCACGGGTATATCACGAATCCACATTAGACCAGACAGCTCCCAGTTGGCTTGATAGCTTAGCTGGTTAAAGCGCTGCACTTGTATCGCAGATCTCGAAACCCGTTCAGGTCTGATTTGTTTTCCGTCTTTGTCACAACACTACTGTCGGTTATGTATTTAGCTAATTGCAATGGTCTCTTTTCTAATTAATTCTTTGCTCAGTTATTCAAATAGACCAATAAGTTGTGTCGTTAACAGCAATGGTCTTTTCTGTAATTAAATCTGGCGTTATTCACAGCTCAAAAATATGAATTTGGTTTATTCAATGTTATTCCTGAATTATATTCGCCTGTGGTATATCTAATTATGTTCCAATCTTAAGCCGGCTACACTTGGTAGGTAAGTGGAGACTTTTGACATTCTCTAAATTAAGGTAAAATACTGGCTACATGTACTAGAGGAAAAAATACTAATTAAGGCTTTTTCAAAACTAGTTAGTGTGTATTCAACTGTGTAATCCTTTTTTTATTATTATTATTATGATTATTATTAAATCGCTATTCCGCAGTTTAAATATGTGAATACGTTGTGTATTAAACTTCGATGATCTCTCTTTCAATTAAATCCTTGCTCTGCAGCTCAAACATAATATAAATTCTTTGTTTTTATGTCAGAGATTTATACGCCTGTGCCCTTTTATTTAATTATAGTCCCACCCTTAGGAGTCTACATTTTTTAAGTTTTTGGCATTCCCGAATTTCGGTTAAAAAAAAGCCTAGCTAGGCATGAGGAAGTATAAGACAGGACAAAAGAGGGCCTCATTACACGTAGTGGAGTTGTGTACTTAACACGGATTAATTGTTTTGCAATCAAATCTTTAATTTTTTTCTTCCGCAATTTAAAACATCTGAATTTAATGCACATATTCTATGTTATGTCTTAAATTTAGTTATATTTTAAATCAGCGTGTGTTAATTCTAGCGAAAGAAGTAGATCGAGAGAAATAATGAATGAATGAGCTGTTTACTGTAACTGTTGCGAAATTCCAAATGCAAATGCAAGCAGACCTTTTGTTAAACTTAAAACGAAACACTGACAGAGCGAATACGTGACGCAGAAACAGTTCAAATATGTGAATTTCATATATTACGAATCCACATATCATAACCAGTTCCCAGTTTGCTCGACAGCCCAGCTTGTTAATTTGATTACGTTGGTTATATTTTTTTGGCATTCCCTATTTTAGGGTTAAAAACTAATTAAGACGGTAATATTTAGAACGTCTGTCGTGTGATGAGCCGGTACCAGATGTTGTGACATTTTTAACCACGGATCATTGCATGATTAGGTAGACATTGTTATAAAACCTCTTAAAAAGTTAGACGCGCCATCGATTTAAACAGGAACCAAGTTACTAGCCAGAGAGTATCAATCGACCACTATCACAGTTGGCTAGGTTTCATCTCTGTGGTGTTGGTAAGTGGGTTGTAATATTTTTCGAATAACGTGTCAGTCAATTGTAAACTTATGACCAGGATGATCCTTGTTTTCTGAGTCTTTCAAGACAAAGGCTGGTGGTAGTGAGGCTTATGTTTCTTTTCAGTCAGCTTTCAGACGGAGCTAGACAAGTAGAAAAGGACGGACCATTAATTTTGTCCCATTTGAAAATTTTTAAGATTGGGGGTCACCATTCACGTACCGATGTCCCAAATTTCGGACTGAAACGAAGCTTGTTGCCAAGAGCGATCTTATCGTATTGGTGATCAGCCATCAAAAGAAACACTGGAACTTCATCGCGAAATGATTATCTCCTATTGATTTCTCCTAAAATAGTTCCCCAATTGCAAAACAGTCAGTCATTGGTTTTAACCAGGGTCGTTAATTGAACCGGTGATCAAACAAAAATTATTTTCTGTGAAATCAAACAAAAACAAAATCTAGTTATCGTTTTCCAAACTACAACATTAAGAAAAATAGTTAAATTTCAAACGGATATCCATCGGTATTTACATTGCAAGTTTCGGTTTTTACATGAAGTGGACGAATTTCACTGCAATTGACAGCTTATATAAGCCTCGCTTTTCTTTTCAAATATACTCGTGCAGAACTTCTAATCTAAACTGAGTTAAACAAGTTCATAAATGGTAGTCAACGATTCGCATTTTCTGTTAGATTCAGTTATATGTTCGACCTCAATCTTGATACTAGTAAACTACTTCCGAGGTTGAAAAACGTCTTTTCTATCGACTTCTTTAGAGCACCCAACCAGTCAATATTCCTTGCATTTTTCCGTGGTATGTTTGACTTTTTATGTGGTCAACTTGACATTACACATGCCAATCCGACTTTTTATATGGTCAACTCGGCTTTTTACTTGGTCCACTCGGCATCTTATATGGTCAGCTAATCACTTTTTATATCGTCAACTAGTCAAATTTTTAATTGGTCAACTCCACTTTTCTGTGGTCATCCATTTCTTTTATTTATGGTTGAACTTTCGAATATTTTAATGACGACCACAATGCATTGTGCCCAAACTCAAACGTCTGTGGCTTTTGAGGAAGACGTTACAAGAGAACGCAACACTGACACGGGTTGTGTTTATTCTTTGATAATTTCAGGTCACTGCTTCCGACAATATCCTCATTCAAAGAAGCAGTGGGCAAATAACTTTTTAAGGATATTGGCCAAGCTGCTGATCGGATCGACTACTGCTGCAGAGACCATTCAGTTAGTTATCTCAGATATTGAAAATAACAACGATTTAACTGATGGAAACATAAGATAATGACAGGCCTAAAATGATTCCCCTCTTGAATTATGACAGCGATGCATTTTAGCCTTTCAATTGAATTTTCACTATAGCGAGCGTATCTTTAAGAGATTTGCCTTTCTTGTATGTTCTAATTGGAAAAAGGGGGTAGATTTCCAACTGACTCTATCCTGGACATCAAGACCCACTTCAAGCCGACGGGAAACCTTCCAATACACGCATTTAATCTCATGCGGACCAACAATACTACTTAAAACAAACTCTTCACAAACTACATTTGAAGAGGGACTCTTAAACTTCAAACTGGCCTTATAGCGCGTGGATATCCAAATAATTTAATTCATTAAGAGGTCCCTAACAGGAGTCCGCTCCGAAGAAAGAAGTTTGCCTTTCTTGTACGTTATAATTGGAAAAAGGGGATAGATTTCCAACTGACTCTATCCTGGACATCAAGACCCACTTCAAGCCGAGGGAAACCTTCCAATACACGCATTTAATATCTCATGCGGACCAACAATACTACTTAAAACAAACTCTTCACAAACTACATTTGAAGAGGGACTCTTAAACTTCAAACTGGCCTCATAGCGCGTGGATATCCAAATAACTTAATTCATTGAGAGGTCCCTAACAGGAGTCCGCTCCGAAGAAAGAAGGTCGGCTCTCCAACAAAGAAAAGAGACTCAGACGAAAGTTTTGCGACATATCAACCAGCAGTACGTGGCCTAAAGGAAACTGATTCGCGCCTACGTAGCGAAGCGTTACTTGTATTTGAAGGCTACAGTCGATGTACAGATATCCATTTTATTTCAGAACTGGTTGCCAACGGGTAACATCATCGGCAACAGTCAAACTGCGAAGCAAATGAAAGATTTGCACGTTAAATATGAAATTACACTTAGCTTTAAAAGCTGAAATATTCGCAGCGAAATTCTATTTACAATTCTGTTGGGCAATCCATACATATTGACACGGCTCTTTACATTATCTCTTAATGGATGTGTCCGGTTGATTGCAAGACGAGTACTCTTTAAATATGTTACGCTTTTTATATAAAAAGGCTAATTCATCGCCAGGTGCTTTGCGAATGCATTTTGGTGCCAAAACGGTACAGCTACACAAAAAGTTATTTATTTGAAGTATAAATTGGACGTTTTACTGCACTATCGCAAATCAGAAACTTTAAACAATTATTGGATGAGGTTTTTGTGATATCCAAAATAATCAAGGTCGAGGTAAGAGTTATCAGCCGAAGCCGAAGGCTGAGGCTGATAACCCTTACCGAGACCTTGATTATTCTGGATATCAGAAAAACCGAATCTAATAATTGTTTTATTATACATTGAACGAACGCAAAAACTTGGAAGTCATGTTTCTGTTTCTTCACTGACGGCAAGCAACACAAATCGCGCGAAGTTGATATGATTACCCTTGGAAATCATGCATTGCGCGCGCAACCTACAGATTATTCACTAATCTGTAGGTACAGATTAGTGAATAATCTGTAGGTTGCGCTGTTCCCCAGAATTAACAGGAGGCTTTTAGCCAATGAGAAGACAGATGGTAACTACAATGTATAATAATAATGAATAACTGGGTTGTGATGGAAAACCAGCCGTTGCTGAAAAGCATCAATACAAAACCTCCGATATATCATACAAGAGAGGCAAATCTCTTCAAGATACGCTCGTTAGATTGATTATTTAATCGAATGCTAAAATACATCGCTATCACAATTTACGAGGGTACATGCACTGTAGTCTATGCAGGTCTGTCATTCTCTTTTTTGACTTTCTTTAGGCCTACTGGAGCTACAAAAGGTGGCGCGTTAGGCCCAACTTTCCGATGCCTCATTGCTGAGCAGTTTCGACGCTTGAGAAAGTGGGATCGGTTCTGGCACGAAAACGAGGCAAAAGCTTCCTCGCATACGACCAACACGGCATTCACCACCTGTCAACTGGAGGGGTTCAGAAAGACATCCCTGGCAAAAGTAATATGCAGTAACAACGACAACATCACTGCCATTCCGAAGGAGATTCTGAGTCTTGCGAAATGATTTGTCAGCTGTAGTGAGCTGCCTGATGTCAACCCAGAGTTTTTTTTGTTTTCTGCTGTTTTCTTTTTCTTTTTTTAAACACAAATTATCACAGAGCTAGGCCGGTCATTCTTAGTGCCACGTGTGGTACTTTCAGAGATTTCCAGCAATTGTCCTTAAGGTAAAGAGACAATCGATGGTGATAGATGAAACCTGACAAAAGAAAAAAACTTATACCAATTCACATGCAATGCTACAAAGAAAGACGCGACCCGGCGCCCACTGCAAAATTTCCTCGGAAAAGCATGCTTGCACCTAACCTTCCATAGTCAGCAAGGTACGAGACTGTAAATCTGATGGCAAGACCACACTCTGACATCATGAGGTCTCAAGATCCCTGTTAAGAGATCTTAGTATGGAGACCAATCATTTATTAACGGTGAATCTCTGTCACCAACTTGGTGTGAGGACCTTCATGATGTAACTATAATCATATATACATCGTTGTTGTGAATTAAGAGAGACAATAAAAATTATCTAGTATCTATTTATTTGTTTATTTATTTTATTTATTTTGTTTATTTATTTATTGTTTTCAGATCACCAAATGGAAATATAAAGAGAAAAACAACACCCCTTAACGTGATTATAAACGGTAGTAAACGAAGATGCCGCACGCCTTAGATATGAAAGCAAGCATGTATTAAGGCAATAAATACGTGACAAAATCTGATTATCCATCAGATAGTAGAAAACAGAAAAAATTACAAATCATATTTCAGTCATCCATAGAAATTAAATTCTGACGTCAATAAACATTCAAAAATTAGCCTTCTATGTACTTTTCTCCTCGCCTACCGTTTTCATTGCGAAAGTAAATTAAGCATCGATTTATCGCTTTGGAAATAAGTGATGAAAGCTTCTTCGGAAGCACTTTCTTCAACCCTGTAACGTGCTTCTTTGGAAGGGTGTTTTTAATTTAGTGGCACTGCTCTTTTCATGAAGATGATGTCGATGTCGATGAGGAAGGTGATGGTGATGATAATGATGATATGTATGACAATGACAATGATGATGATGATGATAATCACAAAGGTGATGACCACTGTGAAGATGGTAATGATGATGACGACGATGGTGGTGGTGTAAGTCATGGTGCGGATGACAAGGACGATGACGATGAGAAAGATGATGATGCCATTCATTCTGCTTCATAATTGAGCTACATATTCAGCGGCTGTTCGAAGTCCTTTCTTCGTCGCTTTCGTCTGCAGCAAATTGTAATCAACACAACCAGTAAAAGCACCACCACAGCAGCAAACACTCCTGTTAAGATTGCAAGTATCATCACGAGTATATCTGCAATGAACGTAGATGAAAGTTTCTATTACATTCTTATACGCGTAACAAATCACACGAGAATTTAGTGCTTGAATTGTGACACAAATAACCAAATCAAACATAAGTTATATCAGGCTCGATTTGGCTGTAATTTTTTTACGCAACATGGCAGGCATTGCCATAATAACCAGAAAACGTTCGTAATGAATATCTGAAGTGGGAACTCCTCCAGCGCTTCCAAAACGATGTGCCAAAACCTAATATTTCCTATTAATCCATTAATCTCGTAGTCTTCTGTGAGCTCTAGTTGAACTCTATATAGTTAATACCTTTTTCACCTTCCGCTTTATTTGATGTCGTCGGTATATGACTTGATGTGGTGGGTTTGAGTGTTTCTCCAATACTTGGTAGAAGTTCATTCCACAACGCCATCTTGTCTGCACGCATCTTAAACCTTACTGTCAAGTTTGGATTCAGTCCTAGGTACTCTTCTCGGTCAGCTGTGTACTGGGGCCAAGTCACACCTACAGGCGTCGGTTTGTTTGGGTTTCTAGCATTGTGACCAGAATGTAATTTTAATAGTGGTCCTTAGTGACATCACAACAAACATATTGCTTTAATGTTCCTATTGCGGTGAAAGTTTTAATTTAAAACTTCCGTGTTGGGAGCCTCTCACGTAGAAAAGCAGGAAGTTACTTCCTACTTAGTAGAGGGTTTTGGGTAACGTTTCTAGTCTGGTACTATTACGGAAAAAAAACTAAAAGCAAATGATCGTTCTAATGCCGTGAAATATGTCCAAGGTACATATAGCTGAACTTAATGGTGCGTCGCAAGTCACATTCAGCGGTTGTGGTTTTCTGAAACCCGCTGACGGACTTCGAGTGATCGCAAGAAAAGGAAGGAGTGAGAAGGGATAAACTCCGACCTTTCCTGGTAGCCTTTGATAAAAGAAATCCCCAAAACCACTATATACCTGATAGACGATCTTGAACTCGCTCTATAAATCACGAGGGTTATCTCTCGGGTATGCGGTCACATGACGCCCTGCGACGTTTTCAAGTCCTTCACTGGGGTCGACAGATTTAATAGGTCGAAACCTGTTTGTCACATTAAAATATTGGGAAGGGACCGAACACCTACTGATTCCTTGGACCTTGCAGTGGAAGATTTTTACGCGACATAAGCCCCCTCCCAATCCCAGGGTATGCCATAGAGTTAAGACTTTTCGACATCCAATGTTCAACACTACAAACGAAGATTAGTCTGGACCTGTATGTTTTTTTAATGTAAATTAAATTATTTTATCTATTCATTTGTCAAATATTTCTTATTTCTTTGTTTTTTTCTTATTTAGTTATTTTTTGCTTACCCTGTCTTGGCGAAATTACTCCATAAGGTCATAATATCCTTGCTGAGTCTGACTTCTGCAGCAGTTTTGTGATTCTCAGCCATTACAAGAGGATCGCCGAAAGTGAAAAACACATCTGCTCTATGATACACTCCTAACCAGGGAGGTGTAGGGAACGGGATGGCAGGATTTACCCTGGGTGCTATTTCAAGCTGATAAAAGTAAGTGGGAGATTGTTCCTTTACGAATGCTTTGGCTGACTTTATCGCTGGAGCTTTAAACGCTGCATCGGAGTGTATGTCGATGAACTGTTGTCGTAGTAAATACGGATCGGTGGCATTTGACCAGTCGGTGTACTGGTAGATGAGCAGCTCGGGCACTTGCGAGTCTTGACTTCGAAGCCAAGTTCGTTTACTAATCTCCTCTTCAAACAAAGGTCTTGGCATGCCGTTGGAAACATTGACGCCTTTCAAGACTCCTTTTGAACAGAGAGTAAGTGCAAGTTATTACAAAACAGCGATATCTAAAGTTCATTAAGTATAGAACATGTCCGAGGAGGGGGGGGGGGGGGGGGGTGGGTTGGACTCCCATATAAAGAACTCGGAGATGCTCGTCAAGGATTCGGGTCTCACTTAAAATTTTCCTGGCGAAACTCTACTATTTTTAGCTATCAGTGCCTTTTAGGGTGCAATCGAAGAGTTTGGTCTGCTAGCGCCGACTTCCCTGAACAGCGGCTGGTAATCCAGCCTATTACATTTTAAGGGTTTTCAAGGGGTTCCCCCCCGGAAGGTCAGGCAACGCGTGAACTGGCCTTTCGAAACTACCTATAAAATGTGGACCCAAATGAACATAGGTTGGAAAAAAAAGATAATCTTTTGGGAATGTAATGAAGTGAAAAGGGGCCACCAAAGGTTCACAAGTCTACATGTATTAGGAAATGTTAGCCACGCCTAAAAGCGGATCTCCAATAAAATACTAATCATTGATTCAAATAATCAACACAATGACATTTACCATTAATTTCATTGATGCCCGACCTCGAATTAAAACTCTCGCGAGCATTTGGCGATTAGTTTCCGTCAATCATATGCTCCTTCTATGGTGTTATAGAAATGTCGCTCTTGTTTTCAAACTGGCGTATGGTGGGCACTGTGCAACCTGGTCGCTCAAAATGATTGCTTGTTATTCTTCAATTGTAAGTTTACGTTGACGAGTGGCTTATTTGCTCGTGCTGAGATTTAGCGTGAGCGTTATAGCAAGATTTCTGTACGTGGAGAACACAATTTTTTATGAAGAAAATTTGAGAAATCTACAGAAATACTTCCACGGTTGATGAGCTTTACCAGTCGTTTAAAACATCGTTGAATCCAGTGTACATTACCAAGTTTTTTTCTAAAGTCCTGAGGGCCGCATTACTTCGTCAGTCTGTATTCAAAACACAGCTGAAAGCGCACTGATTGTCATGTCTTTCGGAAATCAAAGGAGAGAAAAATAATCCAGTTATTCTTCACTAGACAAGGGTTTTTTTTTGTTTCTTTTTGTTTCTTTTACTCTTTAACCCCTGGTTTTCCTCATCAGTGCCTCTTAAACACGGTTTGGTGCTTTTGTCTTTTTTCATTTTTAGGCTAAAAGAGGTAATTTTCTGTGTTATAAACGAAAACAGGACCTTCAAAAGTTCACGCACGCGCAGTGCAAGTGGCGCACAAGCACAAGTGGACGTCGTGCGGACAATCACCACATGACGGCCACTTTTTTTAGCTCGATGGGTTACCAAATTTTCTAATCAATGGAGACCCGTTGTGATCAGATACATATTTTTTAAGACACGGATATCAGTGCCAACCTTTGACACCACTGATAAAGATCGAGCCATCTTCCCTTGCCACTCCTACGATGATGTTACTTTTGTTGAACTTGCCGGCTTGAAGGAGTTTAACAGGAGAATCTGTTGATAGAAGACAGAACAGCTCAAATTTACAGAGCTTAGTATGGAGCCGCCATGCTGGTATACCTCACTGGTACACCAATATGGCGGCCGAATAATAGTGTAAACATCTGGGCCGTGTTGTTCGAAAGCCGTTTAAAGCTTGAACCCACGATTACAAGTTAACCGAAGTATTAATTTTTCGTGTTTAAAAACGTTTTTCACTGCTTATGTTTTGGGTAGTTTGAGATTATTCAAACTCAAAACTGAAGGATAAACAATATAAACAGAAAAACCCACCAAACAGTTGCAAATTTAAACTTAAAATTCTCGCTAACCCTGGGTTAGCTTAACCGGGCTTTGAACAACCCGGTCCTTGAATGAAAGGAATGTAAACTCCACTAGACTTCCACAAGATTTTATTCTTGATGATTTCCGTACGGACTAAAGACTTTCCGCTCGAATTTCCAACAGATTTCCCACTGACTTTTTCTCACTGAATTTCGTATCTCGAGTCTACGACAATAACACGTGCGAAGTAGAATTCCTAGATCAAATGTCAGTCAAGACATCGTGTTCCGATTGGATAACTAGACAACAGTACTTACAGTACAAATCACATGCGACTGAGTAACGAAATCTGAGTAACGCAATCTATAGTAACGAAATCTATTTCTAACAGTCCTGGAACTTACTTTGGCTATCTAGTGGTCTGATTATCTGAGCTGAACCAACAAACGTAACATTTACGCAAGCACTTATCCTGCAAGGGCTAAAAATCAGCAGGTATGGGAATATTTTTCGACAAACGGGATCGTAGCTTTATGTCACGTACCGCCATAACTTTGAAATTCAAAATGGGCTGGTTTCCGAACCAAGCACGCTATTGAGCTAAAAGGCTGTAAACAGATATAAATTTAGATCTCCCTACACTTGAAGAGGATAAAATCTTTCGTGGCTCTTTAGTTTTGGATTTTGAAATTTTCTGGCGTCACGTGAAAACGATCTATTCCTCAGTTTTTTGAGGACAGTTTCACGCATGAGATGAAGTACTCGTTGTGGTTTGCTATGCACCTGTGAAGCGTATATGAGAAAGACATTGTTACAAAGGGACAAAGAGAAGGTCTGGAGATCAGCTGGTGCTTCAATCAAAAGTAATTAATTACAAGTGAAGTGATCAGTCTTAGATTAGTCTTTCAATCTTAGTGATGCATGACCAAATCTATTTAGGAGGCTCACTTCCTTCCTCAAGGCCTTTCACGATATATTCATGAACACAGCTGAATAGGAAGTTGCTTTTCGCGCCATTCTTTCTGTCGTCCGAGACTCTGATGTTAGCATCATTTCAGTGGATGTAAGGCAATCAGAAAAGATAAGTTTTTAAATTGAGACCAAAACTAAGACTTAACCACCTTATACCTGGCAGGAAATATCCATCCACAACCGGTCCAAAAGGCAACAAAATTGGATTTGAAAAAACTTGTGACTGCGCATCCAAAACTGCTTGAGTAGATTTCGTTTTCACGCATGCTTTCAGTGAACTCATATCACACCCCACTGCTTCTGCAAAACTCCTAGAGTGCCACAAAAATAACAATAACATACGAACCAGCCATTACATAAAATTGTGATGATCATCGTTAAATTATCTTCTGTGTCGTCGACATTTTCAGCGTCGTGAACAATTGGCATTGTCATCGTTGTCGTTGTCTTCGTCGTCGTCGTCGTCGTCGTTGTTTTGATCACTGTCCTGTCCTGTGACAGATTTAATTTGCCATAATTTCCATAATATGTGTGACTTTGATTTCAGTTTAAATAAATAACACCCTCTTACAATATGTCTGATATGTTGTAAAAGAAATAACTCTTTTTTACCTTGCTAGTACATTAGCCTCGTTTCTTTCCATCGCTGAAGAAATAGCGGCAGCTGTTCCACTCTGCATGATGACGTTTTGATACAGACCGCTGGCCAATGGAGACAGCATTAACAAGGCTACGCACATGCCACCAGCCGATCCACCGAATATGGTGACTTTGTTAGGATCCCCTCCAAACCTTAACCATAGGAAGTACAGTATATTATAAGAAGCAACGATTACATGCACTTGGTTAAGCGTTTTTATCTATTAGGTCTTGGGGGTACGTAAAAGATTCGGCTTTGGTGATCCGAACAGTAAGGAAACACGAGAAAAGTCCAAGAAAAGGTTTGCGGCAGAAAACGTACTCGTCGTCGATGATGTCTTGGAAAAAAGAAAGGCGACGAACTCTTGGAAAAAAAAACGAACCACGACGCAGCGGTGAACAGACCAAAACAAAAAAACTTACAAAGGAACGAAAGCTAACTGTCGGCAAACTAAATGTTGAAGTTACAAAAACTAACTGCTTGCTTTGACGTGTCCGCAACGTCGTGCAGCTAAGGGCTAAGCAGAACCACTGAAGCGAGCAGAATCATTAAGTGGACTTAACGGCTGATTGCACATTTGGACTCCTGTGCGTGAAGTTGTTTGTAATTGTGCGCACCTTGAATTTGCGTACATTTGCATAAACCTCCAACGTAAGCTGACTTAGGGCGCTTGCTAGTTACACAATGAAATGTTTCCTTTCTCAGTGCGCCATCCTTTTCCGTTCAAATATGATTATCTCGGGGAAAGTATAAGAGATAAAACCTGGCAAAAACTCTTCGCGCGTGGCATTATCTGTACTTTTGAAAAGTAAATAATTTTATACCAAAGAATGTTCCCGTATGATATTGCTCGAAAGCAAATTCCTTACCACAGAATTCATCACCGGTCGCCGCCTTCAAAACAAATTCTGATCAAAACCTCCAAACTCACATGACACCGCCACAAATATTTAAGGCTGGCATAATGGCTGGCATGGGTTCATTAACATTTTACCCTGCAATTAAACAATTTATAGTACACAACGCTTTTAACAATTGTCAGGTTGGCCCTTTCGTATACTCCAATGACGTACCTTTCAATGTTTTCGTTCACCCATTTCATGGCCTCTATCTGATCCAGCATGCCGAAGTTTCCATTCAGATCGTCGCTGTTTGCGCTTAAGAATCCAAAAACTCCCAAACGATAAGCAGCCGTGACGACAATCACGTTCCCCTCGGTTGCCAGCACGCTACCGTCGAAGCCCAAAATATCACCCAAAATAAAAGCGCCACCATGAATCCACAACATCACTGGAAGGGCAGAACTGCTTGTCGCATTAGCAGGGACGTATACATTAAGCAGAAGGCATTCTTCGCTCATAAGAGGGAGTTTGTTAGGACGCAGATTCGGCTGAGGACAAATCGTGCCAATCTTGTTTGCTTGCAGCATTGAAGTCCACTTGTCCGGTGGAACCGGGTATTCAAAACGTTCCGCTTTGGCAAAGGGTATGCCAAGGTAGGTCATAACCGTCTTGTTCGTTGACAGTGATATCACGGACCCGTTGACAGGTCCATAAGTCGTGGTCACAATCGTGGAGTATCCACATAAAGGGTAGAGTGACAGCGCTAAGATGTAGAGCAAGCACGTGAAGACTGTAGATGTGGTCATAGCAATTTGCAGTTTAAGTAAACCCGTTTTAGCGTTCATTAACTACGTGAGTTATGAAGCCGATAATCGGGCAACTCTGCTCAAGTTCTATTAAAAGATCTATAAACAACCTGCGGCTTGCATACCATCGAATGTATTATGTCAGTAGTTTGTACGACTGAAATAGAAGTTGACGTCACGCAACACACCGGCACAAAATTGGCGTTTGAGAAGAATAGTTACAATGGTTACGTAAAAGCCTGAAATAAGCTCGTGATGAAGACGGCTGTTTGTTTCGAAAACGTTTTGAATCTCTCCTTTTTGTTTTTTGTGTTATTCTTTCGCCGGTAAATAAATTCATAAATACAGTACAATGTATTCATGGACTTCACGCGTCACGAACAAATGGTGCTTTAATGGCTCGCCACGCATAAAACCTTTTTACCCTACAGGCCATGCCCTGTTTTCGTAAAATCTTGTTCACCGACTCATTACGGATATAAAATATAACATAGCTTTTGTTCTTCCTATTGTAGTTTTAAATAATTAGATAACACGTTATGATAGGCAATACTTTTCAACGGGAGGGTTGAGTTCGACCCTTTCTTGGTCCAATAAACTATTTAAAAACAACAACCAAACAAAACAAAATAAAACCCCCAAAATAGAAAAAAAAAAACAAAACAATTAAACCCGTATTTTGGCGAGCGAGCGCACGGCGTTTGATAAGGCGAGCGCCATCTTGGATTAAAATTCGCAAGAGACGAAAAGGGGCCCAGGGATTACTGGTGACGCTATAAAAGGCTACTCGATCAGGAACTAATATCGATAACTCGTGAACACACGGAAAACGCCTGCACTGCAGGCTGACCCTTTAAGGCAGAGACCTACCTACTAGAGTAAGTCGTGATATAAACATACTTTTATTTTAACCTCAAAGCCTACAATCATATTTTTTTGCTAGTTTGGTATGGCTATGTCTATGTCTACTCTAATTGATTTCGTTCTATATGAAAGGCTAATCTAAATCCAATCCTTTTAATCCTCTTCGTGATGACGAGGATTGTAAGAACGATGACGATGATGATGAGTATATATCCAAAATAGATAAAAAAAACCATCCATTCTGCCCCGTTGATTTCTTTTGCAGCAAGTTACAATCACCACGACTAATAAATCATCGCTTAAGCACCAAACACCGCTGCTAAGGTAGCAAGGACCAGTTTGATATTTGCTGGAAAGGAAAAAAACATTATTGTCAAATTTTACTTACAGATATTTCATGAAAACTATTCGGTTAGTGTTTCCGAGTCATCTTCCTGCCTGTGTTCATATTACTCTCGAAAACCAGACCACAAAACAAATTTTACATGTTGAGCTTAATTGGTAGAACAAAATGCCGCCGGGACACAAAAGCAATCAAACAAACAGAACAAAACCAACCAAAAAAACATCATTGAATGAGTCAGCTATACCTTTCTTGTTGTCAGCGTTACTACGTTTTGTCGGCAGGTCTTTTCTTGTGGACGTCCTTGTAGTTGGTTCTACTGTTTCTTCAATACATGGCAGAAACTCATTCCATAAAGCCATCTTATTTGGACGCATTTTGTACCTTACAGTCAAATTTGAACTTAGTCCCAAATATTCTCCTCGCTCAGCGGTGTACTGGGGCCAATTCGTTCCTAAAGGCGTTGGACTATTTGGATTTCTGAAATCACAAATGGAAAGGTAAGGATTATATAGCGCAGTGATGGCAATGCATTTCTGACATTATTCGATAATCTTCTACTGAATGGCAATGGTAAGGCTGATAATAACAGCGTTTTAATTTTGATCGTAGTGATATTCAAATGGATTCACTTGTCTTTAAAGAGCGAACCTATAACCGAGTGGGTTTTTGGGAAATGGTGCTTCTCGGCCAAGGCTGAAGCCTATAAAAACCAAAAGGTCATTTTTTGTATAAGAAAACGTAAAGGCAGGTAACGATATGTAGGGGAAAGATACGAAGACATGAGTGATAATCGCAGTGATATACACAACTTTAGAAGTTTTAAAAAATAAATTCAGGCTTGAACGGAATTCGAGCCCATGGCCTCTGTGCAGTGCTCTAACAACTGCGCAATCAACCTTAGTTGTTCATCTCTTTTTTACTATACTATTGCTTACATTTAACATATAAGTCCACGACGGCTGATTACATTGTTTCCACGATAGTTTTTTTATCCCACCCGTTTTTTACTTTTTCTTTATTTTTGTGATACGGGAAACCGAATTTCTATAATTCAGAAATTGTCTCTTGGCGCATGTTTAATGCTTCCCTTCTCGATTCGATCTAACTAACGTAGCTGCAGCGGATCTGACCGATGTTTCCACGGAAGTTAAGCAGTTTAAATTTATCGTACAGGATCAAATCTAGGGCACTTTATATTGACATTTTATTCTGATTTTTTTCGGAACGAATCTTATAAGTAATTATCTGTAATTTGTAATTTATAATGGCAATTAAAACAAAAAAAGAAGCCGTAAATAAAATGAGAACTTTATCTGAGGAGTCGTTTTCACCAGCGTGGGTACTAGGAAAAGAGAAACGATTGAAAGGAATTCACAGCGTCCCTTGTTGAATATATTCCTACCCCGTTTTGGCAAAATTACTCCATAAGGTCATCATATCCTTGCTGAGAGTGACTTCCGCGGCAGTTGTAAAGTTCTCGTGCATTAACAGAGTGAAACCAAACATGTAAAGAAGGTCAGCTCCGTGATATATTCCCATCCAGGAGGGCACTGGCGGGAAAATAGGTGAAGGTCTTTTCGCGGCAATTTCAAGTTTATATACGTATGTTGGAGATTCGTTCTTTACAAACGCATCGGCCGACTGAATAGCGGGGGCTTTAAAGTTTACATCTGTGTTTAGGTCAATAAACTGCTGACGTAAGAGATGAGGATCGGTGGCATTTGACCAGTCTGTGTACTCATAAATCACAAACTCGAGGATTTGCGAGTTTTGATTTCGAGCCCACGTTCGATTTTTGATCACCTCTACGAAAAGATTCCTTATGATGCCTTTAGATAGATCCAGAACTGGTAAGACTCCTAACGAGAAATAAAATAACAAAAATTAATGCATGATTAAGCTTCCTCGAATAATGGCGACTCACTCATTTACTCATTCTCTGTTAGTCAGCCATCGGTCGGTCGGTCGGTCGGTCGCTCGGTCGGTCGGTCGCTCGGTCGGTCGGTCGGTCAGTCATTCTGTCAGTCAGTCAGTTAATCAGTCAGTCAGTCAGTCGATCAGTCGGTCAATCGCCGCCGCCCGGTTAGCTCAGTTGGGAGAGCGCCGGTCTGCTGAGCGGGAGGTCGTGAGTTCGAATCCCGGCCGGACCAATACTCAGGGTCTTAAAATAACTGAGGAGAAAGTGCTGTCTTTGTAATGACATCTGCAAATGATTAGACTTTCAAGTCTTCTCGGATAAGGACGATAAACCGGAGGTCCCGTCTCACAAACCTTGTTCACATATATAACTCTGTGGGACGTTAAAGAACCCACACACTATTCGAAAAGAGTAGGGGACGTAGTTCCCGGTGTTGTGGTCTATCTTACATCATCACTCATCAATGGTTGGGAGGGTTCAGTGGGCTCATAGATGGACTGATAGCGGCTGCCTTCGGCGCCCTCGGCCTATCCCTCAGTATGCTGATGTCCGAGCCCACTGTAAAAAAGCAATGTAAAGAGGGCATGAATGTTTGTCCTCTCAATCGCGACACTACACATTACACATCAGTCATCATTCATTCATTCATTCATTCATTCATTCATTCATTCATTCATTCATTCATTCATTCATTCATTCATTCATTCATTCATGCATGCATTCATTCATTCATTCATTCATTCATTCATTCATTCATTTATTCATTTATTCATTCATTCACGCATGTTGCATTCAGTCAGTCAGTCAGTCAGTCAGTTACTACTACCGTTACAAAAAATATTATCAATCAAGGGCAGAAAATGAAAGCAATAATTTGATTTGGTGTTTCAGTGACCTTTCACTTTAGCACAGTACGGATGACAAGATTTTAAGTTAATTTGTGTGCCCATCGTGCTAGCAAAATGAACTACATTAGCACTCAACTCTACCTCACTACACTGAGTCATAAAATCAAGTTAATTCAGCTCAACCTGGAACACCAGATGCAAGGACTGTTCCATCATCTCTTGTGAATCCAATCAGGATATTGCTCTTGTTGAACTTGCCGGTTTCGAGGAGTTTTATGGGGGAGTCTGCAACAATTGGGCAGTAGTAAGATGCACAAAGTAATAAGAGATTGGTATAATATTGCTAAACATATTCAATGACGTAAATTTTGTGTTAATTTTTCTCGACGGTTTCTACACCATTTAGGATGTCCACCCTAAACGTAATGAGTAAAGAGGGCCAGAAACAGTTGGAAACAAAAGGAACAGTCCAACTCGTTCAAAGATGCTTTGGTGCAGTGATCGTCTTAAAATATATATCGTCCATTTTGCACGAAAGAAAAGAAAAAGCTAGACGAGTAGTGTTGTAAGTCTACCAACCGTTGAAATAGATGTCAAAGATCCCAATTAATTATATTTTACACAACGGCTCAGAGGTGCGTTTCTTTGAGGCTGCTTCAAAGAAAGTGATGAATCGTTGCCCAGAATGGACTCTTTGGTTCCTTTTTGCACCATGATCCGACTGATCCTGGATCATGCATTCATCCCGAAATGGAACTTCCCGAAGAACCCACCCTTAGTTGTAGACAGAAAATATAGACACTTCCTTACTGCCTGTCACTGCGAAAGGCAATTTTAATTGTAAAATAACACATACCTGGCATAAAGTGACCATCCACAACCGGTGCAAAGTTCAAAAAGTTGAGATCATCAAACACTTTGACTTGAGCAGTTAGAAGGTCTTGAAAAGATTTCTCTTTCGCACAGGCTTTCAGTGAAGCCATCTCGCATCCCACAGCTTTGGCAAAGCTCCTGGTGGAAAATGAGAAAATCAATCAATCAATCAGAAAGTAAAAAATAAACTACACTAACGTAACAAAAATGGAATCAAAGGGAACATTAGATGTAACCCGAAGATAGGCATATTGTAATGAAAATGGCGAAAAAGCTCGTTACCTTGCTCGTAACTCAGCTTGATCTTTTTCCAAAAATGCTGGCAAAGCCGATGGCGCCCCACTCTGCAAAATAACGTTCTGGTACAAACCGCTGGCCAACGGGGACAAAATCATTAGCCCAACACTAAATCCACCAGCTGACTGACCAAATATGGTGACTTTCTTAGAATCACCACCAAACCTATAATTATTTAATAAATAGTGAATAAATAAGTAAATAAATATACTGGCGGCAGTGCAGATTAATTCTGTTCCCAGTTCTCTTGAGGAAAACGCCTTCGACTTCGTCCACAAACGATCTGGGGACGAAGTTAGTTTATTTCTAATTAAACTGTAGTTTTTCATCTTGTGCAAACAAGATTATTCACGACCAACATTTCGATGTCACCAAGTATATATCATATATATATATATATCACCAGGTATCATCTTGAATAGTAAATTCAAAACTGAACAACAAAATATTTTAAGTGATTAGTTTATTCAGTTTAATTTCCATTAAGGGAATCGTGGCTAAAATACAGGTTTGTTCTAAATCACAAGTTTGTGTTTTTGTTGAACTGTTTCAGCAGTTTGGACTCGATAACTCTCTTTCTGTTTTGACTTATATAGGGCGCTCCACTTCGGCTATTTTGGGCTTATTTTTCTCGCCCCGCCATGCTTATTTTTTCTAAGGCCCGATGGGAGATTATGACGTAAATGCACAGTCGGACGTTTCTGAAACACATAGTTGCGCGAGTCTAGAGAAAAAAAAAGAACCACTTATGGCTTATAATTTATATTCGGAATGACTATGTACAATTCCAACAAGTAACTGTACTCTGTAGACGCCATATTCAGATCTCCTACTGCGCATTGGCGGCATAAATTACCATAAAGTAAACATGGCGACGCCCAGGCAAGAGACTATAGACATAGACTATAGACATAGTCTCTTGGCCCAGGATATTAAACTAACAGAGATACAAAACCCCGGCAAGATTAATTAAAGAGAACCTTCAGATATAGTTTTGACCTTAAACTGCTTTCCAGCCAGGATTCCACGCTTTAAACAAAATTTGAAGAAGGAGGAAATTAAATCAATGGGCTAACCTACCTTTCAATGTTTTTGTTCACCCATTTCATGGCCTCTATCTGATCCAGCATGCCGTAGTTTCCTTTCAGATTGTCGCTGTTCGAGCTCAAGAATCCCAAGACTCCCAAACGATAAGCAGCCGTGACAACAATCACGTTCCCCTCGGTTGCCAGCACGCTACCGTCGTAAGATGTAGTATCCTCAATAATATATGCGCCGCCATGAATCCACAACATAACCGCAAGCCGAGAATTGCTTGTAGCATTGCCTGGGGCATACACATTTAGCAGAAGGCAATCCTCGCTCATAAGCGAGACTCTGCTCGGCATACCGGGTAGACTAGGTTGTGGGCAAATCTTATCAGTCTTGTTTGCTTGCAGTGGTGAAGTCCACTCGTCCGGTGGAACCGGATATTCAAAACGTTCCGCTTTGGCAAAGGGTATCCCGAGGTAGGTTATAACCGTTTTGTTTGTTGACAGTGATATCACAGAACCGTTGACTGGTCCATAAGTCGTGTCGACGATCACAGCCACTGAGAATCCGCAGCAAAGGCAGAGTAGCAGAAGTAAGCGCACGGAGTGTGTGGATGCGGTCATTGCAATGCACGGGCGAAATTTTAATTGTTCAGAATGATGACTACTTACGACTTATTATATGTAAATCTTATCAATGCGCCGACTGATCTATTCTTCAAGTGCTACTCTGACAACCGTCACGGCGCTGGCCACTCATTATGCAATGACATTCTTTGCAATTCAGCTGCACTATGCATGAATTGCTTTTCTTCTTTCTCAAAATTTCAAACAGAATTAGCTACCAGGCTCGGCAAGTTTTGGTTTTCGGAGTTCTATATAATAGTGCTGAGGTATTTCTTGATGATCATTACCAAAAAGGCGTGCTGTAATAAGGCATGCAGCAAGGGTAATGAGAGCTGGTGCATTTTTGTTTTCCTTTTGTGTAGTAACAGTATGTCAATATCAATAGGTGCTTCTTTAATCCCCGTGGTTTCTTTTTCATCAACACCACTCTCACGCAATCTAAATATCGAAACAATTCATTAAATCAAGGTAAGAGTTCAACCACGTACGTCAAATTTTGAAATTAAAAATATGCTGAAGATAGTAGGTTCAGATCAAACGTTCTTAAATTGTTGTGGAGTCGCTCCAACTCGAAAATACCATGAAGCAACTACTATTTTTAAACATTCAATTCCTTCGAATATCCACTGCTCATATAGTCCGGTCTGTGTTTCCTGTGTCTGCTCGCTATACAGTGTCTCTTTCATTCTCTTGATCTTATTCTGTTTTGCACGTCAAAGGCAGGGCAATAAATCGAAAACCGCAAGGTCTATTTTTCCCCCTGGCTCGACTTAAAAAAAATATCTATTTCCTAAGGTATTGTAGTTTTAATTTTCTCAGCCAATGTGTTTTAAGTAACTGAAGTAAGAGATAAATTGATAATACCGACGTTCGAGGTATTTATCTAACTTATTTCATGATGTTATTCATGAGGGAATGTATTTGTATAAATCCCTGAAACGAGGGATTTACGCAGATAAATCCCTGAAACAAGCATTGTTGTTTGTACTCGTCGTGTGTGACATAAGTGAAGGGTCAAGAGGGATTTGATTGAAACTTTAATTTTGCAGTTCTGCATGTAGATCAGTCCCAAAAATATTAAATCACAAACCTAATAAACAACAACTGAACTATCTCTCGCGAAAATATCACAAGATTTGACGCAAAATTACAATTAATAAAACTTAAAAGCTTTAACCTGCCGCTCCTAATTATAGTACAGTTTTGTACTCGGATTTCATGGACGGCGATTTTGAAGAATCTTTGTCAATTGAATATCGAGAGCTCTATTTTCTTCTGATGGGAGGTGTTAATTGTGATATCCTAACAAAGGAAGGTCAAGTACTTTTTCGAATGAATGAGATTGGCCTTAAACAGCTTTTCATCGACAGTACTATTGCCACGTCTTCCACTACTGTTTTTTTTTATACTTTAATTTTCTTTTACATTTTACACACACATAAAAAGCTGTACAAACACATAACAGTAATCACTAAACATATATTCTAAGTGTTTTAATTTACATTATTTCCCTAATTGTTATTCTAAAATCTTAATAGAGGAGGTAAGTAAGTAAAAGAAGGTAAACATTGCGTTGTAAAGCATTAATTAAACTTTTCGATTTTATACTTGTATTTTATTGATAAAATCAATAATCTGTAGTGGTGGTGAGTTATTTTGGAGCTTACATTTATAAATATAATAGCGCAAGAAGAGAAGGGTGTAATTCAATTTCTTTGTTAGTGTGTTAGAAGCAGATAAAACTGAAGCCAAAGAGAAAATCTTCAGCATTTAGAACGAAATTAGAACTATTATTTATATTAAACCATTGTAATATTTCTTGAATAAAAGATTTTGTGAACTGGCATTCAATAAAGGTATGATCTATGGAGTCTGATTCCCCACAATAAACGCAATTGCTATCTGGTTTGATGTTAAATCGGGACAATTCCTTCCTTGTGACAACAACTCTGTGAATGAATTTGAAATGGAATTCTCTTAACTTGTTTTCTTTGCATACTTTTCGAACCGATTTAAATATCTTCCCCCAATTTGTTTTGTCTTCTGTAATAGTTTTGTTCCAACGCCTTGGGCCTGCATGTTGACCGTTGTATTTCCGATGAATAATTAACTAATAGAAGTCTTTAGATTTTGCCTTAATTAAGCAAATTTATATTTACATTTTCAGTTAGACGGAAGGAATCTGGGTCCTCATAACTACGATTTTCAGATGTTAAATCCTTGGATTTTGCTTTCGTCAGGAGGTGACCTGGAATAGCAGAGATAACTTTATATTAGTAAAGGAAGGAAGTTTTCTTCAACGAATATTTGCTCTGAAAGACTGGAAAGGGGAGGACTTCCCCATTCCAAGAATTTTCAATTCTTTTAATGCCTTTCGTAAACCACTCCTTCCAAAAAAAAAGTTTTACCTTCGATACAAATTTCCTAATTACTAAATAAGATTGTATCTCCCACATCACATCCATAAAGAGTCTTCAGTTCATGAAAATACAGGAGGATGTCGTTGTAAAACAGGGGCATATTTTCTAAGTCCTTAACGAGTAATTACACGTCAACAGAAATCGAAGTCCTCCACTACTCTTGATTTAGTACGTCTTTGCTACTCAGTTCACCGCGCGTGTTACTGACTCAGGAAAATGTCAAGCTTTTGCCTTGTGATTATTTTCCTTAGTGATCTTTCACAGTCCGTTTTTGTTTGGCAAGCATTGTGCATAATTTGGGTATGGAACGTTCATGAACGGCCACCACTCCGATTGTGGACCACCCACTCTATAAACGTTCTCAATGGGCTACCCAAATGGAGTACCCTAGGATAATCAAAGGCCCATTGCATCGGTCGTCCTCGGGTCACTTGTCGACTCTTGTTTCAGAGCACGACGAAATCCACTCCCAAACCAAACAAGTGCATTGCAAGCGTAACGCTAGTTAAAGTAGAGTTTGCATTTTCACTTTAGATCTGACTCCATCTGGCCCGATTTGAACCTAATTAATTGAACTATTATTTTCGGAAAGTTCGCATTATACGTTAGGTTTAATTGACTCATTGTGATTCCTAATTTATTTTTTTTTATGTTAGGATTGTATTTTATTTAGTAACATGGGAGTTTAGTATTTGAGACCACTGGGAAATTTGATACATTCATGCAGACTTTATGAAATGTCTGTAGATCCTGAATTTACAGGCTTGGTACTTAGCAAGCAGTTCAGCTACAAGGCCCCATAATCTTATATGATAAAGCCTTAGTTTTATTTTAATATTACTCCCCTGTAATTTTATTTTTTTTATTGTTATTTAATATTTTATATTTATAAGGGCCAATTCTCAATTGGGGCGCGAGCTCTGTTATTGACCCGCCAGCATCTTAAGCAAGACTCGAAGGGCTACTAGACGGCAATTTGTCAACATGACGACGAGGTTACCATGGCGATTCCCATAATCGTTGTGTCGTGGATGAAATGGACACGGATGTCTTCCATAGTTTATCGTTTCACTGGGGACACGAAGAGCCGTCTGAAGCCGCTCGTAGGGCTAGAGAATTGAAATAAAAGATCAACCTTCGCCCTTGACTTCTGCGGTGGATTTGTGGCCGTGGGTGCATTTTAGCCTCGGATTAATATTACTCCAAGGAACAAGGAACACCAATTGTCAATCAATCAAAACTCGCAGTAATCACTGGCACGAAGCGCGGAAAAGCGTGTGCGAACGAGTCATGGTTGGTTTTGGTCTCACTTCTGATTGGTTAAAAAAAGAGTGGCGTGAGCATTTTAAGCCAATCGTGTTACGTACTTAGTAAGTGCAAAACCAATTAAAACCGCTCTATATGAAGATCTGATCTTAATCTAATCCTTTTTAATTCTGTTCCTGCTAAAAAATGTGGAGAGTATAATCACAGCCAAAACACCAAACACTCCTGTTAGGGTAGCAAGGACCATCGTGGTATTGTCTGGAAAGGAAAAAAGAGTAAACATCATTTTCGAATATTACTTGCCAGAAATTGCAAGGAAATTCTCTTGTCAGTGCTTGGAGAGTCTTCTTATGCGCTATATCTGATTGATAGTTACTAGTGAAAACTAAAACACAAAACAAATAGAATAAAGCAGAAAAAAAACCACAATGAAATGAGATACACTCAGCAGTGCGTTTCGTACTTAGATTTTATTGTTGTACCTTTCTTGTCGTAAGGTTTACTAGTTGTTATCTGCACATCGCTGCTTGTGGTCGGTTCTACTGTTTCTCCAAGACTTGGTAGAAGCTCATTCCATAAAGCCATCTTATTTGGACGCATCTTGTACCTTGCAGTCATATTTGGACTTAGTCCCAAATATTCTCCTCGCTCAGCGGTGTACTGGGGCCAATTTGTTCCTAAAGGCGTTGGACTATTTGGATTTCTGAAATCACATATGGGAAACTGTGAGTAAGGTTTGTACAGTGCAATGATGGAAATTCACTTGTGACTAGTCAATCACATTAGTAACTAACTAGAGTAAATTGTCTTATTGTGCATTCTTGATCCTTCCCTTCTCAAAAAGCGTCAAGGATTCGATTTAAATAAGGTTCCATACACACTCGAATGAGAGGGGCCTTTTTACCAGCCTACGCACTAGAAAACGACCGAGAGGAATTCGTAGCGTCCCTTGTTGTATATATACTTACCCTGTTTTGGCAAAATTAGTCCACAAGGTCATCATTTCCTTGGTGAAACTTATTTCTGCGGCAGTTGTAGAGTTCTTGGGCATTAATAGAGGGAAACCAAACGTGTAAGCAAGGTCAGCTCCGTGAAATACACCCCACCACGAGGGTATTGGCAGAAGATTGCTTGAAAACCTTTTGGGTGCTATTTCAAGTTGATATAAGTATGTTGGAGATTCGTTCTTTACAAATGCATTGGCCGAGTGAATAGCGGGGGCTTTGAAGTTTGCATCTGTGTTCATGTCAATTAACTGCCGGCGTAAGAGATAAGGATCAGTGACATTTGACCAGTCTGTGTACTCATAAATCAGCAAGTCGAGGATTGGAGAGTTTTGATTTCGGGCCCACGTTCGATTTTTGATAACGTCTACGAACAAATTCCTTGAGATTCCTTTAGATAGATCAAGAGCTGGTATGATATCTGAAGACAAATAGAATAGTAGAAATTAGTGTATGAAGAAGCTTTCCCGAATAATGGCGACTCACTCACTCAGTCTTCTATGCACTTTTAGTCGGTCGTTCGGTCAGTCTTTCAGTCTTTTAGTCAATCAATCAATCAATCAGTCAGTCAGTCAGTCAGTCAGTCAGTCAGTCAGTCAGTCAGTCAGTCACTCATTCAGACGTGAACGGGATTCGACCCATGAACTCTGCGATACTGGTGCAGTGCTCTACCGACTGAGCTATCATGCCCACTGGGAGCTGGACACATTACGAGTTCGTAATATACCCGTAGAAGGAATTTAATTTCACAGCTGCTTAAGTTGTGTGTATAACTGCGATGATCAATCATGTCTTCAAATGTTTCTTCGCAATCATTTGCATTATTCACCTTCTGCGGGTATATTACAATGTGACCAGCTTAATAGCTCAGTCGGTAGAGCACTGCACCGGTATCGCAGAGGTCAAGGCAGGGTTCGAATCTCGTTGAGGCCAAATTTCTTTTTCAGGCTTTAAGTTCACAACTGCTGTGTTTAACTGTCATGATGAGTCATGTCTTCATACCAAATATAAAACAGGAGCGTAGAATAAAAACGATACATGTTTTTTTGATTTGGTATTCAGTGACCTACCCCATTTTAAACACGGAGCGAGCCTATAAATGGAGGCTGAGCAGCTCAGCCCGTCCATCACAAATCGGAATACTCTGCTTTGATTGGATTATTCACCCAGGCGTGTCGTACTCCCGCGAAATTAATATTCCAGGCGACCGCAAAAGGGAAGGTTTTTCATTTGTATTTGCTATCTTTGTAAAAAGGTCAGCGAATACAACAAGAATGGCATCTATGGTTGTTTCACTTGTGAAAGCATATCGATTGTTTTCGAGTTGTTTTAATACTCAACGTAAATGCCGTGTTTTAGCCAACAAAGTGCAAACCGCTGACCTTTTATAGGCTCGCTCCGTGTTTAACACAGTGCCCATGATTAGATTTTAAATTAATTTGCGTGCCCATTAACTACATTAGAACTCAACTCAGTCTATACCACCGCAAGTGTTAAAATCAAGTTACTTTAGTTCAACCTAAATAACCATTGGCAAAGACTGTTCCATCATCTCTTGTGACTCCAACAATGATATTGCTCTTGTTGAACTTGCCAGCCTTAAGGAGTTCGCGGGGGGAGTCTGCAACAATCAGGCAATAGTGAGATGCACAAATTGATAAGAGATTCGTACATGCACTGACATAAAATGACATTTTTTTACATTACGTTGGACAAGGGGGAAAAAGTGAGAACAGTGAATAAGGAACCCATCAACTCATTCCCTGGTGTTTTTTTTGCATTGATTTTCTTCAGAAAAAATAAATCCTTAGTTGTAAACCAAAAATATAGATTTTTGATATATTATTGCGGGCGACCAGCGGAGCCCGCAATCCTAATCTCAACATTGGTTTCAAACGCATGCGCGGCAGTTATATAGCCTTGCAGTGATTCGAATTTAGAAAAAAAAGTCGTCCTTCCAAATATTTGTCCCTAGGGACACTAAGAACCAATGAAATGAAAGGACGTAATTTTAGCACAGGCGCTTTGACCACGCGAGACAAACACGAAGCAGCAGTAATTTGAGCACAGGCGTTCTGACCGCTAGAAACCAACACCAAGCAGAAGACAATTCTCACCAAAGCATAGCTGTTTCACCTTCCATAGTCAATGATCTTTAATGTAGTTGAAGGGCTCAAATAATATGTAAATTTCGCCTTCTTGAAGCTAAGAATGTCAAGAATCACGAAGTGGCGGTCCAGGTCGCGGTCCATAAATTGGAATGCACACAACACAATTTTATCACGTGGACGACGTCTATTTCGTCGAAGAATCACGTGCAGCTCATGCATAGCTGGCGCGCCGTCCAATCAAAATCGAGCGCGTGAACGTTTCCTGTCCGTGTCTGTTGTTGTCGGGTATCGAAATCAATACAGTCATTTCGTTTCAGTTTTCTTAACAAACAGTTTGTGTTTTTAACAGATATAATTCCAAACAATATAATTTGTGCATTTCTCTTTCCATTACAATTTCAAATAAATCACTGTTCCATTACATCAAATGACCTTGACTAAAGCAATATGTCCGTTTTATAATCAACAGTGTTTTTATTTACAACGTAAAAAAATAACCATTTTGTCAAACCCAACACAAAATAGAACTAGTGTATAATCAAACTGGTGTTACTGTTTCACAACGTCAGTAAAACCACTCTTAGGTCCCTTTGTCTCGTTTATGGGAAAACAACCACCCACACTATGCAACCCTTTATTGCCCTGCAAATATAAATGCCCAAAATGGAAAAAGAACACAACGCCACTGTTTTACAATGAATTCGTTAACCTCAGTGAGACAATCATGCATAGCCCTCGCCCGCACTTCCTAACCTGTGGTTATTACTAGTATAACACATACCTGGCATAAAGTAGCCATCCACAACCGGTGCAAAGCGGAAAAAGTTGAGACAATCAAACACTTTTAATTGAGCGGATAAAAGGTCTTGAAGCGATTTTTTTTTCGCACAGGCTTTCAGTGAAGCCATTTCGCATCCCACAGTCTTGGCAAAGCTTCTGGGGAAAAGATCAATATAAAAAAGGAAAAAACAAACAAAAACAAAACAAACTATTAAACGTAAAAAAAGACAGAGAGAACATCAAGGGTGTCTTTCTTTAGGAAAATCCAAGATTGGATTCTTAAATCCAAAACCAATTTTGCGATTCTTTATTAAGCAGATTAATCACAGTCTCATTCGCAGCCGTTACTGGTGGATGGAAGCGTTGCGTGACGACTAGATTAGTCCAAGATCACGAAGATCATGGTAATAATATTAATAATAGGCTTTATTTAAAGAGGGTAAAAACACTTTAACAGTAGTCCTGAGACACTGATGACTCTGTGGCCCTCAAAATGATGACGGTGCATCAAAGGAACGGCAAGGATCTACTCTGGTCAATGATTATTCGGTTCTTTTGATGCACCATGATCCAAGTAATCTTAGATTAATCTGCTTAGTAAAGAAACGGAAAATCCTGTTTCGGATCGAAAAACACAATCTTGGATTTTCCAAAAGAAAAGTACCCGTAATGTTAGCTAGGACGGGCATATGATAGGATAGCAAAAAGCTGAATGCTGATAAATTCTTTACCTTGCTCGTAATTCAGCTTCATCTTTTTCAAACAGTGCTGAAAGAGTCACTGCCGTTCCACTCTGTATGATAACGTTCTGGTACAAACCGCTGGCCAACGGGGACAGAAGCAACAGTGCAACACTCATTCCGCCACTTGACTCGCCAAATATGGTGACTTTCTTGGAATCACCACCAAACCTATAGCAAAAATAAATAACCACAGTAATGAGAATGAAGGCTAATCCCTTTCGTTGATCTCTTGTAGGCGACGCCTTAGGATTCTTCCAGAAGCGATCTGGAAACGGCGTTAAATTGCCGGTTTTCATGTGAGGGCATCATTTTCCAAAATTAAAAATTACCGATTGTTTTGAAGTTTTAGTCTCACCAGATATGAGAACCTCTAACAACCTAACGTTTCACAACGTTTGAGCTTGAAAGAGTTCTTCGTTTTATTACAGAGGATGTTTGAGTTGCCAAGTTTATGCGCTGCGTGACATTAAAATGGCCGTCGGCCCGACAGCCTAGGTGAAAAAGAGTTATCGCTCAAGTTTTTGCTAATTGAACAGCTCCAGCAGTAGTAGAATTGTTGCTTTCAATGTGTCGAAACTCTAATATAAAGTAATAACGCTTCGTTTCAATAGTAAAACTCAATGACAGATGTTTCTTTTATTGTACCAACATGGCGTCTCCATGCAAAGCTCTATAAATTTGGATGAAACACTTTTCCGAATAACACGCGAATGAACGCATAGAGCTAGATCTTCGCAAGGTTGTCTATGTATCAATCATCTATCATATCCCAGATTCTGAACTAAATTTATTGAACGGTTCCGATTTTTATCTTTTATTTTAAACCAGCAATTAAAGTGCAGTGCAATAGCGCCCAGTGCAAACAAACGCATTGTTCTTTTTACTGTACGTACATTTCAACATACATCTTCAGAAGTGACCGTTGAGAATAAAAAAAAACAAAATAATTTTAATTTTATTAAAGTGGATAATTAATAGTACTTTTTCGGAGCAATAAAAATGACAGAAACTGAAAAAATTGCATTTCAATGACATGCAAACTAATATAAAGATAAAGCTTTTCGCTGCTAACATTAGCATTTAAGGTATGTTTTAAATATCTAATTAGCAGGGTATCATTTGTCTTACAATGGGTATACGACCTTCCTCTTGCTAATATGTCAAAGTGGTCCCATTTTAAGTTGTGACCAGTTGACGTGACCTGGTCTGCAATAGAAGAAGCGTGACAGCTACCCGTCATATTTTGCTCTAAACTATTCAGTTTTCTGTCATGCAATCCAGGTTTTGTTTTTCCAATGCTCGTTCGTCATCTTCGATTGATTCGTCACGCTCGATTATTCGTCACCTTCTCGGTTGCGTGCGTCTTTGAATGAGCTGAGAAAGTAGTGACGCGTGACGCTTTCGTAAATAAATTCGTACAATTCGGAGAATTATATGACTTTTCGCTTTTCTCGAGACGTAAGGTGAAGGTGAATAATACGTAAACTGATTTTAGCTCAGGGTTGTTCAGTCTTAACATTTATAAAAGGGAGACCACAAAAGCACTCGACTAAACCTACCTTTCAATGTTTTTATTCACCCATTTCATGGCCTCTATCTGATCCAGCATGCCGTAGTTCCCTGTCAAATTATCGCTGTAGGAGCTCAAGAATCCAAAAACGCCCAAACGATAAGCAGCCGTGACAACAATTACGTTCCCCTCGGCTGCCAGCAAGCTACCATCGTAAAATAGAGTATCCCCTATGATGTATGCACCGCCATGAATCCACAACATAACTGCAAGTCGAGAGTTGCTTGTAGCATTGCCTGGGACGTACACATTTAGCAGAAGGCAATCCTCGCTCATAAGCGATAGTCTACTCGGCTGACCGGGCAAACTCGGTTGTGGGCAAATCTTTGCAGTCTTATTTGCTTGCAGTGTCGAAGTCCACTTGTCCGGTGGAACCGGGTATTCAAAACGTTCCGCTTTGGCAAAGGGTATTCCGAGGTAGGTTTTTACTGTCTTGTTCGTTGACAGTGATATCACTGATCCGTTGACGGGTCCATAAGTCGTATTGACGATTACAGAGGCAACTGAATATCCACAGCAAAGGCAAAGTGATAAGATGTGAATTAAGCGCAATGAGAGTGAAGATTTGGTCATCACAACTTGAAGTATTCAGTGCTTAGAAGGATGACTAATTATTCTATAAATCTAACGTGACTGGTTACCCATGACGTAATGACATTCTTTACATGTAATGCAACTGCACCACGAGTTAGTTTTTTTTTCTGTTTGTTTTTTTTTCTCTCTCTCAAATACAGAGATTGTTACCTTCCAGGTTCGGCAAACTTCGGTTTTCTTAGGTCTATATAATATTGAGATACATTTTGGTAATCATTGGCGAGAAGTTAGTAGTTTCTAGTATATTGACATAGTACATAATACTTGTTTGCTTGATCACGGTGGTTTCTTTTCATTTAACACCAACGAACACGCGATGCAAATGTTGACTAATATTCGTGCTTCCAGCTTAGGGGGATAATGTACGTTAAATATATCTATAAAGGCTTTTACAAATTAGCTTTTACGCTTACACATTACCAGCAAATGTGAAAATATTTAGCATGAAATTTGAAGGCAAATGTAAATATTGTAGTTCTATTAAACTTGCGTGTCTTCAGAAACTGGCGCCGTCACGCAACTTACGAACCAGAACGCGATGCAGTTTGGAAACGCTGAAACCGAGAAGGCCCCAGGGAGAGAACGCCTTCACGAGCGCGGGAAAAACAAAGTTACGGATGCGAACGCGACGACACTCCAGATGTTGAGCGTGTTGCTCCTTTTTCAGCTTGAGTTCCGTTCTGGTCTTTTCCCGCTTTTTTGGACAGGAATAACATGGTCTCGCTGCCTCTTCTCCGTTCTCTTTTCTTTACTTTTTCCTGATCATTTTCGCCTGAATGTTTCTTCATCGTCTCCGACACTTTCTCATCTCTGTGGCCTTCACCTTCTCATTTTCAGCCTTTCCTTTCACACTTCCTTCGCCCTCTTTCATTTCTGCATCAGCTGTTTCTTCGAGCGCCACAATTTCTTCCACCAAGATTTCAAGTTCTGTGGGCTCGGACGGCGCGATGCCCGAGCTCCTTTCCTCAGCTCTCAATTTCTTTTTGATTCGGTTAATTAAAATACCCACATGATCCCTGAAGGCGGCGAACTACGCGATACAAAAACCCTCAACTTGTCGCGCAACATTGT
>OZ026604.1:23606931-23611931 GCA_964020085.1 Micromussa lordhowensis
GTCACCGGAGCTTGTAGAAACAGGACCGTCGGCCATGATCCAACGTAGAGCCAAAGCGGCACGATGTGATTGTACGGATTGTCTGGAAACAACCTCGATCTCTGCATAACAGGACATAGTGCTCGGTTGTCCAATACATCACATTACTGCGTGGAAGAAAAAAAAAAACAATTTGCTTTTGTTTGTTTTCAATGAAGAACATAAGCATAAAGTTTAAACTCACTTTAATCTTTTAGTTTAGCAGGACGGGGAATTGATTCTTCTAATAAACAAGCAAGTTTTCGAACTCGGCGGGTCTGCATGAGTGTTGTCCATTCATTCATAGCGGTAAACAATTGACCTACAATAAAAGGCAAATTAAGATGTTTTATTTGGTATTTTTTAACAATAAATAACATTTTCATGGACTTAGCAAAATAGGCTTGCTTATAAGGTAGAAAAGTAAATTTAATTCTAGGTCAAATTCAGCAGAAACTACTCACGTTTTCTGGAAACGCTGCAAGTTCAAACTTCGTGCTCTGAACGTGAAGAAGACGCGTTGCAGTTCAGCGCCAAGCATACGCAGCGAAGCCCTTTGTGAGCAAATTACTTCCGGTGACGCTTCAGGCAGCGTCGCGTTCAGGCCCCAGTTGTTCGAAAGGTGGATAATTAACAATTATCCTGCGAAATCGCGCGGAATATCGTCTGATACTTAGCCGACGAGGCCGTAGACCGAGTCGGCTAAAATCAGACGATATTCCGAACAAAACAGCCTAACATTTTTAAATCTCTCTGTCGACATTTTCTCACTTCACTAGTTCTTCCCGCGTACGAAGCTACGTATACCGCCGGATATCTGTTACCTGCGGATGACAGATATTGAGAGCATCATGACCATATTTGGACAGTGTTACAATTTGTTGAATAATAACACTATTTATTAAAAACTGGATCATTGGATAATGCAGTTCGAGAGTTTTCATTGGCTTAGTCATCATGGTATATGAGCCATTATACCATGATCTACAAAGATGGCGAGCGTATGCGTGATTTTTTGGGCCTTTTTGTTTTTATTGTAGCCTAGTTTTCTATTTTTGGGAGGCGTTTTTAATAAAACAATTATTCCACTCGCGCTTGTTGGATATGAGATGATTATAGCCAACTCGGCGCTACGCGCTTCGTTGGCTATCTATCATCTCATATCCAACGCGCGCTCATGGAATAATTGTTAAATATCCACCGGATAAATCACTATCCAGCGGATAGCGCGGTTGTTTTGTTAACACTTATCCGCTGGATAGTGATTTATCCGGCGGATAGCGTTATCCACCTTTCCAACAACCGGGGCCTGGTTCGTAAAGTCCCTAATATCAACAAATGGTAGTTTATAGAGCGGACCTGTAGTTGCTAACCAGGAAACCGCAGGAAAATGCCGGCATGGACTTTGTCATTATGTTATATCTGTGTTTAAAACCTCGGTTGTTAATAGAAAAAAATAAAGAGATTTTAGCAATAGAAAGGAGTTGAAAGCCACGTTATGAAATCATTCAAGGTATTAAAGTGAAGGTGTCGAACGCACTCTCATAATGTTTGATTACTACTTGTTTCTGTGGTTGTATGTCTTGTATTGCCGGGAAAGTGACAGAAGCGACGACTGGTGACCATTTAAACTGGCACTGATGCACATTGAATTTTGCACTGCAGTTTGTATTGGTTGTCCAATGGCCTGCGCTCATCCATTTTTAAAAAAATATAAATATTTCTTTAAGTACTTAACCATCTCCCGCCCGCGCCTTTCTCCTCAGACAAAATAAAACATTTCTGATTAAGCTTTCTCAGCTAGTGGCCTTCTCACTAGAAGTGACTTCGCCACCTTTTATTTTATTGTCTTTTCTCGATTGTTTACATGTTTAATGTGTTCTCGAAGTCCTTTTCTCGTCGACGATTTCGATTGCAGCGAGGAACAATCAACATTACAAATAAAATCACAGCTAAAGCGCCAAACGCCCCTGTTGAGATAGCAAGGACCATCTTGATATCGTCTGGAAAGGAAAGCAAAAATATATAAAATAAACATCATTTTCAAATCTTACTTGCCAGATCAGAAATTTCATTAAAATTCTTTGGTCAGTGTTTAGCTATTCTTCTTCATTTTAGACACTCCAATAAACTCTACACTATTTCATATTACTCGCGAAAACTACAACACGAAACTAATTTTACATGTGGAGCTTGGTAGATTAAGCTAGCGTACGCGCAAAAGCAAACATAATGGCACTAGTTCTACAAATCCAATCAAACCAACAGAACGAAACTAAACAAAGAAACGCAATCAAACGAGATACATGAAGTACGTTTCGTACTTAGATTTTATTGTTATACCTTTCTTGTCGTCAGTCTTACTAGTTGTTACCGGCACATCGCTACTTGTGGTTGGTTCTACTTTTTCTCCAAGCCTTGGTAGAAGCTCATTCCATAAAGCCATCTTATTTGGACGCATCTTGTACCTTACAGTCATATTTGGACTTAGTCCCAAATATTCTCCTCGCTCAGAGGTGTACTGGGGCCAATCAGTCCCTGTTGGCGTTGGATTTCTGAAATGACAAATGGAGAAGAAAGGAATGTAAAGTGCAGTGATGGAGTTGCATTTGTGTCATTACATTACAGTTCTGCACTGGATGGCAATGGCTAGTGATAATATTAGCGTTTTGATCGTTTTGATACATATTATAACAACCTCGTTCCCAGCACTTTTCCCTTTATGAAATTGGGAGCAATTTCATAAAGGCAAAAGCCCTGGGAACGAGGTTGATACTATCATCCCTTCCAATAAAGTCACGCGTCTAGTTAATAATACACATAAATAGCGAGGACCGTTACAGCGGAGTGTTTGTGGAAAATGTTGCTTTCCACAAAAGGTGAACCCTGATCAATAGCCGAATTTTAAACCAGAGAAGGGTTTTAGTTTTTTTTTTTTTCAAGAAAATGTTACCCGTCCTATTTAATAATTTTCGATATGTGTTCACATGGCCGACAACATTGTCTCCGCAGGATTTTTATTTTTAATTCTTTCTCTCTTTCTGTTTATTGATTTTTTAATTTTTTCTCTTTTCAAGTTTCGTAACATTGACTAAACAAACATCTATAATGCAGAAAGTAAACCTGTAGCAACTACAGTCGAATGTCTCTTTGTATATGCCTAATCCATCTCCTTATCAAGAGGGGTCGAAGATTCAACCTGAAAAAAATTCGAATAGTCACGATGCTCTCTTGAGACACGTAATTTATCCGACCACTGGTTCCTCGGATGCAGTTAAACTTCCTCGCACGGAGTCAAATCCAGGAAACTTTATAAAGTCAAGTCAAGTCGCCTTTATTTAAAAATAAAATTTTAAAAAGACCCAGGGTAATCCAATCAGGAGGCGAATGGCCAGCCTGCTATCAACAGGAGCCCTGGGTTTGAAATAAAAATGCACATACTATATACATCACCAATAAAAATATACATAGATATAAAAAATAGGTTAAAAATACAATGTAGAATATTAAAAGTTATTATACGGACATCTTTAGAGACAAGTCACCAGAACATATTTTCTTTTGGATCAAATTTTTATTTTATTCATTTTCATCTTTATTTAAACACGGTTTTTTAAAAATTCGTCAGCTTAAAAACTTAATATGCATATATATTTAATACCTAATGTCTGCTATAACGGGAATAATTAAATCTCACATACGAGGAGCCTTTTACCTGCCCAAGCCGTAGAAAGGAGAAACTATTGGGATAAATTCGTAGCATTCCTTGTTGAATATATATGTCTGAATTTATGAACAACGGTGTTAAAGAAATCAAGGTTTTTTTCTCTCGCCAGAGACTCCAAGGTAGACGATATAAAAGTTAAAAGGCATGTCAGTCTTTTGTTTTCCTCCTTTTTTTTGCTTTTTACTCTATCTTTTTTCTTTCACCGCTTGGAGTGATTTTAAGACCTTTTGGAGTGTATATTACGGTTTTGGTGCAAAGTCTTAACACGGTTTTCATAAATTCAGTCATATATACTTACCCTGTTTTGGCAAAGTTAGTCCACAAGGTCATCATTTCCTTGCTGAAATTGATTTCTGCGGCGGTTGTTAAGTTCTCGGACATTGTCAGAGGAAAACCAAACGTGTAAATAATGTCAGCTCCATGAAATATTCCCCACCACGAGGGTATTGGTGGATAATCAATTACATATCTTTTGGGGGCTATTTCAAGTTGATATAGGTATGTTGGAGATCCTTTCTTTTCAAATGCATTGGCCGACTGAATAGCGGGGGCTTTGAAGTTTGCATCTGTGTTGATGTCAATAAACTGCTGGCGTAGGAGATAAGGATCGGTGGCATTTGACCAGTCTGTGTACTCATAAATCAGCAAGTCGAGGATTTGAGAATTTTGATTTCGAGCCCATGTTCGATTTTTGATCGCCTCTACGAACAAATTCCTTGAGATTCCATTAGATAGATCAAGTACTGGGAGGAGTCCTAAAGAGAAATCGAATAGTAGAAAGAAGCACATGGATAAGCTTTCTCAAATAATCGCAACTCGCTCATTCACTATCACACTGCTAGTCAGTCGGTCTTCGGTCGTCAGTCAGTCAGTCAGTGGTCAATCAGTCAGTCAGTCAGTCAGTCAGTCAATCAGTCAGTCAGTCATTATGTCAGTCAGTCAATCAGTAATTCAGTCAGTCAGCCATTTAGTCAGTCAGTCATACAATCCGTCAGACAGTCATTCAGTTAATCAGTCTGTCAGATAATGAGTCAGTCGTCAGTCAGTGAATGTCTACTCTGAGACCTTAAGTCGCCCTAAGTCGCCTTAATTTGCTATCGGTTCCGCAATGTTAAAAAGGTTTCCACACACTCAAATTACCCCTGTAGAAGGTTAGCTAATACCTGTCATGCTAGGTAAACTTCACTCCAACCTTGAGGACGAGGAGGCACGGTGGCTCAATGGTTGGTGCAGTGGACCTCTATTGAGGATTACT
>OZ026604.1:23616931-23624431 GCA_964020085.1 Micromussa lordhowensis
ACCACCTAAAGCTAAAATTAAGGGTGATTTTAACAGGTTATACTGTTGCTATTGTAACCTTGTTATACTGTACATATTACCATTATTGGCTCACCAATGGCTGAGCATTTACGTGATAGCAATAGTGCAGTATCACTTGTTAAACAGTGGTAGTATTCATGCGTTAAAGTATAGCTGTTGGAAAAGTGCTGGAAACGGTTGCCAGCCTCCTTAAAACAAAATTTTGTACATAGCGTTCAGGGCCACTGATAATTGAAGGTGCTTTTGAAAACCCTGAAAAAAGCTTTGACAAAAGTTACGTGTCATCCTGCAGATCAAAATTCGATAACAGAATTATAATACCTTAAAGATAAAATTAAAGGTATTGTTAGCAGTACATAATGTTGCTATGGTAACCTTTTGTGTCTCAAAAATTATAATCAGGTGTTCACCGATGACTGTGCAGCTCATGATTGTAGCATCAACTGATAAAGAATGCTTATGATCGTCCATCAAATTCTAAGTCTTGCAGTGTTTGAAAGTGTTTTCAGTGCTTTACCTTGCTCGTAATTCAGCTTCATCTTTTTCCAACAGTGCTGCCAGAGCCACTGCAGTTCCACTCTGCATGATAACGTTCTGGTACAAACCGCTGGCCAACGGGGACAGAAGCAACAGCGCAACACTAAATCCACCAGCTGACTCACCAAATATAGTGACTTTCTTAGAATCACCACCAAACCTACAAAATAAATAAATAAATAAATAAATATGATGATGACAGTGGATACTAATCCCGTTTCCAGATCTCTTATAGGTAATGCATTCAAGGATCTGGGAACAGTGTTAATCTGCACTGTACTTTGTAAACAAGTGCAGACAAAGCTAGTAATGAACGACATTGCGATGTCACCAAGTATGACATCAGTTTTGAAAAGTGAACATCAAAATATTTTACGTCAAGGTTATTCAGAAGGGGAGAACAAAATCAGTCGACTCACAAACCTTTCCATATTTTTGTTCACCCATCTCATAGCCTCTATCTGATCCAGCATGCCGTAGTTTCCTTTCAGGTTATCGCTATTTGAGCTCAAGAATCCAAAAACTCCCAAACGATAAGCAGCCGTGACGACAATCACGTTCCCCTCGCTTGCCAGGAAGCTACCGTCGTAAAATATAGTATCCCCTATGATGTATGCACCGCCATGAATCCACAACATAACTGCAAGTCGAGAGTTGCTTGTAGCATTGCCTGGGACGTACACATTTAGCAGAAGGCAATCCTCGTTCAGAAGAGGTAGTCTACTCGGCTGACTAGGTTGTGGGCAAATCTTGTCAATCTTGTTTGCTTGCAGTATCGAAGTCCATTTATCCGGAGGAACAGGGTATTCAAAACGTTCCGCTTTGGCAAAGGGTATGCCGAGGTAAGCTATCACCGTCTTGTTCGTTGCCAGTGATACCACAGACCCGTTAACGGGTCCATACGTCGTATTGACGATCAGAGAGGCCACTGAATATCCGCTGCAAAGGCAGAGTAAGAGGATGTGCAGTGAGTAAACGGAGAGTGTAGATGCGATCATCGCAATGAACAGACGAAGTTTTCAGTGTTCAGAACGACAAGTACCTATTCTGCAATACAATTAATACAGCGATTGATGCTACCGTCACGCCACTCTCGACCCATGACGTAATAACATTATTTGCAGTGCAACTGCACTATGCGTGATTTGTGGCGGTGTTTTTTCTCAGTCAAAATTACAGACATAGCTACCTACCATTATCGGCAAGTTTTGGTTATCTTACTTCTAGATAAAAGTGAAATATTTCTTGATGATCATCGCCGAAGTGGTTCTGCCAGTAAGGTAGTATTCAGGGTAGTGATCACATTTTGAAGACTTTGAAGACTTGTGACGTTTTCGTTGACGTTTTGTATATTGAAAGAGTCGCATAATATGTTTGTTTGATCACCGTGCCTTCTTTCCATCAGTCAATTGACGTTATTATGCCAAGCCATATAACACTTGTTTCTATGGTTGTATCGGTGGTGATGTGATGTAAGTGCCGTTTCGTGACCATTTTAATGAACTTTATTGAACGGCAGACTAACCACAGAGTTCAAACAGGTGAGCACTGTTTTACATTGAAGATGTATTTATTCACAAGACGTCTAATAAATATGAGTATAAGTCTACTAGCGTTCTATCACGAATGCCGTTCTCTGATTGGTTGCACTACTCACTATCTATTTAAACAATAGAGTGTTTCTGTCGAGGAACTATCGGCTGATAGTTGCCCCGCGGAAATTTGATGTTCTTAAAACAAATATTTGCCCGAGAAGCGAAGACATAACACTCTATTGCCTTTATTGTTCACCACTAAATTTTCTTCCGCGCGCTACTTCAAAAATCTATGAGACTTCAATTGAACTATTTTCGACTTTTTGAGATGAAAGCCGCGTGAAAGCCAAATGAAAAATTTGAATAGGAAACCAGACAAATCCCCCTTCAACCCGCTTGTTTACAGATAAATTTCCACGAATGACTACTATCCATCCGGGTATTTTCCGCGGACGGGCACTATGGGCTGATAGTGTACACTATCGCGCCACGTGATCAATTTAAACCAATAAGAATCGAAGAAAATTTAGTGGTGAGCTATAATCTGTGATATGTAGTGAGTAGCGTATCAGTGTGCGCTTGTTAATAAAATGACGGGCCGGCTTCTTGGCGTTTTCGAAGTGTCTGTGAAGAGGATTTAGAAAATAAACTCAAGAAGTAAGGGAAAACACTCGACTACGTCTCGTGTTTTCCCCTACACTCCTTTCGTCCTCTACCGCTTCGCATGTACTTTACAACAGAACAGAGCACAGTCGAGACTTCTTTATTTGTTAAGGTTGCAGTATGTTTATTGTGTGTATGACGCACCTTGGTAGCGTGTATTGATTTTACTAATGACCGTAAGACACGAGGGCGGGAAGGCCAGGACGGGAACGGCAGTGGACGCGGGCGACTTTCGCGGGTCGCCCCGTCGTGTCACTGTTAAAAAATATTTATTTTCGTAAGGACAGCGACGTCAATAACCTAAGCTTCATCGAAGCTTTTCTCAAAAGCAATGGGATCCTTTAAACTGAGAAGTGGTAGAAACATTATCCTATAAGCTTAATAAGAAAAAAAGGTTAAGTCTGCATACGAGCCAAGTGGCCTGTCAGGCCGGAGTTTATCCCGGTTTCCGTGGCATGAAGCGACTAGGAATATTTCTACTCCCCCCTGGATCGGATGCCAGTCCATCGCAGGGTTACCCCCAGCATTAAATTCGCCGGGACCCATTTATGCACCTGGGTGGAGAGAAGCACCGTGAGAGTAAAGTGTCTTGCCTAAGAACACAACGCAATGTCCCAGGCCAGGGCTCGAACCCGGGGCGCTCGCTCCGGAGTCGAGCGCACTAACCATGAGGCCACTGTTTAATAAGGAAACCATAAAATAATCTAAACGACCTACTTCAGATGGCTTTTGGCAGCGAGAGCATTTGGGAATCCTGTCGAGAATCCAGACTTTGGGTGAATATTTCAGTTTCATATGTAGTTAACGTTGTAATCGTACTAAAACAAACATTACTTCAAGTTCCGAGTAGTGTAAAAAAAACCCAACAACAACAAGAAATAAACATCAAGTTTGTAAATGTGTATTTTATTTGCTCCATGGATGATTTCAAGGCACTCTTCTTACGAGATTTTCTCATCTGCACTTAAACCGAAAGCACTGTATTCTGAATGCAAACAGTTCGTATCTCGTTTTGCGCTTGAACACTCGTGACAGCGACTGAAACCCGTTGAAACACAAACGAACAGTCAAGGGATATTTTGATTAACGACCTTTTTTGTCCTTTTTTGTCTTTTTGTATTTCTACACTACAATCACGAAAAAATGTGAACCAAATAGACACTCTTATCAGTGTAACTGAAAATAACATAACATTTTTCTGGCCAAAACAACAGCAAAATACGCACGTTTTCTCTGACGGCAAGTCCTCGACGAGACGAGTACGGCAGAGAGATGAGTCGAAAGTCCTTGTACGCATGTCATGTTGAGTAAATTTACTTCCGGTGGCCGTCCTAGTTAGTGCCATCCTGGTATCTTAAGGCCCCTAATAGCACAAGTGTGACACACCGGCCAGTGTTGTGTTACGCTTCAAAGGTCTAAAAGTGTAATTTCTACAGATGCACGTCTGACCTACACTTATACCATGTGGCAACGAACCAACAACAGTAACAATGTTTGCAATGGTTATTCTCTTTTCATCAAATGGATGCAAATTTTAACGCGAACCACATTCTGTTGTCTTGTTGTTGAAGAAACTACAACAGCAAAACTGACTGCATTTTCGTTTGGATTTATTTCTACGGGGATAACAGAACGAGGTTGCGCTGATAGCCATTCAAAGTTAATGGCATTAGCACATCAGCTAAAGCAACCCGCGTGAAAGGCTTTTTGTTTTGGTGACGTCTTCGTTCCCGCTGTCATTTGCCTAAGCTCCTTACAGCGTATGTATAAGAACGTTAATTCATGCAAAAGAATAGACCGGAACTAAATTATTTTTACACTACGTGTGTGTTACTTAGAAATGAAAAGTAATAACTGAAAAATAATCAGCGTGAAACCATCGACAAGGTTATCTCCCGGCTACTATTATTTCGTGGACTACATGTTTGCAGGCATTTCGAACTCTCTTCGTCGTCGCTTGCAGCGAGTTATAATCAACACAACCAGTAAAAACACAGCTACAGCAGCAAATAACCCTGTTAAAATAGCAAGTACCATCACGAGTTTGTCTGAAAAAAAAGATAAATATTATATCAATAAAGCGCTTTCTTCAAGAAAAAAATTGGCGCAGATAAGAAGAAAATCTGAATTAGGTCTAACCCTCTAACGTACACGCAATTAGAAAGTAACCCAAAGCAAATACGCACGCTGATTGGTTTAAAACCGTGATTCTTTTTAACAATTAGATTATGAGCTCGAGATTTCTATGAGGTGATAGTTGATGAGGCCGAAGGCCGAATCAACTATCGCCTCATAGAAATCTCGAGCTCATAATCTAATTGTTTTAGTAGAATTCTAACTGAAATTAACGCAAATAACGGTTCCAATGATTTTCCCACGCATTATTGAACTTTACCCATAAACAAAGTTGCACGTATCGGACTGTCCTTGGCAAATTTGCAGTTGTTGACGCGCGTAACCGCTTTTTCAATATTTTCAAGTTTTTAAAGTCAAGAAACCTTAGAAGTGCTTCTTTTAGTCTTCTCAGGAATTTAATTACTCGTTTACATCTAAAATTCCTTCCAAAACTTCGGAAAAACTATAAAAACATCGCATTTCGTGGACGACCGGCGGCCAACTGTACTCTAATGGCTGATAGTATACAAGTAGCTTAGCCAATCAGATTGCAGCATTTGCATTAGTATACTAGTAGAATTCTACTAAAACTCGATAGAAACACAGAACTAGCTGGAGCTGTTGACGTAATGATGGCGCGAACAAAGAGAATTTACATTCTGATGATCGAAGTAAACAAGTTGTTTTTCTTTTTCTTCGTCGCGGTATTTTCTAAAAGAAATTGAAAACATGTTCTCCGTGTTCCTATCGAGTTATAGAAACACTCTTGAAAGTTTTGGAGAACTCGAAAAAGCTATGGAAACACTCGCCTGCGGCTGGTGTTCCCACAGCAATTCTCGTTCTCCCAAACTTTCACTCGTGTTTCTATAACTCGATAGAAACACGGCACATGTTTTCTATTTCTTCATTGAGAGGTTCAAGGCGGGAAAGAAGGGGTGGGTAGAGGGTGGAAGCTAATCCATCCCTCCTTCAATAAGATATGGAGAGAAAACATTAACGTTAACAATCCTAAAACCAGGGGTGGGTTTAAGACCTTTTTCTTTTATATAGTTAGTAAAGCCTGGCAAACAACGAGTTAGCGTTAATTGTTTTTTGCGCTCGAAACCTGAATTGACCCCTTCCCTTTCGCCTTGTTTGTATGTCGAATAGCTGTTTACTTCAATAAAAGCTACAGTATTGACATGTGAATTGTCCCTTGCCTTAAAAGGACGCAATATGGGAAGTTCTATATGTATATACGATCTTAATTTAAGTATCATTTCTCAAAATAATTGACTTTATCGAGGGAGGTGGATTCTACCAACCATATCCTCCCCTCTAGCAGACGATCAAAAAAGCCCGGTCAGAATAGGGTAACTTGGCTAACCTAAGACTAGCTCCTAGCGTGCTCGGTTGGAAGTGAGCATGAGTGAAGTAAGAGAATGCGTATCAGGGCGAAGTACTGTGGAACGTAGGCCCCGGAAGCGCTACAGTAGCTTTAAGGGCCTGGTAGGAATTCTGAACAAGCTAGCAAATGGAGGCTGTGGCAGATCCGTAGAGGGCTAGTCACCCTCTCAGACTCAGTGTCTGACCACAGAAGCCGCCAAGGACTAATGACCGTGCAGGAGTTAAATTTCAGGTAGACTTACCTTTTTTGTCATCTGTTTGTTCAGTTGTAATCGGTATGTGGCTAGTTGTGGTTGGTTTTATTGTTTCTTCAATGTTTGGTACAAGCTCATTCCAAAAGGCCATCTTGTCTGGACGCATCTGGGTTCTTACTGTGATGTTGGGACCCAGTCCCAGATACTCCTCTCCGTCGGCTCTGTACTGGGGCCAAATTGTCCCTACCAACGTTGGATTATTTGGATTTCTGCAATGCATGGGGAGTAAGAAAAAAACAATCTAAGGTATTCAATCAGCCCTATCGAATATAAGTATAGGTTAACTTTGATTGCAAGAATCAATTCAAGAAAAACGTTAGCAGGTTCACTGCGTATGTGTGTTGCATCGTTTTCGAACTGAACTTATTCCAGTTTACTACGTACAGGATTGACTAGAAGATCCTGTTGATTACCTGTCGTGCTCTGCTCGGAAAAGGATTTAAAGATCATTGCTTCAAGCCTCTACCTCTGTACAGTTTCATCTAACTGTGAATTTTTTTTTAATTTCCTCCAGCGTCCAAAAATTGAGGTTTCAGTTTCGTAAGCGCCCTTGCTCCACTAGCAGTAAACTACTTATCTACTTTCAGTTAAATTTCTTCCCATTAAGGCAACCAGAATCGAACTGATGTTTACAACCTAAGTTGACCGTATATGTTGCTCTTGACTCTAAATCTTATAACAAATTTTAGTATAAATCTACTAGCGTTCTATCACGAAGGCCGTTCTCTGATTGGCTACGCTACTCACTATCTATTCTGTGATCGATAGATAGTGAGTAACGTAACAGTGTGCACTTGTTAACAAAATGACGGCCGTTTCTTGGCGTTTTCGAAGTGTTGAGAAGAGGATTTAGATTAAGTTTTGAACGACTAGTAGATTTATACTAAAACAATTAGATTATTCGCTCTCGATTTCTATTGCGCGATAGTTGACTCGGGCTGCGCCCTCGTCAACTATCACGCGATAGAAATCTCGAGCTCATAATTGAT
>OZ026604.1:23636931-23646931 GCA_964020085.1 Micromussa lordhowensis
TTTTCATGGTTGTTTCTACAAGTAGTGACTTCTCGAATATAACTTGGCTTGTTATCAAAAAAAGTGGAAAGAGCGACTATCCTGTATCAAACTGACACGACGTTTCTCTTACCTAAGGCCCTCGGTTCATAAACAATGAATTTAATTATCCATTTTCACTTCGCACAAGATTTAACATCCTTTACATCGTCTCTATGCCGATATATTGATCTTTCTCTTATTATAGAAGGCTGTTTTGGGGCAAATCAGTGGTAGACGTTTTAGCTGCCGAAGCGGCGAATTAACAAAAGAATAGGAACGTAAATATCAATGTATACTATCTTGGTTCACATTACAAATTCCACAGTGTGACATTTGGGGCTCGCGCCCGGGTTCGCTTGAAAAAAGTGCAGGAAAGGTTTATCAACTCAGGTTTTTTTAATCAACAATCAGTAAATTCAAAATTAAACAACAAAAGATGCACGTTTAAAATAAAATTGCATAATACCCAAATGGCAAATATATGTTCTACCCCGGCTAGCAAAAGTTATCAAATGCCCGGGATGGGGAAGAGGACTTTGGAGTTGACAGCGCCATCACTTGTTCGCGTAATCAAGGCGGGCATTTGACCCGCGCCAGGGAGGTTTCCGATGAAATAATTCACACACAAATTACTTTCACTTATCAACAACAAATTATTACCCTAACATACCTTGCGATATTTTTGTTCACCCATTTCATGGCCTCTATCTGATCCAGCATGCCGTAGTTTCCTTTCAAGTTATCGTCGTTCGCGCTCAAGAATCCAAGAACTCCCAAACGATAAGCAGCCGTGACAACAATCACGTTCCCCTCGGTTGCCAAGATGCTTCCATCGTAGTCTATGATATCTCCTACGACGAAGCCGCCACCATGAATCCACAGCATCACTGCCAGCGCAGAACTGTCGGTTGCATTCCCAGGAACGTATACAGCCAGTTGAAGACAATCCTCGTCCATAAGAGGGATTTTAAATTTACTCGCAGCCTGAAGTGGTTGTGGGCAAATCTTGTTAGTTCTGTTCGCATGCAAAGTTGTCGTCCATTCGTCCGGAGGAACAGGATACTCGAAGCGTTTCGCTTTGGCGAAAGGGATTCCCAAGTAACAGATGACAGTCTTGTTTGACCCCAGAACTTTTACTAACCCGCTAATAGGTCCATAAGTCGTGTTTATCGTCGGTGCGGTTTTAGACGATACGCACAGAAGGGGCATCGAGAATGCCACGACAACTACCACCAAGAAAAATAAGGTCATGATTGTCCTATTGAAGTCAGCTAGCAATGTAGATTTCAATACTGCGAGTAAAATTACGTCAGCGCTTATTTAAAGTGTGTATCAGCGGAGACAATCGACAGTCGGAAATACGTCTATGTCCGCAGGCTACATCGTACATTACAGTAGAATCCCGGTAACTCGAACTCTGAAGGGGGTTCGAGTTATCGGGTCGATTGAATATCCAGCTTGCCAGGTTAATAATTGATAGTTTACTGATTCTTCAGCACTTCAGTATACTGTACAGTGCGAATAAGACTTATCTCGCCAGAAACTGCGCTCTAGCACTACTGTTTTCCTCTTTGTGACAGCTTAAGGCACCTCATCCGGTATGACTCTTGACATCGGCCAATGACTCAAATAAGTGAACGGTCGGTTGCACTAATTAAAATCAAATTGCTATAGTGTTAGTTTTGAGTGCAGTTTTTACCGATTAGTGGGATTACACGACAAGCAAAGCTAATGGGATGATACTTGAACCAGAATTCGAGTTATCGGGTTAAATTTCAATCAAGGGAAACGAAGTTTAGTTCGAGTTACGGGGGAATTCGAGTTATCCGAGTTCGAGTAAACCGAGTCAAAATGGCCGTTTTTATACTAGAGGACGCATTATCCGTCCAGAAGGATAATGCATCCTCGCCATTTTTATACGAATGACGCATTATCCGTCTGGACGAACTTGGGCAAACCTTTGAATTTAGTCTGGTAATGCTTCTTGAGTGCAACGACGGGCACAAAACCCATTATCCGTGTCGACGAACAGTCTTGAACGACGCACTACTGGTGTCCGTCTTTACACTACAGGGCAGGGTTGTTCAAAGCCCGATTGAGCCAATCCAGGATTAGCGAAAATTTTTGATTTCAGTTTTATAACTTTTCGGTGAGGTTTTCTGCTTGCATTCTTTGTCCTCCAGTTTTGAGCTTCACTGAACTCGAACTACACAAAACATTTTTATACAAGAAAAATTAATAACGGGTTTTCGAACAACCCGGCTCAACCAGACGAACTACAAATGTTTGCCCGAATTCGCCCACACAGCACAAATGTCACACGGGGCAGTGTTGTGTTCAAAGCTCATTATCCCCCCTTAATTGCGTTGGACTATAGATCGTTTTCACTATCACGCAATAAAAAAATAAATCGAAAACTATCCAGTGCGAAAAGCTAAGAAATTGTGATGTTATAGAAGATAAAAAAATAAGGCACTTCTCCAAGTTTTAGCCCTGTGCGTTTCCCCAAACTTCAGATATTCGTCGAAATGTTTCGCAGAAATTTACAGAACCCAGTATGAAAACGCCATGTTGGTGTACCTCCATGGTACACCAATATGGCGGCCGGAAAATAGTGTAACCATCTGGAACTTACTTTGGCTTTCTAGGCGACTGATTATCAGTACTGAATTATTAGAAGCCTATGTTCCAATGCGCATATTAAGATCGTCTACGCAATTCCTCCCGTTGAGCCCAAAGAATCTAAAGACGTATGTCTCACGTGCCTTCTCGATTTGTGCACCCCGATTATGGAATATTCTTCCTTTAGAAATTAGGAAGTGTGACTCTATTGATACTTTTAAGAGGAAACTTAAAACACATCTTTTTAAGAGTCGGCATATTTTTGTTAGTTTTTATTTGTATAATAGTATTATTATTACTGTATATATATTTTTCAACAAATTTGATCGTAGCCTTGTGTCACGCACCTCCATAACCCGGAAATTCAAAATGCTCTGGTTTCCAAACGAAGCACGCTATTGAGCTGTAATGTTGTAAACAGATATAAATATGTCATCTCTTATACCTGATGAGGATGAAAACTTTGGTGGATCTTTAGTTTTAGTTTTAGAAAGTGATGACGTCACGTGAAAACGATGTATACCCAGGGGACTACATATGGGTGTTTATTTATGCAGATACACGTCTGTGCTTCCATCATGTGGAACGGAGAAACAGTTATCGCAACGCAGAAAATATCATGTGGTTGGTTTTGCGCTTTCAATTCGATTCGAAAGGAAAGAAATATTGCGTGCTTCTAAGGAGGTCTTGTCAAGGTGACATAAGTTAAGTTTGAATTACGCTGAGTTTATTGGTGGTTTAAAAGTACCATGTTAAGGGCCTGTTTACATGGAGGTGGGGGACCCCAGGTAGGTGAGGTAACCCGCCTAGGTGGGGTAACCCGCCTCTCCATATAATCTCTCATTTTTATTTGATCATGTTTACATGATAGGTGGGGTAACCCGCCTAGGCGGGTTGCCCGGTCTGCCAGGTAGGGTAACCCGCCTAGCCGGGGTCGCATTTTGCCATGTAAACGACTCGAGGTGGGGTAACCCGCCTAGCCGGGGTCGAGTTCATGTTACATTTGCAAGCGCGCCAAAGCGCGTAAAAATTTGAACCAGAACAATATGGCCGTTAACTGCCTCTGGCGGAGGCTTTGTATCATCAAAAGTGACAGTAAAACGCCACAGCATTGAAATGCTGCAGCGAGAGCAGAAAATAAAGATAAAATAACACTGACCGCCATTTTCAATGTTTACATGCCTAGCGACCACGGAACAACGTCAAGTAAAGTCACCCCGGGACATGTAAACGCTGGCCATTTTTCGACCACGGCTATGCGGGTTACCTCACCTACCTGGGGTCCCCCACCTCCATGTAAACAGGCCCTAAGACTGTTGAGTTGCACTGTTGTTCTCGTATGCGAACTTTGGGAAATGTTTCAAGTGAATTTCTTTAGCCTACGCGAAATGCATTTGAAATATTGTAGTACTTCGCTTTAGTAAAACGTCCCCTTTCTTTCATTTGCTGTCAGTCACTTGGTGAAAGCAATTCTTCGATCATATACCCGGTAATTGGGAACGGGTTTGGCTACTGCCAGTCTGAAATTTTGACAGATTTTCAACGGAATGCCTTATTGTAAAAATATTTGGAAAATCCTAGGAATATCGATTTCTATTTTGGTTTCCTCCATCCCGCCATGAAGTGCTGGTGCTGGTACATGTGATCAAGTTAATATGGTGCAATGTAATATACTAATATACCGTATTTATTCGATTAAGCGCCCAACCTCGAATAAGCGCCCACCTCGAATAAGCGCCCACCCTTTAGGTAGGAAAAGTTAATAAGCGCCCAGCCTCGAATAAGCGCCCACCCAAACCCCCCAAAAAAATAATTTTGAGCGCCCAACCTCGAATAAGCGCCCCCCCTCCCATCCCCCAAAACATAAGTACGGTAAATAAAGTGTACAAAAGCAAAACGGGTATTGATTATTACAGTATTTCTTTAATGGCTCACAATCTATAATTTCATTGTCTGAAAAATCGATGAGAATGTTTTCATGTTTTGTTATTATTTATTGTTTTGTTACAAAATAAACCTTTTCCTTGCTGAAAATGGTGAAAATTTAATAAGCGCCCAGCCTCGAATAAGCGCCCACCTCGAATAAGCGCCCACCCTGAAGGTCCAAAAATTAAATAAGCGCCCAGGGCGCTTAATCGAATAAATACGGTACTAAATTAAAATCGTCATGTTCTCGGCCCGGATTCTCGTCAGAGTTATAGCCAGAAATTATTCTACAATTTCAACGGAATGACTTGGCAGTGGAACCTCCTGAAATTATTTTACGTTCATTTAGAAACGTCGAACGATTTTCAAAACTGTGGACGAAACTTCGGAGCAATCACTGCATGTTCATTTGTGTCAGACTCGCTTTGATAAAAGACTACATGACTTGCCGGTGTTTTGCTACCGTTTCTTTTGGTATGACAATATTAACGCTTTATTGTTTTCATTACATCTCATGTTCTCTATGTATTGTAATAGTAGTAGACCTTAGTAACTGAGTTCTGTTGAGCTTTTCTCTTTTCTATGAAGATCCCCATAGTTCAATATAAAACTAGTTCGCAATAGCAGAAGATTTTCAATGAATTGCTAATTCTATTACGTACTCCGGTTTAATGCGTTAAATTTTAAAGTTATAACGATACCCCCGATTAGTCCTCGTCGTTTTTCGAAGAGTCTTCGAACTATCTGGCCCAAATACCGACTATATTCTTGAGTAATCGCTGAATACCGTCTCACTGCTGGAGAAAAATCATCACCGCCATCAAAGCTACCACTGTCGCTCTTTACTAGATCTTTCTGTAACGCGCATTCTTTTATAAAATTATTTTAATTATGTATAAAAACGTGCGTAGAGCGGAAACCCCGCTATCTCGAACTGTAGCTCTAATTAAGGGAAGCGAAAGGCGATAAATGACTGAACATAAACCAGAGAAAATATTTCGAATTTAATAGTTCGACATATCTGAGTTAAATTTGTTGTACGCCGGCAGTATTTTTGTAATTCTTTGCAGGAGAGGTCGATCATGGAGATGCGGTACAGACTGCCTTGAAGCAGTACGTGATATTTGCAAATGTCGTATGTCTAAAGAAAGACTATATATATATAAATATATATATTGATGCATCCAGTTACTAATTAGAATCCTTATTTGTACATGCAGGATTCACTGAGCATTCGAAGCCAGGATCCAAGGGAGATAGACAAACGAAAGAGATACAAAATAAGCCTGCGGCTGTCACTTGCTTTGTTTTAAACAGAACGATTATTGTTCTTCGCTGTATTCGGTCAAAGCTGTTGCGAAGCAGTCTGAGCTCATCCGATATCAAAAACTACCAACCTGAAAACCAAACCAAGCATGTTTTGCTGCAAGTTGTCACTTCGAAGACGACGGAAGCTAACAAACAAACGATTGACTGCCATGCTAATTATCTTGCTGGTAGTTTTCGTTAGTCTCCACCTGGTTATTCTGCCATCTGCGAGTGGCGGGTACAACGATGAGTGTTATTTAACTGATCAAAAACGTCAAAATTTGAGGATTATGGTGCGGAATATTTCGAGGGTGTTTGACAGGTTTGGTGTTCAGTATTGGCTCGACTATGGTGAGTAACTGTTCATGCTTCTAATAATAGGATTTATGATACTACTAATGCCTTTAGATACGTTCGCTTGTGCACGTCTCATACTTTATTGTTACTTATTTTCAAGGGAACTTAATAATTTTCCAGGGCTTAAATCTGGCCATAAAATACGTTAAAAGAAATTAAATTTCGCGAAATTTGCCAAAATACTGATCTTCATAATATCAACGAACATTTAGTCTCAGAATTGGTACAACAGATTATAACTTTCCTCGTCGATACCAGAGAAACTAATGATTATTACTGCAAACCCCGACAGAATCCTAAATAAAAGATCAGAACTGATTTCCAAGTGCCGCCACGAAAACAAGTTTTACCTTCGGAACAATTGACTCAAAAACAATACTCTATATTAGGTTTTTTCTCACACCTAATTGTGATTAGAACCGCACTGCCCTGCTTTTTATAAACAATAGACGCGTGTATATATATAACTTGATAGGTTTATTCTCCATTAAATACTGTCTGATGAGTGCGTGAGCACGAAACTCGGAGTAACAGGGAATTTTGTCTCTTCGTTATATGTTCTTATTCTGATATTTCATTTAAACATAAATTTCATATAAATTTCATTTATTCACCTGGGTTCGAATCCCCGTTCAAGCCTGAATTTCTCAGACCTCAATTTCACAAGTTGTGTGTATGCCTGTATGATCGATTGTGTCTTCATATCTTTCGCCGCAGTTCAAATATATGATCTTTCATATGTTCAGTTGGACACTTGACTGAATAAGACAAAGCTATACAGAGTACCGCACACTGTCTATGAGCCTTTTACCGCCCTTTACTAATCCAGTAACTTAAATAGAGAACATGGACAAGACAATAATTATGCACTAATCTGACATTAATATTGATTGTTATACCTTCCAACTCAAATACGTTTTCCAACTGGAATAGAACGTGTCACGTGTCATGAATCAAAACTCGCTAACTCCCTAGGGCGAACAAAACTCACTAAACAAGAACTTGAACTTTCGACTCGCACGTGATCAGGTCGTGCACCTTGAAACCGAGGCAAATTTGTGTGCCAGCCGAGCTGAGTTGACAAAGCCATTGAAGGGCAACGTTTCTCACTAGAAACAGCATTCATTATTTAAAAAAAAAGGGATTTGTAATTGCAAAAACCTATCACATCAACAAGGGGAAAATTTGAACGTTCTGTATCTCCAAGCTTTTGATTTGGCGCCAAAAATGGGTCGCCCGCGTTCGGCAAGTCTCTCTTCGATCGCTGTCACCAGGTAGGAAAATAGTTGTGTCATTTACAACAAAATATGCTGTTCCTCGTCAAATCAAACCCAGAATTCTCGAGCTAAGCATTAAATAAAGCAAAAGACACTTTAGTACTGCCTTTATTTTTTGTTAACTGCGAAGAAAAAGAATTACTATAGCGTCGTTTTGGTACAACAGCTCGGTTTTGACTGCCACTCGTCCTGCGAACGCAGCCACCGTATGCAAATGCATCAACCAAATCATTTTTTTTTTGTTTTTTTTTTTGCATTTTTTTTTCAATTTTGGAGTCGGGAGGTATAACAAAACACTTAATGACTGGCACCTCGGGAAACAGTGAGCTTTGTTTTCCCTTTGTTTCCGCTTAACCTCAATGTTGAGGGTCTGGGAAACAAAACTCATTGTTTCCCTCGGGGCCAGTCATTAAGTACGTATTAAACAACTAAATTGCAGGATATTTGACTTCGCGTAATTCATTCAAATAAACAAACTGACGTCAGTCATGTTATTGATCCTGAATTTCGTCATAATATTGTCAAAGTAGAGTGGATCCGCAGACGACTTTGTTAAGATGAAATTCATTGTCAATAATAGGACAGACGCATAAAAAGCTGCCGTCTATTTGTTTTTTACAATAACAAATTGTCCGCTCATGCTCATTCATATGTGTGTCCGCTTATTGACAATGAATATTAGCAAATGAGCGCGAAAGAATTCCTGTAGTTATTGTAAATAAACGTTTTTCACAGGTCTTTAATTTCGCGGTTATAAGTAAAGGAAGTAACAATAAGGTATATTGTAGTCTTTATATGTTTATGGCTTTCCCGCATAAGCGATCATCGTCACTTAAATGTTCTCAAGGTTGCGATCTCGCGTTTTACCAATCCCAACCCATTGCGCCTTGGCTCGTTCATGTCCCCTGCGGCTAGCTACGGTCAAACCAAGTGAAGCGTGGTCCACTCAAGATTACATTAATGACCTGATTCATTGAATATTGGGTCAGTTAGTCGTATTCTCTTTGAAAAGGATCATTTGTCAAATTGAACTAAAGACGATTTCTGATTGGACTGTGTGAACAAGGGATGCTCCTTATATGAAGAATACAATTTTCTTGGCGGCAATGAACCGGGACGGCTGAATTAACGAGCCCGGATCCCTCTCTCCGACTAATTCAGCGGTGATATGTGTAACCCTGCGTTTTCTAAAATAGCAGAGTTCCCTTTTGCCTCCGTGTCAAAACGAGTCTAAGAAACCATTCATATGGAAATGAGTTCCGCCTACAGGTTCATTTTCATGCTAATCAAACTCATTTTCATATGAAAGGTTTCGCACTTAAACTCGTTTTGAAACAGAGGCACAAGAGAACTCGGAAATGGCCTATTCTGACTACACTCACACAAGACATTCAGTGTGAAAACGTTATTGAGGACGCGTCAGTCAGCTATCAGATTCAATGTATCCTAATGTTTACCTCAATGATATTATCAAATGTAAGGAGAAATGTAGACTCGGAAAAAAATCCGAGTCCCAGATGGGATTTGAACCCACGACCCTCCGTGATCTAGTCGGATGCTCTAACCACTGAGCTACTGGAGACTCTATGGTGAGCAAGGGTCAATTTGTGGGTCTTGACTGGAACCGCATCGCGCGGCTACACAGCCAAGTATTGACTAGCACATGTGAAACTCACTAACAGCATCACGCTGTCACATTATTTACCTCACAAATTTAACTAAGGGTTCCAAGAATTTGAGCCTGTGCTTCCCCAGATACGAAAAACCACTAAAAAGACACTCTTTAGATGTGGCCAAAAAACTATCTGGAAACATTTCCTCATCTAATGCACCAGCACGAGAGCCCGAGGATAGAGTATTCTATTCTAAGTTGATAAAATCGAAACATAATCCTAAAAAATAAAGTGGGCGAACACAACGACTGACTGACCTACATGTAGAAAGACTTAAATCTCCCGCCAAAACCTTAAATAGTCCCTAAGCGTCCCGTGATGCCCGAGTCTCTCCAACGTGACGTCAGAGTAATAATTTCTGACTAATTCGTCGCTCAGTCGTCAGAAATTATATTTTTTGGCGATTTACAGGTGCCTCCGAGTACTGCCAGAAAGGCAACTCGCCTTTTATAACGATCTTCGATATTCAAATAATCACTTCATTGATGTAATCTTCAGGGTTTCTCTTCACTTGGTTTGGCTGTAACATCCTGCTTGACAAATTGGAGGTTCTGTAGAAAGACTAAACATGCAAAGATTAACGGATTCGTTTAGTCTGTATTGTTAAAAACGTGGCAACAAAGAGTTTTGATTATTTTTGTTTGTATTAATTCGTTCCAGGGACCCTTCTTGGTGCTTATCTCACGGGCGACATTCTGCCACACGATCACGACGTAGATATATCATTTATTTTACGAACACAAAGCTTAGATGCCTATTCGGAATTGAGGAGGTCGGGAATTAAAGCGAATGGCTTCATGGCAATCTTTGGGAATG
>OZ026604.1:23651931-23671931 GCA_964020085.1 Micromussa lordhowensis
GGCGTTTAACGGCGCTCTGGCCCGGGTTGTTCGAAACGTAGGTAACGCTATCTACCGGATAAATCACTATCCACTGGATAGCGTTGTTTGTTTTGTTACCACATGTTCACTGGGTGGTGATTAGCGTTACCCAACCTTCGAATAACTGGCCCTGCAGGTTAGCTAAACCGTGAAAAAACGCTACCACATTTTTAATTTGCAAGCGCTAATCACGCATGTAATTAGCGCAGTCCGATACTATGCGTCTAAGAACTCAGTCCTGGAAGGAATTACATAAAATTATTGTTTTAAAATGAAGAATATGTGTTTTAACACCTGATCTAGTTTCAAACTTAACTATTTATAAATAGAATCTTCCCAGCTGTATTTTCATAACCTTCCCGAGACCTGGTAGTCGTTAAATAGCAATCAGCATACTTGTAAAGTCATGCTTGTTACTTTTTAATACTGCTTAGTGGATTCAATAAGTGTCTAATATTTTGCAACATGAAAACCTTTTGTCCTTTTTTCCGGAAAGATTAACACAATTCTGCTTTCCCACGCGTCTGTGAAATCTTGAAGAGACGCGCCGCCACAGGGATGCGTGTCCGGGATACGAACGGCCATTCTTCTTTACACTGCTGTTGCGCATAAATGAGGCAGACACACTTTCATCGTCAAATTTACAAAAGCTTCAACAAACAAAGATACGCGGCTGCACTTGTGATACAATATCCGCATTTCAACTCTTCAAGATAGCAATCTCGTGATTCAAAGAAAGGGAAGTGAATATTTAACATTCCTTTCCACAGGTAGTCCCTTTATTTTCTTAGGTTTTGGACGCGAATTCAAGAGTGCGAAAACGATGGAGCAGGATAGATTTAACTTTTGCAATTAAATGGGGAGGATTTCAGAAAGAAAATCCGATTTTTGTTTATTTTTGTTAGTTGTTGGTTTTAACGTAGCAGTTTTAGAAGCTTTTTCTAGTTTAAACCCGTCTAAACCTAGAAAAAAGAAAACAAAACAACCTATCTCTATGTAAACAGAATTTTTGTCTGTGCCCAACATGCAGAGTCTTGGTCCATATTAAAGATCGAATGAGATTTAAATAAGGAAAGATAAAATAAAATAAAAACGTCGACAACAATTCTTCTCGCGGGCAACTCTCTCTAATTGATGGGTTGACACATTCCAGAAAATATGTTAAGCACACGAGCTCATTCCTTCCTGACTTAAGATATGAGTATCAAGACACTTCACATATTAACACGTCTATGGCACTTTTAGCCCTTCAATTACCAGATGAAACTCGTTAGAATTCCAACACATTAACAAGCAGCAAGGTTACGAGAATAAAGAAATCGTTAACTAAGTGATGGAGCACCAAATTCTCAGAATTGACATTAAGTTAACTGTATAGCTATCATTGAGAAGAATTAACCTTTTTAAATTCACCGAAAATCTTAATCCGTCTTCAATAAAGACGATTTTTCTGCGCTGTGATCTTTTATAATCTTTAAATCGAGCTTCCAAAGTTCATTCTCAGTGTTAATTTTCATTCTTCTATAGATCTCTAATTGATACTGGATTTTCTTCATTCGTTAACGGCATAAAATAGATTCCTTCAGGAGAATTAGATTTTGATGCCCAAAAAGTTATACATCAAAAGGCTTTAAGCTAGATAGTCTGCGTTCGCTAGTAAATCAAATTTCTACCCAACCGTATTTTTATCACCACCTGGAAAATTGAAATAAAGGTTCATAAATTACATTGTCAAACCATAGTTAGTAGAGGAGACTGGTTATGAAACCCGGCAAACATCAAAGGGTTAAACAATAGCGTGGTCGACGATGTTGAACAGACCCGTCACGTGACTCTGACCGTGCACAAGTTCATTCAAGATGGCGGACAATGTAGACGATCTGTTTGTATGGGGAGAAGATTTTGAAGCGATCTTGGGTATTTTGGAAGACGATGAAGAAGTAGAGGAACAATTTTCCGTCGCAGTTAGAAATGTAAGTTGAAAAAGTTGTAATTTCACACTACGGAGCTTAAATTTGCCACAGATGGGCTTCTCGACGCGTGTAAACAAACGAAATTAAACAAACGCTCGCGTGAAAACCATGCTTATATATTGCCGTTTCTTCAAAGGCAATCTTCGTTAGGGCTCCTGCGAAACAAGGAAGACTTATAAAAAGCTTCTAAAGAGCTCAACGCTCCGGAATGTAGAAATTATTCTAAGTGGTAAACCTTGTAATTGATAGAGCTTCCCGGCTTCACGATACTCTCTGTTTCGAAAAAGTGCCCACCGAATTTTTATTTTTAAACTCTTGAGTAGTTTATTTATTTTACAATGACAATGTTTGTGATACCTTTGTAGGCTAAGCGTCAAGAAATTGTTTGCAATGACTGCGGAAAGAAGTACAAAAACAAAGGAGGTTATGAGAGACACAGGGCTGCAAAACACAGCAGTCATCATATAAAAGCTGTGTTGTCAGATAAGGAGAAAGCTGGGATGCAATATCTTGGAGGTTATGTTCTGCACAACTTACACAAAAAACATGGACGAGCTAACTCAGTCGAGAGCCAACAAGCTATGGCAATACTGAAAGCTGGGAAACTGGAGAGCATGACTGACTCTAGCCAGAAACTTGTGTCAGCTTTGAACCGTGGGAGACTTTGGTCAATCACTCAGCCTGCACAGCAAATATTTTTGAAAGCAGAATGCCATTTTAGGCAATTCACATCAAAGCCTGATTTGCAAAGATTAGATATTTCCGGCATCACTAACAAAGCAACCAGTGATAGTGACATCCTTGCTTATTATAGTTTGATTGTATCAGATGCAGAACTTGAACCGGACAGTCATGTTTGTAAGGATGTCTTACATAGCATTGTTAGTCTGTATGTGCATGTACGTTCGTTCTCTTTTGCCAAGGATATCATTCAGCATTACAAGATCAAGGCAAACCAAAGCAAAGGCCTTACGCAAGGAAATTAGTAGAAGTTGTCAAGGTGATGACCAGCAAAGGCAGGAATAAGACTGTTAATTCCCATTTTTGATTTATTAATTAGTAGCTTTTGATCAGTACCACCATTTGCAGTGAGGACAATAAATGTCATGTCAATTCCGAATTTATTTAAACTTTGATTCAGGTTTGGTAAATCAATTGAATTCATTCAAGTTACCAGTGAGATAGATTATAAGAACTTATATTTCTTGTTTTTATATGCTCCTAATAAAATCAAACTTTTATACCCTTTTGAAACAACTATTTCTACTTCCCTGAAACCCTGGAAGAAAGTGTTTTAATTAATGTGTTAGTTAATTTCCTAGTTACACTTAAGAATTACTTGTACCCATATGCACAGATATAATGAAACAACTGCAAGCTGTTCTTGACAAGTATTTTCACTTTAAATGATCAATATAAAAGTTCTCGTTAATGGTCTCCTTGTATTTCCTAGTTACACTTAAGAATTACCACTTGCACTTGCATGCACAATCATAATGAAACAACTGCAACCTGTTCTTGACAAGTATTTCACTTAAAGTGATCAATATAAAAGTTCTCCTTAATGGTCTCCTTGTATTTCCCAGTTGCACTTAAGCTAAAAGAATTACCACCTGCACTCACATGCACAATCATAATGAAACACAACTGCTATTCTTGACAAGTATTTTCACTTTTAATGATCAATAAAAATTCTCCTTAATGGTCTCTTTGTATTTCTTGGTTACATTAAAGAATTACTACGATTATCAGTTGAGTAAGGCGAGACGAAAGTTTGTTGAAAAGTTTCAACGTTCAAATTTTGATGTTACCACGGGCAACTTTCCTTGTTTCCAATGGTAACAATGTCGTCGCCTGCAATTTCGCGCGCTTTGCTGTCATTGACGTCAAACTGGACGATTCGCCACTGGAGACGGAGCCAGTTGTCCGTGACAACAACAAAATTTGAACATCAAAACTTTTCAACGAACTTTCGTCCCGCCTTACTCAACTGATAATCGTAGTACCACATAATTCAACATAATTCAACTTTCAAGAAACCTTACTTATTTAAAAAGTACTAAAAGATCTTCGTCAAATGACATGAAATAATTGTATCTATAATACAATTTCACATACTGAAATGTTTCTGACTGAACGCCGGTGAGTAACATAGAGGGGATGATCTTCAGGAAGAAAACAACCAAAGGCTTTCACAGTGTATGCAAGACTGTCATCGATCATTATTTCTACTTCTGGGAGAAGGAAAGGTTCTACAGTCTTTTTCAGAATAACTCTGTCTGATATTGTTTTAAATTTTCACCCTGCCAGGGTTTTCAAGCGAGTGATTCGCTGGCACAATTCACCAAACGACTTGTAACATGCCTTGGGTTGTTGATCGTGCTCCTTGACAACCGATCGAGCAGGTCTTGGTGTAGGCTTTGCAGACTCGTGACTTTTCCTTGGCATGTTTAATCTTGGGATGGCGCCGAATCGTGGTTTCTTCTTCGTCATTTTCGCCGTTTGAACTGCATTTGAAAATAAAGGAAAACACAAATAAGAAAGATGAAAATCAACATTCAAGAAAATTTCACAGAGATCGTAAATAAACAAAACCATATGGCAAGCGAGAGCATGTCTTCAATTTCTACTGTATATCGTAGCCGTACTTACATGTTTCGAAATCTTCTACGTCGAAGTGTTTTTCGCAGGTAAACACTTTGTCGTTTTCGATCCTTTTTCGAAATTCATGGTCGATCTCACGCGTCTTTGTGATCTCACTCAACCAATCGTGCCGCCATTTCTTGTGTGCCTCGTCCCTCGCCGCGGGCAACTTCCAAATACCGATCCCTTTCGTTCTTCTACAACTCCCACAGCCAAACACAGCGCAGTTATCTCCAGGCATGACGACTAATGAACTATATAGCTATAACACTTATCGAATCGAGACTAATCTGAGCTAAAAATCCGGCGAAATACATAAGTCTCCGCACATTCACGTTACTCCTATCGCCATGTTGACCTTGTGCACGGTCATGATCACGTGACTAAGGGAAAACCATAACAAAGACATCGGCCTTTGATGTTCACCGGGTTTCATAACCAGTCTCCTCTACTAACTATGGTCAAACAGACAATTGCTGATATCTTTTTTCTGCACATATGCTTTTGCTTGTCCTTTGTGTTTTTGCTTGTGGTGTAAGATTTTATTATTTTACTGCTAATATGGACATAAGTATATTGATGTTGGCTTTAACCGGATTAAAATCTTTTCTCTTTTTCCCTAAAGGGCCTTGATTTAACGAAAGTGTACATACGCGACTGTGAAATATGCCGAAAAGCAGTCATACGGATGTAGTGAAAGTTAAGAGCTTGGAAAGAACTCGTGTTTCTTTTCGATAAATTAAGTTACTCATCGACGAAGCCGATAGAGAATATGTCCAACACAAACTGCTGTAATTGTGATGTTAAATCTGATCATTTTATTATAAAATGACAAACATTAAAACTATTATACAACAATTCGGCGCACGTGCGAGCTATGGTGAGTGCTCAAAGCTGAACCACATGTAGTTCAACAATCACGGGCTATAATTTGTCTAACAATAATGACCAATGTCGAAATTGCGCGAAAGATATCAACGGATTTAAAACCACTGAACAGCGTAAGTAATCACTCGGCCTAAGGTTTTATTTTAGGATACAACACAAGTTATCTACTAGTATCTGATTGTTTAAAAAAAATAGAATCGAGTGGCGCATGGGAGTCAGAACAAGTTTTAAGACCTATACAGAAACATACCTTCTTAAAAAATGTTATAACTTAGATTAGCATGTAATATAGTTTTTTTCTATCCGAAAATAAAGGTTTCATATCTTAAAATCGTTTCAATATAGCTTTTACCTGAAAATTGTAAAACTCCATCCTACTGCCACTTGTAATTTTTTTTTATTTTCGATTGTAATTATTGTAAAGCGGTATTGGGCTAAAGGGAAATAGCGCTATATAAATAAAGCATTATTATTATTATTATTATTATTATTGTTATTATTATTATTATTATTATTATTATTATTATTATTATTATTATAAAATTGATTTTCTCCTGTTATCAGATGTTCCACTGGGTAACACTGATTGTGTCTCAGCAACTTCCCGTAGCTTAGAGACACAACACTTTTCGCAACAGATGAGCAGTTCCAAGAATGGCTAATAATTGTACACTTCCAAGGAAGTCAGGTACACCTACCTTGCCAAGCCAGGCCTTTGATCTTTTCGATATGCCTCCGAGAGCACCAATCACGATAGGTATTACTGTGACTTTCGAGGCTCCATGAATCCTTCTGATTTCGAATGCTAGTTCCTGGTACTTCTCAACCTTCTCCTCCTCAGTCTGAATGATGTTCTGATCCGCTGGCACAGCTATATCAATAAGCGTCCATTTCTGTGTGTCTTTATGCATTAGAGTAATGTCTGGCCGATTATGCTTCAGCACTTTGTCTGTGTAGATCGTCATGTCCCAGGTAATCCTCGCCTCTCCATTTTCTGCGGTTGACAAGGGTTGGTGGTCATACCACTTGTTAGTACACTCTATCCCATACTTCCTGCACATCTCCCAGTGTACCCGCAGGGCCACCTTATCGTGGCGCTTCCTATACTCTCTGGGCAAGCTTCTTGCATCCACTGACAATGTGTCTTACTGTCTACACAGTGGTGTCTCCGAGGTCTTGTCTATGCTGTACTTGATAGAGTTCTTAAAGCTTGTTCCTGAGCCGCCAGAATCAGGCCTTCTGTCAAAAATCCATTCCTTAGCCATCTCCAGGACTCCTCTCCTGCTACGTTTGATATTTTTTGGATAAACTCTCCATGCAGGGCTTTCTCGTTCCAATTTTTAACTTTCTCTTCTTTCCTCCTCCTCTCATAGTCCTGTAGGGTCTCTTCTTCAACAATAACCTTCTCCTTTAATACAGCTTGAAGCATCCATTCTGTACTCTCTCTCAGATAGCCATGAAGGGATTTGCTCTCCCTCTTTACACACTCCTCAATACCAACCAGTCCTCTTCCCCCTTCCTTTCTCGGCAAGTACAGCCTCCCAACATTACTCCTTGTGTGCAGACAGCTATTCATTGACAAAATCTTTCTAGTTTTTCTATCCATGCTGGCCACCTCCTCCATTGTCCAGTCCACAATCCCTGCACTATAGCGTACTACACCTACAGCCCAGGTGTTGATACCACAGATCAAATTTCCTCCATTTTATTATTATTATTATTATTATTATTATTATTATTATTATTATTATTATTATTATTATTATTATACCATTGGAAATATCACCTCTAATGCAGTATTTTTAGAACTTTTGACGAAATTTCCAGAGCATAAATATAAAGCAAAACTCATCAGTTCTTTTAAACAATAGAATCAAACGGGCTAGAGCTATAGCTTGCACATGCGCTTAAACATCGTACTATAGTCTTAAGATTTCCGTTACGATTACTCAACATCTATCATATAAATCGACACAGGAGCTTATTTCTGTCGCTAGCAATGTTGGAGCACTGTTGGAGTTACAAATAAATCGAGGAAATTACTGAACAGAATTGATTTGACTGCTATGTTTTGTGAGATATTACTGCATTCTCGTTGTAATGGTTATTTCTGCTTTGTTCTTGTATCACTTATAAGCCATTTCCCATTTCAAAAAAAAAACCGTTAACTTAACAAAGAAAATGTTACCTCTAGCTTTGAATGAAACTAGATTAAATGAGAACATGAATGACAAAGTAATGTCCTAAAGGTTCCTAGAAAAGAATAAAATAAAATATTTCGAAAAAATCGACAAAAAAAGAAAGAAACTGCAACAGTCCAACATTTTTTAAACATGTGATGACCTTGAATTTCAAAAACAAAAAAAAACAACAACAGCAAACAGTTATGAGAGTCCAAACATAACACGACATGTTACTTTCTAAAACGATTTGCTGACCCTTTCAAAGTGTATCAGGCCATAGGCACTAGACACATCTGGCAAACACGAAATAAACATGCAACCTTAATAGTTCATTTAGAATCGAAAATTAAAAACTCAAAGACGAGAGATCGATTGGTTATATTAAAAGATGCCAAATTTTCAAAGTTGGAAGCTTGTTTTCATGAAGTTTAGTTTTAATCTTTGGTTTTAAGGGGGTAGAGGCGACTGGGTAAAGGGGACATAGGGTGCGGTCCAAAAAGAAATTTTTGGATACACAAGACACATCTGAGGTTGTACAGAATGTTGCATATGCGACAGTTATCACTTGCTATTTTGTCAAAGACCTGAACAAATTCTCACTTGCGACGAAGAAATCAGTCACTATCCAAGACATATTATATTTTAATTGTACGCCATGCATTAATTATGTCCACTAAGCTAATGTACCAAGCACCTCACCCCACCTCCCCCCCAAAGAACAGAAATCTACATAATAGAACAGAAGAATGGGCTATTTGCCATCATTGTCGTTATGATAATCTCATAATTCGACTTTTCCTAGCACTTAGATGACAGTCGGCACGTATACATAGATCACGACTCTTGTGGTCATTTTAATGTGCAACAGAGCAAGTTCTCTTCACATTAGGAACAACATGTCGTCTATACGCCAATACCCGATCTACTTCGTTCCAGTCTTCTTGTTCATCTTTTCACTCGCTCCAGCCACCAAAGGTATTATAGTATTTCTTTTAAAAAGTTCCGCGATTGTACACCTTATATTAATCACCCGTTGAAGTTTATTTTATGTCTCGTCGAAGAAATGTGAACAGTGGACGGGAATTGAGGGAGGGGCGCACCGATACAGGAAGTTATTTTTTAGTAGAGCTTCCAATATGATTTAACAAAGACAAAAAACAACTTCTTCTATATTCCTTTACAGCACTCTTTTTCAAGGCAGGAAAAGACAACATAACTACCAACACACCGGGACTGTTCGCCTGCAAAGTGATCTACTTCCCAAGTCCCTTCTACGGCGGACAGCAGGTAACAGTCCTCGCCTCAGTTGGCCATACCACAAAGAGCCAAAGGCCTCGGAACGGCGCTGCAGTCTGGGTTGAAGCTATTACAGCAAGTGAATTCACCGCCTGTATCCTTGAATTCGGAAATGGTTCCAACAGGACGATGGAGGTAAACTGGTTATCCTTCCAGGCTTCATTGCGAGGATCTCAGATTGGTACTACATCTTTAAATTCCTGGACAACTGGGACGGAATGCAAGAGAATCGATTTTCAGCAGGTAAGCATTATTATGATTATCATTTATCAACAAAAGAAATGTTTAATTTTATATTTATTTTATTTTCGTAGCTACTTCTTCATCTTCTTTCTCTGCTTCTTGTTCTCGTTCCCTAGTTCACTCGCTCCCTCGTTCCCTCGTTCCCTCGTTCCCTCGTTCTCTCGTTCCCTCGTTCCCTCGTTCCCTCGCTACCTCGTTCCCTCGCTCCCTCGTTCCCTCACTCCATCGTTTCCTCGCTCCCTCGCTCCCTCGTTCCCTAGTTCACTCGCTCCCTCGTTCCCTCGTTCCCTCGTTCCCTCGTTCCCTCGTTCCCTCGCTCCCTCGCCCCCTCGCTCCCTCGCTCCCTCGCTCCCTCCTTCCCTCGTTCCTTCGTTCCCTCGTTCCCTAGCTCCCTCACTCCCTTGTTCCCGCGTTCCCTCGCTCCCTCGTTCCCTCGTTCCCTCGTTCCCTCGTTCCCTCGTTCCCTCGTTCCCTCGTTCCCTCGTTCCCTCGTTCCCTCGTTCCCTCGTTCCCTCGTTCCCTCGTTCCCTCGTTCCCTCGTTCCCTCGTTCCCTCGTTCCCTCGTTCCCTCGTTCCCTCGTTCCCTCGTTCCCTCGTTCCCTCGTTCCCTCGTTCCCTCGTTCCCTCGTTCCCTCGTTCCCTCGTTCCCTCGTTCCCTCGTTCCCACGTTCCCTCGTTCCCTCGTTCCCTCGTACCCTCGTACCCTCGTACCCTCGTACCCTCGTACCCTCGTACCCTCGTACCCTCGTTCCCTCGCTCCCTCGTTCCCTCGTTCCCCACCTCGTTCTTTCTCCTGTTACCTCGTTCCCTCGTTCCTCCTTCTGATTGCCTCTTTGTCGCGCTGCTTCGTTGCCTAGTTCCCACGTTGCCTCGTTCCCTCGTTCACTCGTTCTCTCGTTTCTCCGTTTCTAAGTTGCTTCATTGCCTGTTTTTTTTTTTTGTTGCCCCGTTTCCTTCATGCCTCGTTCCCTCGTTGGCTCGCTCCATCGCTTCTTCGTTCTCTGACGTCAACTTTCTCGCACTTTTCCGATTTTTTGCCCTTGCCTCGTCGTTCAGTTACTCATCTTGCTCAGTGAGTCTGCTGTTTGTTTTACTTTTTACACAGTCTCTCCTCAATTAAATTCTTTCCCACGATTTTTAGTACTGGTCAATTGATTACTCAAGATGCTTTCATGTAATCACGTTCTCTTCTACCTCTTCTTTTTCTGGTTTATCTCAAACTATTTTTTTTTTTTTGATATTTTCAATTTATTCCAGCGTTTCTCGACTCCTCCAAAGATATTTGTAACTGCTGGTCACCAAATTCCCAAGAGACCCCAGGACGCAATGGCTGTGTGGGTGGAGGAGTTGAGGGTGGACAATTTTAAAATTTGCCTCCGAGAGGCCAAGATTTTTGATGGACCCCATAAAAACATCAAAATAGTGAGTGAACTAGATATTAATTTTCAACCCGTCTTTTTAACTACTACACTTTGTTAGGTAAAAGATAGATTTTTGCACAAAGACTTGAGTTATAACTTTAAGCTTATCTAAGTGTTTAGACTTTGTTAAGAATAAGATTATTGTAGAAAGTGCTATTTCTCAATCAAAAGGTCAAATGAACAAGTTTTATTCTGTATGGAAACCGTTCCTTTCTTTGTTAGAAAAGTTGTAAGTAGGATAGATGTAATAATGTAATCTGGTGCAAGTCTATCTGTTTTGTATAGTGTTTGCAACAAATAAATTAATTTATTATTATTAAAAAAGAGATTATAATTTTCATAATACCTGTGAATCAACACGAAAACGATGAGTAGCTTTCTTGAAATATAATTTGGTTTTATCAACTGGGTTGATAATGTGAATTGTCCACCGTAAAGAGATTCGGAAGCTGACGTTTCGAGCGTTAGCCCTTCGTCGGAGCGAATCAAGGAATTGTGGGTTGTGTGTGGTTTATATACAGAAATGTGGAGCTACGCTATTGGTTGGTGCCTGGCAACGTGAAAAACAACAGAATGAATTAGTTGAATGAAAAGCGTTCGTTGATACCGTGAGGATTAAGAGTGCCGATTTGAAAAATAAATCTTTGTTCAAGAGTTTTACGGCTTTCTGTGCCTCCTTGATGTAGGGAGAGGCCGCAGACTGCCATATGTTGCTTAGAATGATTCGGCATATTAAAGTGTCTAGCAACCGGTTTAGAAGCGTCTTTATCGTCTTTCTCTACGTCGCGAAGGTGTTCTCGGAAACGGTCGCCTAGTCGTCTACCTGTTTCGCCGATATATAACTTTTTGCAAAGAGTGCAAGTTATACAGTAGATGACATTGGCTGAGGTACAGGTAAATTGATCTGTGATCTTAATGGATCGCTTGGGTCCCGACAATTTCTCAACGTTGTAAATGAAAGGACATGTTTTACATCGCGCGCGTGCGCATTTAAAAGTTCCAGGTTGTTCAGTCGTTTTGAATGCACTTCTAACTAAAAAGTTACCTATGTTTTTGTCGCGTTTGAATGAAATTAATGGCGGTTGCGAAAATATTCTACCAGTATCGGGATCATTTTGAAGTAATTTAAAGTTTTTGAGAATGATGGATTTTACTGCGTGATTGTGAGGGTGAAATGTGAGGGTGAATGGAATTCTATTATTATTCTCCTTCTGAGACGTTTGTAGTGCTGACTGCCGATCAATTTGTTGGGCACGATGATGGCCTGCTTGAACAACAGAGGCAGGATATCCACGTTTGTCGAAAAAATTGCACATTTCCTCTGATTTAAAGGAAAAATCAGAGTCCTCACTACAAAGGCGACGAAGTCTAAGAAACTGAGAATAAGGAATAGAATTCTTGATGTGTGATGGATGTGAAGATGAATACAACAAATAGCTATGAGAATCTGTGGGTTTGTAGTGCACACTGGTGCATAAACCGTTGCCTTCGACAGAAACTTTGATATCTAGAAATGCCAAAGAAGTATTGGAAATTTCCCAGGTATACTTAAGAGCCGGATGAAACGAATTAACAGCAGTTATAAATTGATTGAGTTCCTCTCTGGTAGAGGAAGTGGCGCCGACACAATCGTCAATGTAGCGACGGTATAGCTCAGGTTTAGGGCCGTTGTATTGATTAAAAAATTCGTGTTCAATGTAGCCTACGAAAAGATTGGCGTAGCTGGGTCCCATTTTGGTGCCCATGGCCACACCATTGATTTGTTTATAATAACTGGTAGCGAATGAAAAACAATTTAGTGTTAAAACTAGTTCAGCCAGGCGGAGCAGTGTTTCCGAGCTTGGTTCCTTAACAGTGCGTAAATCAAAAAAATGTTTGAGGGCTAGAAGACCTTCGCCATTAGGGATGACGGTGTAAAGGGATGTAATGTCCATAGTAAAAATAAGTTTGTCTTCACCCAGGAAATTGAAATCGCGAAAAATTTGAAGGGCGTGTTGACTGTCTTTAACATAAGACGGTAAAGATCTGACGATAGGTGCCATAATTTTGTCTAAATAGCTAGAAATGAGTTCGGTAGGGCAACTACACGCAGAGACGATAGGTCGGCCTGGGTTGTTAGGTTTGTGAATTTTAGGCAAAAAGTAAATACATGAAGTTCTAGGAGTGGTGATGATGAGATTTGTAGCAGTAGCCGGTAAATCTTGTTTTACTATAAGTTCGTTAATGGTGCTCTTGACAATTTGTTGGTTAGTGGAAGTGAGATCTTTATCAACTTTGGCATAAAAAGATGTGTCGGAAAGTTGCCGCAAAGCTTCTTTTTGGTAGAGGTCGGCCCGCCAAACAACCAAAGCGCCGCCTTTGTCGGCCGCTTTCACAATTATGTCTTTGCATGTATTTATATGTATTTACGTCCGTTGGGGTGTTGTCAAGTTTAGCAGAGGTCATTTTCTATACATTAAAAAAATTCAGCCCGTTTATTTTCGATTTTCCTGCTACTTAAGATGTTAGCTAGTTTCTTTTTCGTTGTTGTTTTTTTTTTTTTACCAAAGTTGTTAGACGTTCACATCATTAAAAAAACAACAACAAAAACATAAACAATATTGATACTGATTACTCCGTGTTTATAAATCCTTGCAAATCCATATTTGGAAATTATTGGTTTCATTCTTTTTTTAACCCAGCCCCTTTTAACTTAAACAAAATTTCCACTTGTGTTTATTTTGTTATTTAACAATTACTGATTCATTTCTGATTACTTGTTTTCAAATTTCGCTGCAGAATTGGATGGCATTCACGAACTTGAGGGTTGACAATTTTACCATAACCGACAGCCTCGTGTTTATCAATACAAACTCACCATCTCATCATGATAACTACGCTCTCTGTCAAGTAAGGATTGACTACATGTTACGGATACTCTAAAACAACAGTTTGCTTTCATGAAAAGTACATGGTCAGTTGAAGCAATTAGTTTTCATTTTCCCTTTTTCAAGTCAAAGTTTTACTGATTTGGAATCAAAGCAATTTTATCTATAATTGCAACTGAGTCAAGTGACAATTAGTTCCCAAACCCACAGTCTCCTTTGCGACTTTCCTCCCCTTTCGTTGATCAAGTAGTTCGTGGGGAGGTTTCCCTGATATAATTCAAAGTCGACAGTGACAGAAAGATAGTCACTTGTTACACACTCATAATGTGCCTTTTTATTCCTACAAAGACTCCCATTAATGAATAGAGTCCCGATACTTATTATACTATTTCATTTAACATGGTAGACCATAAACTTCACAGAGCCATTTTATGCTCCCCCTGTTGTGTTAGTGACGCCAAAACTCAGCGACAACAACAACAATTCGAATCTCTCTGGGTCACGATGTAATGCAGTTACTGCTTGGGTTGAGGTAAGGAATTCGTTGCGAGAGAATTAGGTACAGCAAGCTAAGGTTCTGTTGAGGACTTCACACCCTATATATATTTTTTCTTGGCTTGTTTTTTTTTTTGCTTTGTTTTTGCAGGCAACTAGAAAGCCTTTGCTACATTGACCACCATACACGTTTTTAACCTGTATTGCAATTATTTTATCTTGTAATTGTGTATTGTATCTATACTTTTTTTCCTATGTTAACTTTATGTAAATGGTGTGAAATAAATGAACCATTGAGACCCTTAATCGACCCGCGGGCATTACGGATCTTCGAATTCAATCAAAGAGCGTGTTATAACAACTACCGGCACAAGCCATATAATAAAATTCTGTAATATCATTTTTGAACCGCCTTTTGCATTGTTCGAGAATTTTGGTATCTTGCTGAAATGACCAGCACAAAAGGAAGAAAGTAACGCCTTTTTTTCGTTATTTAGCATACATCTACAACTGATGCACAAGTGTGTGTGAAAAATTACAATAGTGACGCCAACAATAAAGATGTTATCTCTGTCGACTACATAATCACTGGAGGTACGCATAAGCATTCCATCTGCATACGGAAAAAAACCTAGCAGAGTATTTTGAGCTTTGAAAATGAGACACCTTTAAGAAGTGAAGCCAAATGGCTCTCAAACTACATCACAAAAGGTTGAAAGAAAGCATTTTATATACACTTGCTATCAAGAGACTATCATAGTCTCTTGATTGCTATGCAATGGTCTCAAAGTGTATATAGTAAATTATCTTAAAAATAACCTTTGAACACTACTTTTGTTTAAGTAAAACAACCCAAAAACGTCAGCTTACTAGATCCGTTTTAAATTGTGTTGATTCATAATTACTTACGTTATCATTTTTTTTTATTTAGTTACCGTATTTATTCGATTAAGCGCCCTGGGCGCTTATTTAATTTTTGGACCTTCAGGGTGGGCGCTTATTCGAGGCTGGGCGCTTATTTAATTTTCACCATTTTCAGCAAGGAAAAGGTTTATTTTGTAACAAAACAATAAATAATAACAAAACATGAAAACATTCTCATCGATTTTTCAGACAATGAAATTATAGATTGTGAGCCATTAAAGATAATAATCAATAACCGTTTTGCTTTTGTACACTTTATTTACCGTACTTATGTTTTGGGGGATGGGAGGGGGGGCGCTTATTCGAGTTTGAGCGCTCAAAATTATTTTTTGGGGGGGTTTGGGTGGGCGCTTATTCGAGGCTGGGCGCTTATTAACTTTTCCTACCTAAAGGGTGGGCGCTTATTCGAGGTGGGCGCTTATTCGAGGTTGGGCACTTAATCGAATAAATACGGTATTTCAAAACATTTTATTTTTTTGCCAGACTTGGATCCCTGTATCGACGTGACATGTTATTATCACTGTCTGTGTAAATCGTTTGGACCAAATGATGCTCGCTGCGTTGCTGAGGACAATTGTCCATCCTACCAAGAACCCGTCTGTTCATCGAATGGCACAACATACGACAATGAGTGTTTGTTTCGACAGGAAATGTGTCTTCTACGATTGAACTTTTCCGTTCAGCACCCTGGCAGTTGTGAAGGTTAGAATATAATGTTTTGATTTGCTTTAAAATAAATATTTTCACGGCGACGTCGATGCTAAAAACAATGGTGATGATGATGATGATGTTAATAATGATGATGATGATGCAATTGACTCATGTGCAGCAGAATAAATTGAATCGTTCCTTCTGATTTGAATGTCTTTCTCATTATTGTTTTAAGGATTTCCTTTCCAGCGAGGTCGCCGTCACATGCCACACATTCCTTCACTGGGATATTCTCATTGTGAAGTAATCCGTCTCAAGCCTTACGTGTTCTATCCTGACAAACCACTTGCAGTTCAGATCACTGTCAGTCATATTGATACCAGTGACAAGTCATATGTACATGATGCCGCTGTGGCGTGGATTGAAAAAGTCAGTTATGATCGATTCACCACGTGTGTGATGGCGGCAGGCTACAATGAGCGGAAATCTAATGCTAACGTGACAGTTGATTGGATGGCGTACCAAGGGGCTCCAGTGGGTGGTGTTGCTGGGGAAGTACGAATATCACAATGGTGGACTGGGACCACTTGTAAAGCTGTGAATTTTCCATTGGTCAGTCTTTTTTTAACTTGAATTGCACTAACTTCACTTTCGCCTAAAATGTCACTGGAGCAATGAAGAATACTTCCATTTAACTCGTTGTAGGCTTTAGACAGTCTTTATACTGGCTAGGAATCTTGGTTTCTCTTTTGTATAGATATTAGGTTGCTGAAACACTTATTCTGTTGTTATCTTTAACTTTTAAAACGAAAAAGAAATGTAATTTTTGTTTGTTTATTTGCTTTATTCATTGGTTTTTTTTTGTTTGTTTTCCATGCAGGGGAAGTTTTCAGTGATTCCTTCAGTATTTGTAACTGCTGCTCACCATCATGCCGGTCTAAAGCGTGACGCTGCCAGCGTGTGGATTGAAGACGTCACGCAATCGTCATTCAAAGTTTGTTTGAGAGAGCTGCAGAACTACGCAGGATCACACGAAGACGTTTATGTTGTAGGTGTCACAGCTTCCACCAAACAGGACCTTTTCAGAACTGGGCACTTTAATATACTTTGATATGATTAGAGAAAATTAGGGCTGGTTGACAAGTAATCTGTGTTAGCTTTTACTTTATAATACGCTTTGTCATCAAAATGCATATTATAGTTAAAAAACAAATGAAACAGAACAAAAGCAAATATCGCAATGCAGTTATTCACATATTCTTTTTTGATTTGCTCATAAATGCTTGTTTTCTCTTTAATAGAAATGGTTGGCGTTTTCCTCTCTCCACAAGCCTTTTTTCACAGAGCATAGTTCAGTCTATTTTCCTAACGCCCAGGCTCCTCCAGCAGATTACAACAATGCTTTCTGCAAGGTCAGTATCAAAGTCTTTTAAATGAGGAACATATGCATTTTGTTGATTAAATTGGTAATTATAAATCTAAGATGTTGCTTAAAATTATATATAATTTAATCTGTATCGCCTTTTTTATTGCACAACTAAAATCAGAGGATTCTTATTGGATCGCAATGGCAAACGTAATGAGAGTATTTAATATTTCTGTAGGATATTCGCTTCGCTAGACAGTATAACAGCACCCCAAACGTGTTTGTTTCCGCAAACCATTCATCTAGTGGTGGAAATCAGCAACCAGTACACAATGCAATAACTGCTTGGGTGGAGGTAAGACTGAAGGCCCTATGGCAGTCAAACTATGGTTACTAATATCAACGAAAATACGTCTTTTTAGACCAGACATGCTTGAAATTTTTAAAAAAAGGAGAACACGCGGCTGTTTATGGGAATAGTTTTGTAGTAAAATAAGAGTACAATTTAGTATTAGGAAATCCTGGCGCATTTTCAGTTATCTCCAGACAATCTTCGAATTATATTTTCAGCACCCGCTGACACTTCTTGGGAACAAAATGAGTTTTACCTAAACAGCATACCCAGCTCAAGGCCAAACAACAAAACATATGCTACATGTATTTTAGACCAAAATGGTCAAAATGACTGAATCTGGCTTGTTTCAGGCGAAATGGTTTGACAAATACATGTACTCTTAAGGGTTGCATATGCATTTAGTGGATACCTTACATGCAAAGAGAAGAGTCTGCGGTGGAGAAAAGGGAAGAAAGGCATCCTGTATTGCACCATTCTAATTGAGTCACGTGTCTGACATGTCGTGGTGTATTAAATTATACTATGAAGGTGACAGTGACCATGTGAAGTTTTCGATCTTGGATACTATTGAGTTTGTTTTGTTCTTTCTCATAGTACATCAACAAGACCGGTGCCCGAGTTTGTTTAAAGGAATTGTACGGGACAAAGTATGATCCACTGTCTATCTCATACACTGTCCTGTCAGGTACGAACAAAATAATGCCGCCCTGCTATAAAACCTGGAACCCATTATTGAAGCTCTCTAAAAACACAACTAAAGAGAAACTCAACTCACTTTATTGGCTTTCCTTACTTATGGTGTATTTCTTTTTAATCTACAGACATTTGTCAGCCAGGGTGGACTTACTTTGGTGGTTATTGCTACTTTACGAGTCCCGCATGCGCTTCATGGCTGACCGCTGAGTCAAACTGTTCTGTCATGAACTCTGATCTGGTGACTGTACACAACCAGGAGGAGAATGTGTTTATTCAGCATCGTCATGACGGCGATAAGTCCTGGATTGGGCTGAATGATCGCAGTGTTGAAGGCTCTTTTGTTTGGACAAACAAGGAAATCTCCAGTTTCAGGTTCTGGGCTCCAAAGCAACCAAACGACTGGAACAACGAAGACTGCATTCACACTCTTGGCGTTAGCCATGGATACGCTTGGAATGACGTACCATGCGATAAGTGCTTCAACTTTACTTGTTTTACAGGTGATACATTTATTGCATGCGCATAATCGATCGGTTGGTAGACTGATTGATAAAGGTTTGTTTAGTAAGTAAGCTTTCCCCCGAAAATTTAATGTCTACAATACTTTTAAGGATAGAGAGTAACAGCTGCGAATAATATATTAAGAAACACGCGCATTGAGGACAGGTCATTTTGTTGATTTAGACTACATGTTAAATGTTGTTTTTAACTGTTGCAGACCTGGACGAGTGCAGTTCTCACACCTATAACTGTGATGTCAATGCGGATTGTGTGAATACTGTGGGCTCGTATTCATGTACGTGCAGAACTGGATATACTGGAGATGGACAAACTTGCAGTGGTAAGAGACAAAAATGCGCATTTAGATCAGGCAATTTTGTTGATTTAGATTACATGTTCATTGCTGTAATAAACTTTCACACAAAGATTTCACACAATATCGGGGACGTTTTGGTTAAAAGTTATCATTTCAGGAATTCACAAATTTTGGGAATTTCCGTAAATTTTCGTACAAAATTTCGATACAATTTTGTCCTGTTTCGAAAGGTCCGGAATTTCTGGTCAATTTAAAGGGCGGTGTTTATTTTACTATGCTTTGACCTAACTCCAACAACTTCGCATTTATTTATAAATAATTTCTCTTTCCCTAAAACAAAAAGCATTTCATCAGTTTACAGTAAACGGTTCTTAAGGTGCGCTTCTACTGGCCAGTAGTACTTACTTTGTACATATTTTCAGTCATCTTTGTCTTCTTTTATGCCCCGGCCCGGTGATAGTGTATATATGTTCATTAAAATACTGGTGGGCATCCTTTTGGAAAATAGTTCAGGCTGACGACATCCCCAACCTTTAAGTGATATATTTACTTCTTTGACTTTGTTTTAGACGTAGACGAGTGTTCTGGCAACTCTCATAGCTGTGATGTCAATGCTGTCTGTAGTAACACTCATGGATCTCACAATTGCTTATGTAAACCTGGATTTTCTGGAGATGGCAAAAGTTGTACTGGTGAGTTGTCTAATAGAAACTGGAAAATTAACGTTCTTGGCTGTGAACTCTCCTCTTTATTAGTTTATCCGCGTTGCAAATCGGCACTATAGTGAGCACTGCCCAGACTTAAACTCAGTAGTTTTCATTTCAATAGTTTGTAAGCACAAACTTAGCAAAACGCTGTCAGAGGGATAAACAGAGTGTTTCTGGACTGTGTCAATTGCAGAGCAATATCTGGAAAGATATTAAGAAGATAGGATTGCGATGTACAGAAATAATGCACTTGTACAGGGACGAGTGAATATCTAGAAGTAGCTTTGCAATAGGCTACTGAGGAAAAATTGAAAACATATTACGTTATGAGTAGAAAACGAAGTCTGATTAAGGAGCATAACAATTATCGCTTGAAAGCCTTCACGTCAAGTCACTCGACGGCGGTCAATATTCGTGTTCCCGAACAATCCATTTTCTCGCCTGTAGGAAATGC
>OZ026604.1:23681931-23724431 GCA_964020085.1 Micromussa lordhowensis
AGCATTTACAGGTGACCATAAACCTTCTCCCTGGCCTATTAGAGATGACACACAGAGGACAATTTTGGTTCTTGTTCTCCAAATTCAGAATTGACTCTTCCTTTTCCAGCGTTTATTGCATTTGCAGTTAATTTTCTCTTCCTCTTAAAATAAAATTCTGAAGCGGAACACAACATTTGATCTTCACTTGAGAGTTCTTTGAAACAGAAACAATGAATGGCATGTTATCTAAAATCGATAGTTCTCTAAACAAAACTCTTTTTGTGGTTGCTGGCTAAAAGCCAGTGACCGTTATATCACTGGGTAGGATAGTCCGTGACTTTGCTGAGTTCTTTTGATCGATTTTCGCTATAAAACGCGAATTTTTAGTGGAAATAACTACTTTTACTGTTTAAGATTGGTTCCGTCTAATTCAGTATCACTACTGGAGTGAAAAAAACTGCAAATTTACTAGCAGGAAACATAGCGTTACGAAGCATTACAAATGACTACGATCATGTAGGACATTAATTGCAGACTCGTCTTCTTCACGCTCAGTTCGAAGTGACGTGACTTGGTAAGCAGACAAGGTTTTCTATTCCTCTCTTGTAACTAGGCACAGCTATCACTGAATGTGCCAGAATATTATTCTCGAAGAATCTTGCACGATTTCGAGCAGTTTCCGAAAGGTTTTGATTGGAATACGATTGTCACATCCCTTGAAAGTAGCTATCGAGCAAATAACTCCCAACCCCCAGCCAACTTGTGGCGAGCGCCGTCAATTGAAACGTTAAATCAAACGCTCAGAGTTACTTTTAATGAAATCACGTAATCGACGAATAAAGGAATGGCCCGTGTTAGACTATCCGTCGAAAGAGCTCCGCAATTAAACACAAAAGGAATCAAAGTAGGAGTACTCTAGAAATACTACAAGACAAAATAACTAAAGAGCACTTGCCTGAAAGAACAAATATGGCTTAACCCTGAATAACTGAAAAGTTCTTCGTAGTAGAACGGGGCCGCGTGCACGAGATCACATTGTACGTAACTGTGACACGTGCCCATTTTTCATTGGACAGGGAACTTCCATTGTTGCCAGATAAGAACGAAAAGTGATTTAATTATAAATTGATGTTATCAGTTAAGCAATCTGCAAATTGCAGTTTAGTTTTCTCATAGAATTAAAATTAAGCATGAAAAGTATTGTCATAACTACAAATATACATTTCTTTCTTTTTCATTTTTTTTTTTTAAATCTAAAAACGATCTCTGACTAAAATGCTTAAAAAAAACTACGAGCTTTCGACTGCCCGACCTGCAGTCTTCGACGGGTAAAATGAATGAGGAGAAAGCGATGAGAAAATTTGAATAAAAAGCGCGAGTTACGAAATAATGAGAATGTAAATAATTATGGATGTTTGTTAAAAAGAATGTTGTATTGCGCGGGTAACGGACAAGAATTGTTATCTGCGTTAGGTGTCACTTTGGTATGCCACGCTTCTAATGTTTTTCGGGTTCTAAAAGTGCCTTTGTCAATAATTGACGCGTTTTCAAAATCAATGGCGTGGTTGTTGGACCAGGCATGATTAGCGATTCTAGAACCGGGTGTTAAAAGCTCTGCCGGTTTCCCCAATGTAGCACCACGAACAATTTGTACAGGGAATTTTGTAGACGACTTTGGTCTGCGATTCCATCGAAGGTCGGAATTTCGGAGCTGGGAACTGTTGTTGTAGGGTGGTAAATGGTTTGTTTAAAACTGTGACATCGTGTTTTTTGAGGACACGTGTCAAAGGTTCAGTTACTCCTTTGATGTAGGGAAGAGAAGCGAAAGACTTGCGTGACTCGGTTGGTTCAACCATCTTGAAAAACATTCCAACAAGTTCCTCTGGGGATACATTTGTTGTTGAGGATCGAGATCTTTTAGGAAAAAAGCGGGAACTTAATTATGTTCATGCTGCTTTGGAGTCCAACGGTTATCCATCCAAGTTTATCAAAAACATACACGTTAAAAGATCTCGATCCTCAACAACAAATGTATCCCCAGAAGAACTTGTTGGAATGTTTTTCAAGATGGTACTTTTTTTTAAGCATTTTAGCCAGAGATCGTTTTTAGATTTTAATTATGTCTCATCCTGGCTGCGGCCCTTCAATATTTTTACATTTTTTTTTTGTTATCGAACTTTAATAGACACTGTAAACAAACACAACAGGACAGGTGGATTCTTTGTTATTTGTTGACTCACTGACTTCCTGGACTCAGTTGTTTGTAATTTCGTTTGTTTTTCAGAATGTCAGAACTATCAATCTTTGACCAGCGCTTCTAGAAAGGTGACTTACTACAGTGGCTATTCATGTGACAATGGACTTGGTCCTGCCTGGTTCCGTTTTCAAGGAGCTGCTGGCACAAGAATGCCAACTTCATGTCCACCTACAGACAGGTGCAACACTCGAGCAACCGGCTGGTTGAATGGTGGTCATCCTACAGTGGCCGACGGCAGAGTCACCAGGCAGGTCTGCTTTCACTACAGTTCAAACTGTTGTAACTGGTCTGACAACATTCAAGTGAGAAACTGCGGCCATTTCTACGTTTACTATCTAAGTCCTCCATCCGTGGGCTGTAACCTTCGTTACTGTAGCACTGACTAATATGAAGTCTAGATATATACATATATGTTACCAGTTGCATTTTACAGGTTTCTTTTAGTGCAAAACCTTTTTTAGACTTTTTGTGTGATTTGATTGACAACAAGACCACTTTCGGAATCATTTCTTCCTTTTTTTGCCGTCGACGGCTTTTTTTTTCGCGTATGTACATCAAGTTGGAAACATGGAAAAAATTGAAACATCCCGGCCAAAAAGTGGCCGTTAGTGGAGGTCCGATAGTAATGTAAAATTGCAGTGTTTTTTTTAACAGGATAGCGCCGAGTTTAAGGCTTCTCATTGCATCTTTTGTTGACTTCGTGATAATAATAGATCCATAGAATTGGATTTTTTTTGCGCAACTATCTTAATATAATACCAGACTTGAATCCTATAATTTGAGGCTAACTTTACAATAAATTACTTACAGCAGCTAAGTCATAACAGAAATAATCTGAAATTCCCTTGTGTCCTGTATAGTTTTCAAGTAGTTATACGTGTTACTGTGACTGGAGAGCGTCACATGGTGCTAGTATAGGCTCCAGTTGAACCTTTCTATTCAGTATATCCATTTACATGTATATCCATTTTTCACGTTTCATGCTTTATTCTTTATGCAAATCAGTCAAAGTAACACAATAAATAGATTTAAACATTTAGAAGGCTACAGAAAGGGTACATGATTAGAATAAATCACACATTTGGTGTACGTCACTAACGTTTCTCTTCTGTATTTTAAATCGACGAAGAAACCTATCGCGAGATCAATGTAACATACACTGCCTTTTAAGTCAAGAATTCACTAATACATTTTGAAGCAAAGTTTTATATCCATTAAAACCTTTAGCCCGCGTACGACGTGACAGCCTGACTGTTCGGCGCATGTACAAGCTATTGCGTGAGAAAAAAAGATACTTTTCTCGCTTTCTCACTGAACCGCACGTACAGCAGTTGAGCAAATCACAAGTTACACTTAGTGCAAGCAGAATGACTGGTACCATCAAGGAAGGTATCAACGTATTACACTGAAAACGTTGAATTTCATATTGAACTTCGAATTTATTATTCGGTCCGTAGGATATATTCTGGACACACGCGCAAGTTATATACCGGCATTCAATTGCTTTCGATAGACTTGAGTAATACATGGCAGTCGGAAGGTGCAAGGGATTTATAACCTCTATTGCCGCGTTTTCCTGACTAACCGTAAAATATCGATCCATTTGAAAATTGCCCACAAGAACAATCAGCTCGGTTTGATTTGTTTCATAAAACAATGGAATCAACCAGTCAATCAACGTTATAGCTTGTACATGCGCCGAGCCGTGTAGTACTCTTGAGACATTAGCGTACTTTAAGTGCGATTGAAAGTAAAAATGTTATCTTCAACGACGTGTATTGTAAAACCAATGGAATCAGTCAATCAATATATTGTGAACTGTTGTTTGATGATATCCCTAGACTGAAAGCTGTTGTATAGGCTTATAGTTTTATTGAAGATATTGACAAGGAAATAAATATAACGAGGTTACCTGTGTCAGACGTTGATTTCTAGATAAGTTATTTATCCATCCGTAGAGATCACATACGAAGACATTTGACCAGACACGCAATTCTAAGCACTACCACTACCTACAAAAACAAAATGATGTAGCCATTAAAAAACTAATCACGCAAAAAAACATTACACCTTTCTTTTTTTTTTGTTTTGAGCGCGAGGTGAGGAGGGTTGATTTTTTCTTGTTTTTTATTATAGCTAATGATAATTTTTTTCACGCCGAGTGAAAACAACAGCTTCGGGTGTTACCAGATTAGTAAACTACTCCCGCAAAGGGCAACGATAAACGTGGATGGGAGGGGGTGGCAAAGCGCGGATTGAAAGAGAGGAACCGGGAAAAAGTAAAAACATTCTGCTGTAAGAACCCCCTTCCCTTTCTGCCTCCCAGCCCCTTCCCCGTTTGCAGCTCGCAAGCTAGGGTAACGAGAACGACACCGAACAACTGTTTTAATGAGCAGAACATTACCCATGCACATGAATATCAGGTAACTCTTACTCTCCTCTGCAATGCACCCCCTCTCCCTCCCCCTCCCCCCCCCCCCAAAAAAAAAACAAGTTTCGCACAATTTGGAAAATGTGAGCCGTGACGGCTTATTGTGGAATCGATTGCTTACAATACATATTTAGTTTAAGAAGGTTTCTGAATCAACCAGCGAACTGAACAGAAATAAATAATGACAAAATTCGACAATAAAATGTTAATCTATTCTTTTTTAACTGGGCGTTGTCCTTGGAGTTCTTTTGATTATCACGTAGCTGGTTTGGTTTTAATTGATCATCCAAGCCAGAACGTTCGAAGAATTTGATATCATTACAGACAAATGAACTGATTTTAGACTTGGCGTAAAAGACACAGACCAACGGTATGAAAGGTTTCACACTCGCTACAACAACAAAATAAGCATCTACTTTTTGCACAAGCAGAAAAATGCGTCTGGTGTCAAACATCGGGGTAGTCCAGATTGAAACTTATTGTTCCTAATTATTTGTTTTCTGGCTAATCCCAGCTCGACAGTCATGTTTCTTTTAAAAAAGAAGACGAAAAGTATACTCTTGTTGTTCAACGACCAGCAAGTCCAATTGGAGCTCAGTTTCCCGAGGTCTTGAGGAAACACACTACACTGATCGTTTGAAATTTCGGTGGTATTTCATTGCGTGGTAAGCTGAAGAGATTTTACTTTTTCTCATAGAGTATATGATTCATCCCAGGATCCGTAATTATACGGATTAGGGTCGATAATGTCAGTTATGTCCAACAGAGCAGCACAGCACACAGCGCAGCGCAGCGCACAACATTTACATGTCGGCTTGTTTGGTGAAACAAAAGAAATGCGCGCGGTGTCTTTGATGCTGGAACTGAATTCAATTTATGTCTACGACTAGTGTAGCCAAAGCTATGAAAGTGCTACGGAAATTGGGATGTTGTTTGCAAATTGAAGTAGGGATTGTATAGAGCTTGTGTAGAAATGGTTGTTTGGTCAAGTCCCAGAAATTGTTGAGTAAGATGTGCTTATATTCAATTCATGATGTCATCAGTTACAGCTTTTAATTTCTGAAAGAAATAATGCAACAATAAAGTTCATAAGTTTAAGATTTCATGAACAAAATTAAGGCTGATTTTGTGCGATTATGCAACGGCTTGTTAAAAACTATCGAATGTAGCTGTGCGAATTAGTGCATAATAACATGTAACACATGAAAGCCTTTGCCGAGGTGCTTCGGCAAGAAGCACATGGCCGCTACAGGGGTATACGACAAAGCTATCAGAAAAAATACTTACACTACGTTCAATTTTTGGCAGACGACGGTACTATCGAAAACCTCACAGTGTTACTTGTTTGCGGCGACTCTATTCATCGACATTTATCTACCTAACAGTGTGACTTATTCAAGGCGAACTTGATATCAACCTATTGACGACATATATACTTCAGAACCTTCCGCGCGCGGATCTCTGTAGCGCTTTCAATTCTCTTGTAAACCCCAACAAACCACCCATTTTCTGAAAGCTTAATAATTCCAGATTATGGCTCATTCCTTTAAAAATCTCAAAAATCGTAAGAGAGAGCGTAATTGAGACGTTTTTTGCGAAAGCATAGGTCTGTGTAAATTCAACTCCAGTCCCGTTAAGAATGAGCGGAAGAGAACGATAAACATCGCACTTGCTTCTTGACACGTCCTACTAAAAAACCGTGTCTCAGTTTTTATTTGTTTCTTTTGTGACAATAGGATAAAGTCAGAGGGGACAAATCACCAGCACTTCCTTCCAAGAATTCGGAAAAAGAAAACAAAAATCGCCGACACGCTTTTCAAGAAAAACAATCTGACAATACGCTGGTCAAATTTCAGCTAAATCGGTTCAGGGGCTGCCGACTTGGAGTTAAAAACGTACGCTAAACTTTCCAAAATTTTCGTTCCGAGAAAACAAGAAAAATATATTTTTTGCAGCATCTTAACCGCAATAGGATTATAACACCTAATCATCCATTTTGATGTTTACCAGCGAGGGATCATCTTGCAACAACAATAGGCATTTGACAGGTGATATGCAGCAGGCCAAATCTTTACGCTGGACGTGGCGGGAATACACTGCATTTTCTGTTTATTGGCGAGAGACCAAGAAAACTTAAAACCTTTAAGACTGTCGCGTGACCGCCACTCGATAGCTCGAAAGCCAAGAACCGATGCACAATTTATCGCGAGCGCCCTGCTTTTTTTTCATCGTCGGAAATGGAAGATTAGTTTCGTGCGACGGACAGCTTTCGTTCTGGCACTGAAACATCCAAATGGAACCAAGCCCGTTTTTACTTCCTAAATTCTCCACAAGTTCAACGCTTGACAAAAGCGACAGGTCACCAATTCGTTGATCTTCTCCTGCAGTCTTTGACCGGCTACGATAGCGTGGCCATAGAACTTTTGCCATGTTTCAGTGCTTTCCAGATCTGTAAGAGGTTCTTCAACCGTAATTTTTGACCGGCTTGCACTACATTTTCGGCGCTTGGCGGCTCGGTCAACTCCTTTAGCCATTGCTCCTGGTCGAAGTAAGAGCCTTTGTCACTCTCCGCTAATTCTTCAGCCCAATCAGAGCTAAACGAGTCTTTCGGCTTCTTCCGCCTTGCCGTTGCAGATGAAAACAAACACGACCTCTTTTTTTTTTCGCAGGCATTTGAATCAATCTTGCGGTATGTAATGCGTGATAAAATGACACCACGATACCTTGTAATTATTTCGTGACGCGTTGACCTACAAGTTAATCCAGAATGACAGGACTTGTCAACGGGTATTGAACAGCTCGAAATCAAAAATTTCGAAAATTCGCATTCTGAACCCTGGCTGATACCTAACATTGCAATGAAATCATCATCATGCACTGGCACTCAACTGAACTGACGTCGAAACTCGAAAAAGCAAGATGACAGTGTAGAAGACCTTATGTTATGTTATGTTATGTTAGAACTTCTCAGTTGCTTGTTGTCTTGGTCTCGAATTGAGGCAATGCGCAGTGCATTCTGGTCCGCTGAAAGCGAGGCTCTTCACAGCGCAGAGCATTGTGGTCCGCTGAAAACGAGGCTCTACCACAGCGCAAAGCATTGTGGTCCGCTGAAAGCGAGGCTCAAGACCATGGCAAAATCTCAAATTTTCCTACCTTTCTTTTATATTTAGATTATGAACTGCTGCTACGCTCGCTACGCTCGCTCCGCAGCAATTATGAACTGCTGCTACGCTCGCTACGCTCGCTCCGCAGCAACTAGTGTAGCCAAAGCTATGAAAGTGCTGCGGAAATTGGGATGTTGTTTGCAAATTGAAGTAGGGATTGTATAGAGCTTGTGTAGAAATTGTTGCCATCAAGTTATTTTGTTTGGTCAAGTCCCAGAAATTGTTGAGTAAGATGTGGTTATATTCAATTCATGATGTCATCATCAGTTACAGCGTTTAATTTCTGAAAGAAATAATGCAACAATAAAGTTCATAAGTTTAAGATTTCATGAACAAAATTAACTGATTTTGTGCGATTATGCAACGGTTAAAAAGTATGGAATGTAGCTGTGCGAATTAATGCATAAGTGCGAACACATGAAAGCATGTCAAATTTGCCGAGGTGCTTCGGCAAGAAGCACATGGCAGCTACAGGAGTATACGACAAAGCTATCAGAAAAAACTACTTAAACTACGTTCAATTTTTGGCAGACGACAGTACTATCGAAAACCTCACAGTGTTACTTGTTTGCGGCGAACTCGACCTGATCAATCTATTCATCGACATGTATCTGCCTAACAGTGTAACTTATTCAAGGCGAACTTGATATCAACCTATTGACGACATATGTCTACTAAAGGTATCAGCCACACCCTTCAGAACCGTCCGCGAGCGGATCTCTGTAACGCTTTCATTTCTCTTATAAACCCCAACAAACCATACATTTTCTGAAAGCTTAATATTTCCAGATTATGGCTCATTTCTTTAAAAATCTCAAAATCGTGAGAGATAGCGTAATTGAGACGTTTTTTTGCGAAAGCATATGTCTTTTTAAAGTCAACTTCAGTCCCGCTAAGAATGGTCGGAAGAGAACGATAAACATCGCATTTGCTTCTTGACACGTTCTACTAACAAACCGTGTCTTAGTTTTTATTTGTTTCTTTTGTGACAATAGGATAAAGTCAGAGGGGGAAAATCATCAGCACTTCCTTCGAAAAAATGACGATTATTCGAAAACGGAAAAAGAAAACAAAAATCGCCGACACGCTTTTCAAAAAAAAAAACAATCTGACAATAAGCTGGACAAATTTCAGCTAAATCGGTTCAGGGGCTGCCGACTTGGAGTTAAAAACGTACGCTTAACTTTACATAGTTTTCGTTCCGAGAAAACAAGAAAAATATATTTTTTGCGGCATCTTAACCGCAATAGGATTATAACACCTAATCATCCATTTTGATGTTTACCAGCGAGGGATCATCTTGCAACAACAATAGGCATTTGACAGGTGATATGCAGCAGGCCAAATCTTTACGCAGGAAGTGGCAGGAATACACTGCATTTTCTGTTTATCAGCGATAGCTGGTAAGCCAAGAACAATGCACAATTTATCGCGAGCGCCCTGCTTTCTTCCATCGTCGGAAATGGAAGATTAGTTCGTGCGACGGACAGCTTTCGTTGTGGCACTGAAACATCCAAATGGAACCAAGTTCGTTTTTACTTCCTAAATTCTCCACAAGTTCAATGCTTTCTTGACAAAAGCGACAGGTCTCCGATTCGTTGATCTTCTCCTGCAGTCTTTGACCGGCTACGATAGCGTGGCCATAGAACTTTTGCCATGTTTCAGTGCCTTCCAGATCTGCAAGAGGTTCTTCAACCGTAATTTTTGACCGGCTTGCACTACATGTTGACGAGGAAGCCGACGAATCGCATTCGGCGCTTGGCTGCTCGTTCAACTCCTTTAGCTATTGCTCCTGGTCGAAGTAAGAGCCTTTGTCACTCTCCGCTAATTTTTCAGCGCAATCAGAGCTCAACGAGTCTGTCGGCTTCTAAGAAGACATATTGAAGACATATATCTACTTCAGGTAACCGTCCGCGCGCGGATCTCTGTAGCGCTTTCATTTCTCTTATAAACGTACGCTTAAGTTTCCAAAATTTTCGTTATGAGAAAACAAGAAAAATATATTTTTTGTGGCGTCTTAACCACAATAGGATTATAACACCTAATCATCCATGTTGATGTTTACCGGCGAGGGATCATCTTGCAACAACAATAGGCATTTGACAGGTGATATGCAGCAGGCCAAATCTTTACGCGGGACGTGGCGGGAATACATTCCATTTTCTGTTTATCGGCGATAGACCAAGAAAACTAAAAACCTTTGAGACTGTCGCGTGACCGCCATCGATAGCTCGAAAGCCAAGAACCGATGCACAATTTATCGCGAGCGCCCTGCTTTTTTCCATCGTCGGAAATGGAAGATCAGTTTCGAGGGACGGACAGCTTTCGTTGTGGCACTGAAACATCCAAATGGAACCAAGTCCGTTTTAACTTCCTAAATTCTCCACAAGTTCTACGCTTTCGTTGATCTTCTCCTGCAGACTTTGACCGGCTACGATAGCGTGGCCATAGAACTTTTGCCATGTTTCAGTGCTTTCCAGATCTGCAAGAGGTTCTTCAACCGTAATATTTGACCGGCTTATTGACGAGGAAGCCGACAAATTGCATTCAGCGCTTGGCTGCTCGTTCAACTCCTTTAGGCATTGCTCCTGGTCGCTAATTTTTCAGCCCAATCAGAGCTAAACGAGTCTTTCGGCTTCTTCCGCCTTGCCGTTGCAGATGAAAACAAACACGACCTCTTCTTTTTTTTTTCGCAGGCATTTGAATCATCTTGCGGCATGTATGCGTGATAAAATGACACCACTATACCTTCTGAATTATTTCGTGACGCGTTGACCTACAAGTTAATCCAGAATGACAGGACTTGTCAACAGGCAATGCGTAGTGCATTCTGGTCCGCTGAAAGCGCGGCTCTTCACAGCGCAGAGCATTGTGGTCCGCTGAAAACGAGGCTCTACCACAGCGCAAAGCATTGTGGTCCGCTGAAAGCGAGGCTAAAAACCGTGGCAAAATCTCAAATTTTCCTACCTTTCTTTTATATTTAGACTAGTGTAGCCAAAGCTATGAAAGTGCTGCGGAAATTGGGATGTTGTTTGCAAATCGAAGTAGGGATTGTATAGAGCTTGTGTAAAAATGGTTGTCATCAAGTTATTTTGTTTGGTCAAGTCCCAGAAATTGTTGAGTAAGATGTGGTTATATTCAATTCATGATGTCATCAGTTACAGCGTTTAATTTCTGAAAGAAATAATGCAACAATAAAGTTCATAAGTTTAAGATTTCCTAAACAAAATTAACTGATTTTGTGCGATAAATTTATGCAACGGCTTGTTAAAAAATACTGAATGTAGCTGTGCGAATTAGTGCACAAGTGCGAACACATGAAAGCCTGTCAAATTTGCCGAGGAGCTTCGGCAAGAAGCACATGGCAGCTACAGGAGTATACGACAAAGCTATCAGAAAAAATACTTAAACTACGTTCAATTTTTGGCAGACGACAGTACTATCGAAAAAATAGAAAAATCGAAAAAAATCGTAAGAGATAGCGCAATTGAGACGTCTTTTGCGAAAGCATATGTCTGTGTAAAGTCAACTCCAGTCCCCGCTAAGAATGCCGGAAGAGAACGATAAACATCGCATTTGCTTCTTGACACGTTCTACTAAAAAACCGTGTCTCAGTTTTCATTTGCTTCTTTGTGACAATAGGATAAAGTCAGAGGGGACAAATCATCAGCACTTCCTTCGAAAAAATGACGATTATTCGAAAACGGAAAAAGAAAACAAAAATCGCCGACACGCTTCTCAAGAAAAACAATCTGACAAATAGCTGGGCAAATTTCAGCTAAATCGGTTCAGGGGCTGCCGACTTGGAGTTAAAAACGTACGCTTAACTTTCCAAAATTTTCGTTCCGAGAAAACAAGAAAGATATATTTTTTTGCGGCATCTTAACCGCAATAGGATTATAACACCTAATCATCCAGTTTACCAGCGAGGGATCATCTTGCAACAACAATAGGCATTTGACAGGTGATATGCAGCAGGCCAAATCTTTACGCGGGACGTGGCGGGAATAAACTGTATTTTCTGTTTATCGGCGATAGACCAAGAGAACTAAAAACCTTTGAGACTGCCGCGCGACCGCCATCGATAGCTCGAAAGCCAAGAACCGATGCACAATTTATCGCGAGCGCCCTGCTTTTTTTCCATCGTCGGAAATGGAAGATTAGTTTCGTGCGACGGACAGCTTTCGTTCTGGCACTGAAACATCCAAATGGAACCAAGTCCGTTTTTACTTCCTAAATTCTCCACAAGTTCAACGCTTTCTTGACAAAAGCGACAGGTCACCGATTCATTGATCTTTTCCTGCAGTCTTTGACCGGCTACGATAGCGTGGCCATAGAACTTTTGCCATGTTTCAGTGCTTTCCAGATCCGTAAGAGGTTCTTCAACCGTAATTTTTGACCGGCTTGCACTACATTTTCGGCGCTTGGCGGCTCGGTCAACTCCTTTAGCCATTGCTCCTGGTCGAAGTAAGAGCCTTTGTCACTCTCCGCTAATTCTTCAGCCCAATCAGAGCTAAACGAGTCTTTCGGCTTCTTCCGCCTTGCCGTTGCAGATGAAAACAAACACGATCTCTTTTTTTTTTCGCAGGCATTTGAATCAATCTTGCGGTATGTAATGCGTGATAAAATGACACCACGATACCTTGTAATTATTTCGTGACGCGTTGACCTACAAGTTAATCCAGAATGACAGGACTTGTCAACGGGTATTGAACGGCTCGAAATCAAAAATTTCGAAAATTCGCATTCTGAACCCTGGCTGATACCTAACATTGCAATGAGATCGTCATCATGCACTGGCACTCAACTGAACTGACGTCGAAACTCGAAAAAGCAAGATGACAGTGTAGAAGACCTTATGTTATGTTATGTTATGTTAGAACTTCCCAGTTGCTTGTTGTCTTGGTCTCGAATTGAGGCAATGCGCAGTGCATTCTGGTCCGCTGAAAGCGAGGCTCTTCACAGCGCAGAGCATTGTGGTCCGCTGAAAACGAGGCTCTACCACAGTGCAAAGCATTGTGGTCCGCTGAAAGCGAGGCTAAAAACCATGGCAAAATCTCAAATTTTCCTACCTTTCTTTTATATTTAGATTATGAACTGCTGCTACGCTCGCTCCGCTCGCTCCGCAGCAATTATGAACTGCTGCTACGCTCGCTACGCTCGCTCCGCATTGGCTGATGAAAGGCTGTGCGTGGCTTGCAAGAAATGGTATTCTAAATGAATAAATAATGAAGTCAGCAGTTCTCTACTCTTCATGCTAGGTGAGTTTTACAAACTGCCTCGTTTAAGAAGCACAAAGACAAAAATCACCAGGTTACATTAGTAACGATAAATGAAGGGATTTTTCTTCGGGTATGCATGTTTTGAAACTAATATATTGGCGAAATTCGAACCTCTAAAGGTAGCTAGTTCTACATCTGAAGGTTTATTTACGAGTTGACACTCCACGAATAGTGGAAGGATTAGTAAAGTAGAACAGAGTGACTCGCTAACGGCTGGTTTCAGTTCGTTCACAATACGTTAAGCGGCGACAGTTTATTGTGTGACCAAAATGTTTTCATAATAGTATAGATATTTGAAAGAACGTCTTAAGCAATTTGCTAGAATGATTAAACGTCTTCATGTACAGAAGAATTTTTCCCTCAATGTTATAAATCAACACCCCAGCGGTTTTCATAAGCAGCAAAAGATGGATTATGGCGAATAAATTTAAGATAATCGTCCCCCGGAAGTGGATGTCACATTCCTCACAGCTGCAGGACAAATTTTATCAGTTAAACATTCCCAAACGGAAACATTCAAAAATTCTGCATAATTGTACAACTTTATGATCTTTTAACTGACAGTCCAAGATGTGCAATATCAGATTAGAATACAGCTCCCGGAAACCCGCCTTTGGAGCTAAGCTATCATTACTCTTATTAGCTTTCTCCTTTTTGATTAACTGTTGGAAATTATAATTATTATACTACAGGCTAAGAAATTTCTCAAATGCGATTGGCTAAGACCAGTAGTATTTCTGTCAAATTTGAAATACTCACATGTAAAAATTTCAGTTTCCATGGAAACCTAAATGATCGAAACAATATGGCGAAAGATTTTCAAAATTCTGTTTCGTCGATTTAAGGTGGAAGGCAAAAGATACAGTCCTGATATTTTCAGTGAGCTACAACCAGTCCAGAGCATTTCCACTTTTTGAAATGCGCAAAACAATAGAGTGACGTCACAACATGGTGGCTTTGAATTCTCGCGAGGGTACCCCAGCAAAGATTTTTAATTTGCATTTTGTCGAGTCTCCCCAGTGTACTTTGCCCGCCTTTTATTAACACTACAACAAAGAAGGCATCGAAGAAGCGTTATGCACAAGATTGTGGAATATGGCGGCGGAATGCACTCAGAGGTAAGGTTTTACTTTCGATACACATGGCAACTTTGCTTGTTTTCGGTATCGCTTGGTCATCTTGAAGTTACTTTATCTCTCCTGAAAAATTTTTGGGGGTCTTGAAAAAATTCAGGGACATTCTATAGGTATTCCAGTTGCTTTGTGTGGAATCTTAGCGATGGGCCGCATTTTGGCTGGACGGGCCGCGCTAACCCTAAGAATAACACATAATTAGCGCTAAAAACACATTCCTAGATAAATGACATTCGAAGACATTTCCTTCCCATCTGCAAGCTTTCGATCTCGGCCAGTACTGAATAAAAATTATATGGATTGCTGCGATCACAGTGGAGTCTTCATATAGGTTCGCTTTTAAATGATCATCGCAAACGAGACAACTCGACGGCTGCTATGAACTGATAACAAGCGCCGCAACCAGAACAGAAATGAACACGAAGTGGAAATGCTCTGGACTGATGAAAGTCTCGTCTCAAAGTCTACTACAGGATGCGTGTCTTTCTGCAAGCATTTAATCCCAGCCAGTAATAGACGTAAATAGCCCTGTTGGATTGTTGCAGTTCAATGCTGATGAGAAGAGCTTCGTTTTCGCTTGGCCCACAGTTACATATAGGCCTCGCATCACGTGACTCCAAATTCACGCTCTGATTGGCTAATTGTTTGTTTTGATTTGCGGACCAAAACATTTCCAAAAGTGGAAATGCTCTGGACTGACAACGCGAACCAACTCAGCTGACGAAGTTCGGTGCATAGCTTTATCGTCGAGCGCTCTTTTAGCTGCTATCGAAGAAGGTGAGAGAATGAAAAACGGCTCCTTTCAGTCTTTATTCAACAGTTCAGAAGCACAGGCAACCAGAAATAAACGTCGTCCGCTGGAAACTATTTTCCGCTGCTGTGGTGACCAAAGAAACGATAAATAGCCAACAATTTTCAGGGCCTGCTGCTTAAATGAAAGCTTAAAGTAATAATAATAATAATAACAATAATAATAATAAAAGTAATAATAATTTATTACTTATAGTGCGCCTGTTACATTGAGAGATGCTCACAGGCGCATTACAAAGAAAAATTACAAAATCAAGAGAAACTTAATGTACCTTAATTACAAGTTGTTATTATATATAAAGCTCATTAAACTTATTTACAAACCTATTTACAAAGGATAATCTATATGTGATTAAAGATGAGTCGCATAGTTACTGTTTCTCGTAGCAGCTGAATGCATCGCGGAAAAGATGCGTTTTCTAGAGGCGCTTAAAAATGTTTACATTGTTCGCATATCGTATTGCCTTGGGAAGACCGTTCCAGAGTTTTGGTGCCGCACATGTAAAGGAGCGGTCACCAAGAGTGGTAAGACTCTTGAACGCAGGATACTTCAATAAGAGTGTGTCCGAGGTAGTTCTCAGGTTGTATCTCCCAGGCTTTTTCAGTTCTATGAGTTCTGATAGGTACAGGGGTGCAAGGCCATTAAGAGTTCTATATACAAGCAATAATATCTTAAACTGGATTCGGTAGCTAACAGGCAGCCAGTGGAGCTTGTATAACGAAGGTGAAATATGCTCATAGCGACTGGTGTTACAGATGACACGGGCGGCCGCGTTCTGGACGCGCTGAAGTTTTTGTAATTGGTTACCTTTCAACCCATAGAGCAGGCTGTTGCAGAAATCTAATCGACTGGTAACAAACGCATTCACTAAAGTCTGTGCGCAGTCAGAGCTAATAATGCAGAGATGAAAAAATGCAGTTCTACAGATGTTATTAATGTGCGTGTCCATCTTGAGTTGGTCATCAGACCAGCAGCCTAGATTTCTTACTTTGCTGGCTGCTGTAACTATGCTCTCTCCAACCTGTAAGGAATCTACGTTGACTTCGGCAAGTTGTTGTCTGGTGCCAATTACGATAAACTCGGTCTTGTCATCGTTAAGCTTTAATCTGTCTTAGAGCATCCATTTCCTTATATCCACAATACAACTTTGCATGGCCTCTAATGCTGCTGACTGCTCAAAGCCTGAGTCTGCGCTGAACGATACATACAGTTGTGTATCATCCGCATAGGTATGCACATCAGGAAGGTGATGTTCAATGATTTTGAACTGTCTACTTGTATAGAGAACAAACAGAAGAGGCCCAAGACAGGAACCCTGTGGGACGCCATACTTTGTATGGAGCTTGGTCGATGTCTTGCCGTTGATGGAGATAGACTGGAATCTGTTGCGAAGATAGGAGTCAAACCAAGAGTAGGCTTGCCCTGATATGCCAAAGTCAGAGGACAGACGGTCAAACAATATGGTATGATCGACAGTGTCGAATGCTACGCTAAGGTCGAGAAGCACGAGTAATGTGACACGCTGCTGGTTCATATTGAATAGGATATCGTTTATGACTCGCGGTAGGGCAGTTTCTGTACTGTGATGTTCACGATAGGCAGATTGCGCCTTATGGTAGAGTCTGTTTATGGTAAGATGATCGTGGGTTTGACAGAACGCTGCCCTCTCAGTCAGTTTTGAAGCAAATTGAAGATTGCTGATTGGTCGTAGGTTGGCGAAGAGTGCTTCAGCGGCCATCTTTGGTCTAGGTCGAACATCTGCTAGCTTCCAGGTATCAGGGAAGTTGCCATTTTGAAGAGAAAGATTTAACATCCGAGTAATGACTGGCAGGAGTACATCTAGACTTTCGACCACCAAGGAGGTGGGCATGGGGTCTAAACTGCAGGTCTTCTTGCTTGATCTCCCAATTAGGCCCTTGATGTCTTCTTCACTCAGTTCTGTAAAGGAAATCAACTGAGCAGGACATGATGTGTATAGTGGTTCTGTCGCTGTTGGACAAAGGTTTGAGGCAGCTGTATCAAGTGAAGTGCGAATGCGCTCAATCTTCTGTGCAAAAAACTTCCCGATGTCATTGGCTAGTTTTGTTCCACGTTCCACACAAGAAGAATCGGTTAAAAAATCTATTGATAAACTTCGATTGACGATGAGGCTCTTAAAAATGTACACTTCAAAAGATATTTACAGGTACCGTATTCAAGTACTGTTTTAGCGCAGTTGAAGCAAAAATCATTTGAAATGTGTAACCTTTGTGCGATCACATGTTTGATCACATGTTGTAGTAAAACCAATCACCCGCGCGTGACTAAACAGCGTTACAAGTAGTCTCCTTCGCAGCCGTTATTAGGGTCGTCATGCAACGCTTCTCCCCCACTAACGGGTGCTTAAACCCGAACCCCATTTATTTCCCTTTGTTTTGAGTTCACTTGAAATGCACCAATCACGCGTTGCCTATTGTTACCTCTGAAACCAATCACGTATCAGTAGTTTGTCAATGACGTCAGTTTCCCGCGTAAATTCATCGCCTCCTTCGCGAGATGTTACCAGAGATTTCCTATGGATCTAAGTCCAAAAAAAATAGTCAAAAGTAGCTCTAGGTGCGTCATTTGTTCGTTCCCTCAATAGGCAATTGCAGAAACGTGAGAGGACTGGGAAAGAGTATGGTTGTTTTCCGTTTGTTTGAAAAACTAAGATATTCAAATGAAAGATGAACTAAATTTGAGAGTATTTACCAAGAATAGAAGTATTTAGAGAAGGAAAATTGCAAAATTGTTGCTCTTCAAATATCACCTAAAATAGAGAGTTTGTATGGATTGGGTAGACAAGCCACAAAATTCTAAGGATTTGTCCGGAATTTTGCAACTCTTGAGATTCTCCCATTTAAACAATTTTCCACTTAAAACTCTCAAACTTGGTTGGATAGCTTTTTATTCAGTAACATTTCAGTTGAAATGTTTAGATTTTCAATCTAATCAATATAAGAAACTCGTCCCAGTCCTCTCACGTTTCTGCAATGGGCTATAATAACAGATCTTCATTTTCGGAAAGAGTTCTCTCGGCATTGCTGAAGTCATCCGATCCTCGCTATCGGTGGACGTGAGTCGCTACTCAGAAAACAGCGAACTGTTCGTCTGTATAGACAAATGCTACCAGCGTCTGAACGGAAGTTCTCCCCTTCCAATGTTGACATCGACACCGGAAGGTTGGTGGTGTGATCAAACACAAGTGGAAACGCTTGATAAATAAGAAATTTGCAAAGCCGGTAGGCAGGTTCACAAAAACATCTTTCTTATTTGAAACCTATTTTTTCTCAACTTCTGTTGATAATTTCAAGTGGGGATTTTGAACTTGGAAGGCACCAAAATAAAGGCTTCTTCAAGCGACGTCACCATCAGTAGCCGATAGAACACGAGTTGTCATTGGACAATTAGTCTTGGCTAACACGCGGAAATAAATGGGGTTCGGGTTTAAGCAGCCGTTAGTGGGGGAGAAGCGTTCCGTGACGACCCTAATAACGGCTGCGGAGGAGACTACGTCACAAAATGCGAAATTCGGGGTATTTGGTATAAATACCAGCTCGTGATATTTCAAAACTCTCCAAATATCACTCGCCGCGGCGGCTCGTGAAATATCACTCGCGGTATTTATCCCAAATACCCCTAGAAACCGTGCTATTTCCTATACTAATAATACATCACTTTTATAGCGCAACGCTTCTCAAAGATCCAGCGGCGCTTTACAATAAAGGCGGTATAAATATAAAATCAATAAGATAGTAAATTAAAAAACTTGTAAAAAATCAATGAAAGAACTGCCTAAATAGATGAGTTTTAAGGCTTCTAGGAGTTCCACTTGCCTAATGTCATGCGGTAGGGCGTTCCAAAAAGTGGGAGCTCTATGTGAGAACGCACTAAAATTATAATAGAATGCTTTAAATTGTAATGACAACGCGCTGCCACAGCAATCACTGCCACTTTTTAGAAGATGTTATTTTCGCTTTTTGATATGCATGCTATATAAATGGTCTATCTATGTTGTCTTAGAAAATAATGCAGTTTTGAGGTTTAGAAAAAAAATTAAAAGTAAAAATGCATCCACTAACAATTTTCCTAGACCTACAGCATGATGTTCTTAGAAAACATCGAACACCAACCTATATTTGGTAAATAAATATCTTCCCCCTTAAGCCTATTTCAATTTTTAGTTTATGATTAATAATTTAATCGTTAATTTTGAGTGGAGCTTTTGTCCATAGTTTCAACATATCAAGTTGCCGTTTTAATGCCTTCGGCGATCTTTAACAACACACATGCAGCACAATACATAATTAATTAGAAAAGATGAATTCATTTGCATTGTGGTCTACATATAACATACTGCTAATGGGAGAGATGCTCATTTCTGGTGGCCATCTAAGCACACAAGAGGAACCTTGAACAAGACAGGTTTGGACAAAACAATATATCTTAGCTACAACTCCGACACCCTTCCAATTCTTGCTCCCTTTGATGTATTGAGTTTGATCAAGAAAACGTTCAACTACGAAAAAATATATATTCCCTATAGTTCGATGTTTAGGTGTTTGACTAAATTTTGAAGTTTTGTTCTCAAAAAGGAAAGAGAATTAAAATGTAAAGGCGTGAGGAGCGAGTTAACTTCAACATGTGGTGCCCTCTGCCTGGGAGAAAAAATGAAAACATAAAATTTAGAAATGCCAGCATTCTTTCATAAAACGGTGTTTTGAACAGGAATTAAGAATGTATTATGATATATATAATGTATTTCGTCGTTTTATGTACATCTTTTAACATAACATATAAATCCACAAAATGCAAGGCAATTAGGTGTAGCTTTCGACAATATTGATGTATTGCTGTTCAATGGCCTTTGAAACTTGTTTAATCGGAGAAAAATGCGATTATTAAGCTATCCTGTGTGCAGACTTTTCCTTTCTTTACGAGAAAAAGTTACGCAGTCTATTATAAAGCTTTCTACGAATATAAGCTATAGGGGCAAGTAATAGTTACGAGGGAAGTAAAAGATGTTGAGAATAATAATCTCGACATAAGACAAACGTTGTTTAGCCGTGATTGCATACAAGTGCTGTGCTTACTGGCATCAGATTCAATCCGTCATGCAGTCAACAAAAGAGAAATTCTAGCTCAAACTGTCGCTTTTGGCCCAAATCTGGGAAATGAAAAGCTGTACATAGGTTGTCAATGAATGAGGCAGCAATTGCTTACAAATTCCGTATCAAATTCAATCCGTTAACAAAACAGGAATCTTAACTTCATACGATCACGTTTGCTTCAATGCACATAACTAGGTCGCCTCCATTACGTTTAAGGAACTCTCTTGCCAAAGTTTTTTTGCAAATATTTATGTCTAGTGTTTCTTACGCTGGTACATAGCGTGCTAGTCTTGTACTTGAAAATTAGATTGTTCTTAAATTACCTGGCTTTGTCACCTACTCCATCGTTTAATAAGAGGAAGTTGAAAACGACTTCTAAATTCTCAAATACATTTATTTCCTTCCTTCTTCATTTTTTTTTATTCCTTATATTTTTATAGTTTGTTCGAGAGTTTACTAAGATTTCTCGGCGATTTTGCAAACGAAATTTAAATTTCAAACGAGTATCCTGGATCATAAAACTCATCAATTCCCTTTGCAGGTGCTTATGTAAGGATGTCAATCGCATCTACTAGGGAATTGTGAAATGCTTATCACTTGTCTCTCTAATAAGGGCACACTCGGAAATATCTCGACAAGTTATGGGAAACGTTTTATAATTGTTCATGATCCCAAATTCCGAAATTCCGTAACAAAAGGGAAACATGGTCTTAACTGTTTGGAATTAACGGAAATGCTAACAGAAGCGTTGTCATGCATCCTTAGTTATGAAATGTTAGATTCCATTTGTCCCGCTTTGGTACTCTCTGGAAATCATAAATACTTTGGCAACATAACGAGTTATTTCAACTTCATTATAACTGCGCCTCAAAATAACATAGCTAGCTGTAGTTCTAAGTATACCCGAAGATGATAAAGATATAATGTTTCATAAATTCACTTGAATATCAACAAAACACAAAGAAACATTTTCTCCATTTCACTCTGTCGAATCATAGCAACTCATTGCCTCAACTAAACTATCGAAACGATATTTGGAAATCGGCCGTGAGCGTAGATGATAATAAATATCCTTCCTGTTAACTCTTTTAAAATCTTAACTGGCACTTTCGCCCATTTTTTTTTAATATCAAATTGACTTTCTACGTCGACGTGTTGTCGACGATCCTAAGTCAAATGCAGCCACGTGCTAGTAGATTAAATAACTGATTATCAACAGGGAAACACATACATGTGCATTCTGTTTCAATATTAAATACCGCTAACAAAAAGCAAAGTTCATTTCTGAAGGCCTTCTAAAGCACAGTAAAGACTCTAAGGCTTGAATATTTTGTTCCAGGTATAGTTTCGATACCAGCTCAAAAGTAGAGTCCTAATTTTAAGGAGCGAGTTGACTTCAACAGTACAAGTTCCTTCTGAAAAAAAATCAGCATTTTAATCGTAATAATTTTCATCATGGAGGCTTAAACAGAAGCAGCGCGCTAGCTTTCATTTAACCTTTGCTTCTTGTAAAGCGAAACTTAACTAGCCCGCAATGTTTGAGGACAAATGAGAGTAGAATTTTCGAGATCACTCGCATATTGCTGTCCCTGTATCAGGAGAATATTTGCTTTACTTTACGTGTAAAAGTGAAGAAATTAAAATAAGAAAATTAAGCTAGAGTTAAAGGAGGTTTAGAAGAGAGCAGTGAATGAAACAGCAAATGCTTAAAAGCATTTTCTTGCATCAAATTCACTCAGTTAATGGACGAAAAATCTTAATTTTAACCCATAGCTTTTGGCCAATCTACCAAATTGTGGATGTTCGATTCGCCTCCATTTAGGTTCGGGAATTCGCATACGTTCACGCCTATGCTAGAAAATATATTGAGTGTTTAACGCTTGTATACACAAGTTAATATTTCTTTTTTTTGTCAGGAAGTCTTGAAACCTGAAATTGGCTTGTTTTAAATTACCGACACTTAAAGAAATAAGACCTATGTCACTTAGTCGATCCTAACAAACAGGTAATTGGAAACTACTTTTAAATCGAGTCAACATTGACAAGGACGCTGTAAACCACAGAAACAGGTTTAAGGGAAATCCTATGTCAACATTGCCGGCTCTTTAGCTTATTTTAAATCACCGGCACTTAATTAAAATTCATCCTTGAGGTATCATCTAATTGATCCTCAACTGACGGCTAAGTGAAAACTGTTTTTATGTCAACAACGCGGACCATAAAACCACAAAAAAGCTACAAGGGGATCTTTTGGCAATATCATGGGTTCTTTTACAGAAGAATTCATTAAAAGCAAAAAAATCAATGGATAAACAGTGAATAAATTGTTTCACTTATTCTAAGAGTGCTCTATACAAAAACTATGCAGAGCAAAATATAAATATCTAAAGAGAGTACTTATGTCTGATGATCGCTTAGAGCGTGAAACGTAGCTCTCGAGTTACATTTATTTTCTCTTTTGTATCTATACCTACTTTATTTCCTTTACTTGTTCTAAGCTTTAAACAGTTGAAAATAGTTAATAAGCGGATTTTCCTAATTCAGGGGAAAAATACTAATCACCTGTTTGAAAATTTACTATAATTTGTTTCGATTTCGCTGAAGAAATTTGAAGTTTGAATTTAAAGCGAATAGATCGTTTTCACTGTCACGCAATAAAAAACTGAATCGAAAACTATCCCGAGTGGAAAAAGCTAAGAAATTGTGATGTTATAGAAGATAAAAAAAAAAATAAGACACTTCTCCAAGTTTTAGTCCTGTGCGTTTCCCCAAACTTCAGATATTCGTCGAAATGTTTCGCAGAAATTTACTTAGCCCAGTACATGAAAACGCCATGTTGGTGTACCTCCATGGTGCACCAATATGGCGGCGTGAAAATAGTGTAAACATCTGAAACTTACTTTGGCTCAAAATCATGAGATAAGTATATATTTTTCAACAAATTTGATCGTAGCCTTGTGTCACGCACCTCCATAACTCGGAAATTCAAAATGCTCTGGTTTCAAAACGAAGCACGCTATTGAGCTGTAAAGTTGTAAACAGATATAAATATGTCACCTCTTATACCTGATGAGGATGAAAACTTTGGTGGATCTTTAGTTTAAGATTTTAGAAAGTGATGACGTCACGTAAAAACGATCTATAATCCTGGAGTATAAAATCGTCAATTACCTTCGCAAATACTTATGTAAAGATTCCAATCGCATATGACAGGCAATTTGCCAAATACTTTTCACTTTTAGTTTGTGTAAAGGTACGTTCTGCCTGAGAATTAAACAAAAGTCATATAGCAAACTTTTTCTAGCATTTTCATAACCCAAACTCAACGAGTCAGCAAAAGGAAATCGTGATCTTAAATGTTCTCTGATAAGTTATAGAAACGTTAACCACCATAATAACATTTTTAATCATAAAAATTACAATTTCCTCGATTGTGATTGGTTAAAAAACTCCTATTTTCCACTAATTCACTTGCCAAGTTGTCTTCGGACAGTTTGTTATTAGACAGTTTGTTATTGGACAGTTTGCTATCGGAAAGTTCAATAAAAAGTTCAAAGTTGTGATTACGTGCGTGCGTGCACACGCTTGCTTTTGTGTTTTTGGCGCCTAATTACCGGTAGTAGGAGCGGTGGCCTTAGAATGTTTACATCTCCTTTGTAGGTATTTTAATGCACATTTTCCCTATCTTCCATAACTTAGCTATTCTTCTTTTCTCAGAAATTGTAATTTTTATGATTAATTGTTAATAAGACTTACTCGCGATTTTGTTATCACTCGTATGATTACAGACCGAATTGGACTCCATTCAGTCCTATTACCATTACAAATTAAATTAAGTCAATATAGTTATTTCAACCCGCTCAAGACATGACACCGAAGAAATTCTTCTGTGTTTTTCTCTAAGCTCGCCTATAATATTATTCTATATTAATTTACGAATTGAAAAGAATAGAAGAGCAGGTAGTCAAGTCATTACGGAATCCAAGAGTCGGTGTTCAAAGCGTATAGCTGTAACAGCATTTCAAGAGCAAGGAAGAAATTGTTTCAAGGAGATATTATGATTTCTATCAACAAACTTCCATTCATGAAAAACTTGTTTTCTTTCGCGTTTCTTAACGCATAGCCTGAGTTTGAAGATTGTATGTTTTTAGCATCTTATTTTTCTTAAATTCAAAATGCAAACTGGAAGGACTCTCTTTTGCAACGTATTCATGTTGGCCTAACAGATCTATGTAACGAGCCCTGGAAATTCCAACCATTTGAAATGCCACCTATTAACTCCAGCTCAACTATGTCTTACTTACGTGGTACGTCATATTTCCATGCATTTATTCGAGCTATGTTTCCACAATTTTATTAACAGGACTACAGAGTATTACTTAGCCATAACAGAACAAGAAGCAGCAAAAATGATGACTTTACAGTACGTCAAAATCTTAGCCGCATTTTTGCTGTGTCAGCAAGCGTTCGTTGAATCAGCTGTTGAGGAATGTAGCGGTGAAGCTGAATATTCTATCTTGGGAATGATGCTACGGCGACACATCTTCAAGAAGATCACGGGAGCACCACTTGGTAATATCTGCCTGCGAGAATGTTATCGCGACCTTAGATGCCAAAGTTTTAATTTCGTCATTTCAAAGGAAACGTGTGAATTGAATAACCGTACTAAAGAAGCCAGACCTGAAGACTTCGTTCCCAACTCTGACAGATATTACTTCAAACGAGATATGAATAGAGGTAAATTAGTGAGATGGAAACATTGAATTCATCGATCATTTTCATCTTATTTAAATGCCTATTTTTAACAATGGGCTAAATATCGTTATTACTTACTTGTCCAAATCGAAAATCGAGGAAAGTATTGGAGATTATTATGAAACATTCATGAAAAAGTTTGTTGTCGTCAGCAATGCATTTATTTCTCATAAAAAAAAATGACAAGGAAGATGATTTTTTTCTTGAAACCAACTTTGTTGCCTTTTAACAGTGCGGCTCGGCTCTATCCAGGATTTGCCTGCAGAATCGTGCAAAGAAATCAAGGCAAGTGAGGGAGAATGGGCAGTAAACGGCAATTACTGGCTTCGTTTTTTTGACATTGAGAAAACTTTACTTGCCTACTGTGACATGAAGAAAGAAGGTGAGTAACACTTATAAAGACGATATGATAAACCAAAACTGAAAACTGATTTGTTTCAAGGACAAGATCAGACAAAACAGGACAGGACAGGAAACATTACAGGACAGGACATTACAGGACAGGACAGTGGAAGGAAAGGAAAGAACAGTACAGTTGACATGAATGAGAAAGGGCACTCAGGTTAGGCCAGGACACTCAGAACATGACAGCGCAAGACAGGGCACTCCAGACCATACAGGACAGCAAGGGGCATTCATGACAAGATAGAAGAGGACTTGACAAATGAACAGAGCACTTAGGACAGAACAGAAGAAAACGGAACAGGACATGATTGGACAGGACAGGATGCGACCAATCAAACCAAATCAAACCAAAAGAGACAAGACCAAAAAAAAAAAGACAAAAGGCAAAACAGACCGAAACAAACAAAACAAATACAAGAAAACAGCTTTTTAGTATTATACATTAATTATGTTTGTTGTTGTTGTTGCTGTTTGTTTTTAGACGTTGATGAATGTAGTTTATCGGAATCATTCTGTGACGTAAATGCCGACTGTAAGAATACACGGGGCTCTTACCGCTGTTTGTGTAAGCCAGGATTTACTGGAGACGGAAAAACCTGTAGTGGTATGATATATGTGCTCAGTAATATTATTATTATACTTGTCTCAAAAATAAATCCATGCTTTTAAAAGTCACACAAAGACGTCAGTGGCAGAAATCCGATTTGTTGAACTATCGTTCACAATCAGCTATTATCAAGTAGTTGCTGGAAGTCATCCTCATTCAATCGTGACGTTTACTCGTTTCTCTGATGTTTTGGAATCGCCGAAATAAAAGACAACCTTTTGAGGTATTTGTACAAGTATTTTAGAAAGTTGTTCAAGGCAATTGCCGTTTCATTTCATTTTCCTTCAGGGATTCCCGAAGATTTCGATTGATTTTTTAATTAAACATTTTGGATTTGGCAGAAACGTTTTTATGAAACTGATGCCGGTAACATTTTGTCCCGTTTGATAACTTTGGGACTTTTTGGTCAAATGTTAAGCTCCTGCATAAGACTGTTGCACCATAGTTTAATTTAACTCTTTTTATTTGTGCAATTTTTATTGTTATATTTTTTTTTTACTCAAAAATCAATTCTCCTATTAATTATAAAAAGCTCTAGAGGTGCGCTAGTACCGGTCAGTGATACCTAGTCCTTGACATGCTACGGACGGACTTTTTCTCAGCCATCTTGTTGTTCGTTGCAGACTGATGTAGTAAACTGTTTCGTTAAAATAATGGTATTTCCAACACTTTTTTTGCCATATTTACGTCCCTAATTAACTTAATTGTATATAGACGCAGACGAGTGCTCAACCAACTCCCATGGCTGTGACGTAAATGCTGTCTGTAGTAACACTCATGGATCTTTTATTTGCACCTGTAAAGCTGGATATTTTGGAGATGGCAAAACTTGCAGGGGTATGCTATTTTTTTCTTGTAGCTTTTTCTTGTTTGTTTGTTTGTTTTGTTTTTATCGCACGTGCGTTTTTTCAGTCATCTTGTTCTTCGTTACACACTTATGTGGTAAACTGTTTCGTTAAAATAATGGTGGAGCATGCTGATAACCCACTAGGCCATATCCGTTTTATAACGCCATTTAAATAAAAATACATCTCTTGAGAAATACACGCACTAAATACTAAGAAAATTACTATGTTTCTGAACGTTTACAGATATTGATGAGTGCGTCAGCGGTGGACACGACTGTCACGGTTCAGCTTCATGTACGAACACCGTAGGGTCCTTTAGCTGTTCGTGTAACCATCCTTATACTGGAGATGGAAAAACGTGCACGCACCCTGTTTCAGGTAAATATTTCGCTTTGTTCCTGTTCTGTTGTGCAGTAGAACTGATAGCCCTGATATGATGTACGACATAGTGTCTGAGCACAATCGAAAGATTATAAAGGTAAGAGAGTAAATCCCCCATATAAGTCTTACACGAAAGGTGGTCCCTTTTACACTGAGTTATTTTTAGACATGGTATCCAGTTCTTCGGCGGATGTTACTCGGGTAATACGTGGATGTTTTCGTTGAGCATTTGTTCATGGTTTTTTTCTTCGTCTAGCTTCGTTTCAAAGAAAAGGAAAACCTTAATCGCTGTGGGGATGCCTTCTTTGATAATTAAATATCAAAGAAACAAAGGAGCTTCGGCTTTCGAAATGTTTCACTACATTTCGAAACTTCAATAGTGGTTTAAATTAGAGACAGATGTCCTCTGAGCAAACAAAGCTGAAAAAAGGGCAGACAAATGAGCAGCCAAACAAATGCAAAGCAAGCGAATGCCCGAATACAACGCAACCGAACAAACAGATGTTACATTGGTAACCTCTTGCCCTAGCAAACAGAATATCCTAAATAGAGATCAGACATGTAGAGAAGAAATATTCAAAGCATTGAAATGCCCTGAATTGACTCAGATTTTATTTCCGACGAAGAAGTATAACAAGAGGTAGCCGAGAGCAGTCACAAACCTCTAACTCTTTGCCGATCTTTATTATCGTTGATCGGCACATTCAGCGCTCCGCAAGCGTAATACTCAGCCTAGTCTACCTCGATACACAAACAACTGTGCAACCGCAACGGTTAAGCTCGAAAATACTTCAAGACCACTCCACAAACGGACGAGAAAAGAAAAGCTTAAAACCTCGTGGCTGAACTCTCAAGACCTAAAACTTGACCAAAAGAAATTAAACAAAGAAATACATTAAAAAAGTTGGCGGCGGAAAAAGACACGACTACAATATTGACTCTTCAAGGAGTTCCGTGAAACAGAGACGTACAGTGATTGGTCGGTATCTTTCGTGAATGTTTCGATATACAAACCCTGTTGGTGGTTGTCTTCGAATCCTATCGCAACGATCCAGGTACGCTTTGAATTCGATGAATCATTCAAATGAAATAACAGTCGGGTTCTTCTGCAAACTCACGCACAGCGGCAGTAAAAAAAAGAATCATTCAAAGTAATATTTTCTTGCAGTATATTCATTTTTGAATTATTCGCTTCATTCAGTTCACAAATAATAGATTGACCATAATTTCTTTTTTTATATCTAAAACAATTTCCGGACATTTAGGACCGGAAATAAAAGACTTGCTCACGCAGTTTTCCCGACATAAACAAGTTTCAAAATGAACCTTAAGTCTAGAATAGTAGTCGAAAATCCCCAAACGGAACCAATCCAGGATTTGCTTTAGCAAACCAAACCGTAAAACAACAGATATTTCATTTTAAACGGTAAACAACGTCAGCCTCTCCTTTAGAGTAAACAGACAAAAACAGCAATACCGATAGCAATAGCTCCCTCTCGTTTTTCGCATGGTCTTTACGCGTAAACAGGATTGCGACAAATAAAAAAAGCATACGTCGTTACGACTTCTGCTTTATACAAAGAAATCTTGCGCCCGTGCTGTGCACAAACCTGGAAACGCAGGAGCGTGCTTATAATTAAAGTAATAAATCACTCTTTCTATGAGCTTACCGGCGAAATAAATCCACGCGGGACGTTTGGAGAACAGCTATGAGAGAAGCATTCCTTAATCGAGAAACACTTTCAGTGAAGGAAAAAAACCTAAATTAAACAAAAAACACAGCAGAAGGTATATCTCTATCAGCAATTATAAAATGTTCAAGAAGTTGCTCGCACTATAGTTAATCAGTTCGGATCCACTGCCTTTCAAGCAAACTATTGCTTGAAATGTTTTAAAATAAGAACGAAATTTATTTACGCTGATATCGTGTTATGCATGTATCGACCTTATTCATTCAACTTAAAACTGCCGACATCTTCATGTTAACTCGACAGAAATATTTTCTCTGATTTATTTCTTTTTTTTAAGAACGTAAATTGATCAGTCTAGCCCAGCTTTTAAAGTCAGAACTGGTCGTCCTCTACAGACCGTGGAAAGCACTGAATTCACCTAAAAACGTCGACTTAAATTAGGTGTTAAAGGAATCGGTGGCGTAAAATTTTGAACAAGAAAAAAAGAATTCAAACATTATATCGCAAATATTATAAAAGATTATAACTTACTAACTTCTGATTTTGTTTTTCCTTGCAAATTTTAATATATTCCGTACGCAGAATGAAAAGATACTCGATTTATCGATTTCTCAGCCGGTCAATGCGAAACTATTTGTTTTGCTGTCGCTAGTGTTCTCTGTTCTCTAGGTCTCGCGTAGTTCTGCCATATCCGGATCCAAGTGTTAAACGGTACAATAGAACATAGGTTTGGCAACTCTATTAACCAATCGAATCTCGAGTAGTAAGAGTAGTATCTCAGTTATCTCAGCTACAGACAAACAAAAAGAAAAAAAAAAACAAGACAAGACAAATCAAGTAGTCAACAAATATCGATCCATGAAAGCATTCACAGGTGACCATAAACCTTCTCCCTGGCCTATTAGAGATGACACACAGAGGACAATTTTGGTTTTAACCCAGCGAATCTTGCTCTCCAAATTCAGAATTGACTCTTCCTTTTCCAGCGTTTATTGCAATATTATTGCAGTTAATTTTCTCTTCCTCTCAAAATAAAATTCTGAAGCGGAACACAACATTTGATCTTCACTTCAGAGTTCTTTGAAACAGAAACAATGAATGGCATGTTATCTAACATCGATAGTTCTCTAAACAAAACTCTTCTTGTTGTTGCTGGCTAAACGCCAGTGACCGTTATGTCACTAGGTAGGATAGTCCGTGACTTTGCTGAGTTCTTTTGATCGATTTTCTCCTTAAAACGCGAATTTTTAGTGGAAATAACTACTTTTACTGTTTAAGATTGGTTTCGTCTAATTCAGTATCACTACTGGAGTGAAAACAATTGCAAATTTACTAGCAGGAAACATAGCGTTACGAAGCATTACAAATGACTACGATCTCTAACCGCTGACATCATGTAAGACATTAATTGCAGACTCGTCTTCTTCACGCTCCGTTCGAAGTGACGTGACTTGGTAAGCAGACAAGGTTTTCTATTCCTCTCATGTAACCAGGCACAGCTATCACTGCATGTGCCAGAATATTATTCTCGAAGAATCTTGCACGATTTCGAGCAGTTTCCGAAAGGTTTTGATTGGAATACGATTGTCACATCCCTTGAAAGTAGCTATCGAGCAAATAACTCCCAACCCCCTGCCAACTTATGTGAGCGAGCGCCGTCATGCAACTGAAACGTTAAATCAGAGTTACTTTCAATGAAATCACGTAATCGACGAATAAAGGAATCGCCCGTGTTAGACTATCCGTCGAAAGAGCTCCGCAATTAAACACAAAAGGAATCAAAGTAGATGTACTCTAGAAATACTACAAGACAAAATAACTAAAGAGCACTTGCCTGAAAGAACAAATACGGCTTAACCCTGAATAACTGAAAAGTTCTTCGTAGTAGAACGGGGCCGCGTGCACGAGATCACCAACTTTTTGTACTTAACTGTGACACGTGCCCATTTTTCATTGGACAGGGGACTTCCATTGTTGCCAGATAAGAACGTCACAACCCCCAATTTACCTTCCTATTTTGCTTAACAATGATTTAATTCTAAATTGATGTTATCAGTTAAGCAATCGGCAAATTCCACTTTAGTTTTCTCATGAAATTAAAATTAAGCATGAAAAGTATTGTTACAACTACAAATATGTATTTTTTTCTTTTTCATTTTTTTTGTTATCGAACTTTAATAGACACTGTAAACAAACACAACAGGACAGGCGGATTCTTTGTTTATTTGTTGACTCACTGACTTCCTGGACTCAGTTGTTTGTAATTTCTTTTGTTTTTCAGAATGTCAGAACTATCAATCTTTGACCAGCGCTTCTAGAAAGGTGACTTACTACAATAGCCATACATGTGACAGTGGACTTGGTCCCGCCTGGTTCCGTTTTCAAGGAGCTGCTGGCACAAGAATGCCAACTTCATGTCCACCTACCTACAGGTGCAACACTCATGCAACCGGCTGGTTAAATGGAGGTCATCCTACAGTGGCCGACGGCAGAGTCACCAGGCAGGTCTGCTTTCACTGGGATTCAAACTGTTGTCGCTGGTCAACAAACATTCAAGTGAGAAACTGCGGCTCTTTCTATGTCTATTACTTCAACGGTACACCGAACTGTGATCTTCGCTATTGTGGCGTTGACTAAGTTAAAAAACAATAAATATTATACGAGTACGTAGTGACTAAACCTCAAATTTAACCAAAAAAAGAAACACGATTCAAATGATTTTCAAACGTCAATACTTCTGTCCTCTTCAGAACCAAAAAAGGAAACGATTTCTCTATCTTTATGTAGTTTAAGATGGTATACACATTAATTATGATTGTTATCCTAGATTGGGAATTGGTGTATTATAATAATTGCAGTAGAACCCCAGTAATTCAAACTCTGAAGGGAAACGAAACACTTTTCGAGTTAATATACGAGGGGCAGTCAAAACCGAACTGTCCTACCAAAACGACAAATAGAAGTCTTTTTTCCACGCAGCTAACACAAATAATGGCAATGTTGCTTTGCGCTCATATAATAGTTAACTTGAGAATTCTGGGTTTAATTTGACGAGGAACTACATATTTTGTTCAGAATAACACAACAATTAACCCGTACCTGGCGAACACTCGACGAACTACGTGCGAGTTGCCGTTCGTTGGCGCCAAATCAGAAGCTTGGAGAAACAAAATGTTTCATAATTTTCAGTTTTTGCGATCTGATATGATTTTTGAAATTATAAGTTCCTTTTCGTGAACATTTGATGCCGTCTCCAGTGAGAAAAGTTGCCCGACTTCAATGCTTTCCCTGTTAACAAACAATGAATTCTGGGCAGGAGAGTTTTTCCCACCTAATTTGTTAATTCAAATCTCAGGTTCGCCAGCTGTATGCAAGGGGTGGTATGTTAATAATTGATAGTTTACTGTTTTTTTCAACACTTCAGAATATAGCACAGTGCAAATAAGACTTATCTCGTCAGAAACTGTGTTGTAGCGATGTTTTTCTCTTTGTGACAGTTAAAGGCACCGCATCCGGTATGATACATGAGATCGGGAAATGACTGTCAAATATGTGAACGGTCGGTTGCACTAACTAAAATCAAATTGCTGCAGTCAAAAGTTTTGGGTGTTTTTATCGATTACACGACAAAAAAAGCTAATGGGATGACATACGTGGTGAGTAAATGAACCAAAATTCGAGTTATCAGGGTAAATTTTGATCAAGGGAAACCAAGTTTAGTTCGAGTTAGCGGGAAATTCGAGTCATCCCAGTTCGAGTTAACCGAGTTAAAATGACTGAAAAGTGGGGTCAAATCCGAGGGAAAGGGGAGTTCTTCTGTAGTAGTGAAATTAAATATGTTAAAATATGTTATATGTTAAAAACTTAAAACTTCGTTTTCAGTTCATTGAAATGTGGAATATTAAAAGCCAGTTATTCCATGACATGGTCATTTGAGGTTTACTGGTGGCATATAATCAGTTTTGTAATGAGTATACGGTTCAGAAGTAGTTACTTGAGTTCCTTAAAATTAAAACAATAAAGAAATAGAAAGGTAGTCAATCATTAGTCCACGGTGATTTAAGGATGTTGTTATATCCAAAGAACTATATTTCGTAATCAATTTTGCGCATTTTGTTCGGAATGATCATTTACAAGTTAAAATATAGGTAGAGCTAAACATAAATCCATAAAACGTTGACTAAGAGAATCGCAGCCTACAAGCCACGATCCCGTACGATCCCGTACGATCCCTCCTTACTTCCTCTTAGTATCACTCAGTGGTCCTGGACTATCGCCCTGATTGGATATGAGTCCGTGCTTCTTCAGTGTTGCATCGAGGAGACTTCAGACTAGGTTCAGTATTAATTGCTTTGCTTTTATTGTGACACAATTCCACACGGTTCATAAGTAGTTATTTGAGTTTCTTAAAAACACAACAAAGAAATAGCAAGTAGTTAATCATTAGTCCACGGTATTTTAATCATATAGTTACATCCAAGGCACTATACCTCCTACATATCTATACGTATTTTGTTCGGAGTGACGATTCACAAGTTAGAATATAGGTAAAGCTAAACATTTGAAACGCCATTGAAAATTAATTAAGAGAACCGCAGTATACAACGCTGTTACTTACTGACCTAAGGAGGTTAGCAACAGTTTCCACTGAGTACTATTCTAACAGCTATACTTTGAAGAATGAATACTACCAATTTTTAGTGCTACAATAATAGTATCATACAAATTCCCAGTCATCCGTTAATAAGTTGTGGTCATTCTTTTTACTTAACGGGCTACCATGGCAACAATATGACCTGCTCAAAACACCTTTACTTTTAGCTTTACGCTTATAACTCAAAAACAAGCTTGGTGATCTCTATGTTTTATTATCGAATTGTGAACAGCATTATAAGATGCAACTTTTTGCAAAGTTAAAGAAATTGCGAAGGGGGTTCAGAGCCACCTTAACTTTTAGAAAAGTTAAGGTGGCCCTGGACCCCTTCCAAAGAATTATGTTTTAAACTTTGCAAAAAGTAGCATCTTATCATAATGATTACAATTCGATAATAAACTCTTTCGATAATAAACTCTTCTTGAGCTATAAGGGCTTAAAGCTAAAATTAAGGGTGTTTAGCATTTCACCAACGATTGAGTAGTTTGTTTGATACCATGAGTTTGGCATCAACCAAGCATAGAGTTTTTATAATGACCAATCATAATCTAAGCATTGTAAAGTACTGGAGACTTCTTCGAGCCACGTAAAAGCTTTCATTGAACGATCCCTTCCGTATTTCCTGGGATTATCACTCACAGTTCGTCATATTAAGCTTATATGAATTGCGACTGGTGATCATTTATCCCAAACGTCTCACGAGGCGCATGTAGGCTAGAGAAATAAGGTATTTCCTGGTTTTACAAACATCCTGAAGCATTTATGTGCCTAGCGATGATTTCGACGTTAGTATCTATTATGTATGAAGACGTTATATTGAGTTAATATACCTAGAGAATTTTAAGACACACCTTAAATTAACTTAAGCTAATAAATGTATCATTATTGAACCAGCATGTGGTTTGTATTGGAGAATTATTAATCGAGTTTGTTTTAATTTTTAGCTGTTTTTCTTTCTGTTTTCCTTGCTGTCTGCAGATTCTTGGGTGTGGATTTCTTACCTATTCTCCCTTCAAATTTACAAATTGGCTTTATTTTTAAATGAAAAAAAAAGCTCGGTGTCTGCTGTTCAAGGACTGAATAATACCTTCTTCAATTCACGTCTACGGTAAATATTGGGCTGGTGAAAGGCTGTTGATTAAAAGAAACAATTAAGAGTGTTTTTTTTTTGGTCAAACGTTCAATTAGCCTCAGCGAATATGTTAAAATGGTGTTGCATTCAAAATAATTGGAGGTATCGTACCCGAGTTCCTGCGATAGTCTGCGAGCAGAGTCACACGCGCTACAGAAGAAACGTCTGTTTGCGAGTTGACAATTCTAACATTTATGTGGATATTAGAGGGATTCCTTAGAGCTAGTAAAATGAAACAGAGCGACTCGATAACGACTGGTTTCATTCCTTTTACCATCATGGTAAAAGGAATGAAACCAGTCGTTATCATATCGAGTAAACGATCTGGCGCCACTGAAGGAAGGATTCCTTAGAGCTAGTAAAATAAAACAGAGTTCGTTGTCCATACGTCGTTAAAACTGCGACAGTTTTTTGTTGTTGTTGTTGGAACAGGTAATCAATTAGGTAATTAAAATATTTTCATCATAGTATAGATATCCGGCCAATAAACGTCTTTTAAAGCGATCTTTTAGAATGCATGATTTCACGTCGTCATGCGAAGCCACATTTTTCGCCAAACGATAAGAAACAGAACCTCAGAGGTGTTCATGAGCTACAAATTTTGAATGGCTAATAACAAAAAAAATGATCGCGTGCAAGTTAAATGTCTCATTCTGAATGGGACTTATGGAATTAAAAAGTCCAAAGCATTTCCTAATGGAGCATGGCCTGAATCCCCCTGGAAAGCACCCGCTTCGAAAATCACTCGCTGTTTACCCTAGATCCATGCCTGTGATAGGTTAAATTTTAGTTACTAGTATCAATTTATCGCTTGTTAACGTTCAGTGCATGATGTGCTGTATGAGAACAATTGTTCTTCCCTTCAAGATCTTTAGTTATTTTGCTTTTTTCAATTAGAGCGCTTTTTTGCCATATTATCAACATAGGTAAGGTAAGTAAAGTCTGCATACGAGCCCAGCGGCTCATCAGGCTGGAGCATATCCCGGTTTCTGTAGCATGAAGCGACTAGGAGTATTTCTACTCCCCCCTAGATGGGATGCTCGTCCATCGCAGGGTTACCCCTAGCACGCCGGTACCCATTTATACGTCTGGGTGGGGAGAGGTAATGTGAGAACAAAGTGTCTTGCCCAAGAACACAACATAACGTCCCCATGCAGCCCGCCAGGACTCGAACCCAGACCGCTCTATCCGGAGTCGAGGGCACTAACCATGAGGCCACCGCGCCTCCCACATTTTCAACATAACTAGCTGCCTTTTTATGTTGACGTGTGGTCAACGATCCCACACACACATCTAGGCACACAGACTAAACAATTGATTTGCAATAACCACGCACGCCTGAATTCTGTTTTACATATAACTCGCCACCAATAGATATATTGTAAATGGTTTGAACCCAGGAGTATCAGACTTGACTCTGAAGATGACTTCCGCTGATAATGATAATGATAATGATAATGTTAATGATAATGATAATGATAATAATAATCATAATAATAATAATAATAAATTAACTAATTAAGAGAAAACTACGACGCTAACGTTTCTTCAGGTATCGTTCCCAGTTGTCCCATGAAAGTTGCATTGAATAATCAAGAGCAGTATACTCAGTCTTTCTACACTATCGTCCTTAACGACACGAGACGCGACTGGGGACAAGTCGGTGCTTCTTCAGTACGAAGAGACTTCAGACTTCAGACGAGATTGCTGCTGCTACTACTGATTACTGTACTGCTATCCTTTTACTTTACAATGCTACCGTAAGGTTTAAAGCTTTAGGGAAAAAAGTTAACTTTAATAAAAGCCAAGTTACTTATTTAACGTTTCAAACGGTCAGTTTATTTTTCCTGTTGCCATGCATGCGATAAAAGGGCATGATGAAATGTCAGCTATATCCAGTCAAACAATGCAAATAAAAATAATTCTTTAATTATCAAAATTGCGTGTCAATATCACACATCTTCGTATACACTCTCAAATAAAACCTATGTCGCTATACATATTCATATTTTTCTCAGAAAGGTAATATATGCCTTGCGTAAATGCAGAAATATATTTTTTGGCACTAATTAATTTCCATACGACAAACTAACTAAGATAATTTGGTGCTCCAGGCCTCAATCTATCCTTTAATTCCCAGAAGTGATCCATTCGGCCGCGTAACTGGGGAGAGGTAGATTTTGACTGAATGAAAAGAAATTAGAACGAAGAAGTAATAACAGGAAAAGAGCCAGAGAACAGGTCATTTTACACAGAGTGAGCATCCAGGCCTCCCGTAGTTCAACGAACGTTTGGTTGCTGAGTGCAAGAGGAGCCCAATGGTAAAAACAACAACAAAAACAAACAAAGAAACAAACAAAAGAGACAGGAGCAAAGGAATTAAAAAACAACAACCAAGGAAAAGCAAACAAATTCTAGAAACAACAAACTAAATGAGACAGTTAGTTGTGTTTCTCTAATGGCCTCCCTGATAATACAGCAAGATAAAGTGCTTTTTCTTAAGAAATATGTTCTGAAATAGTGGAAATCTACGATCTACGTCTCCTGAGCCGTATATACAGTAGGTAGTGCAATGATTCCTTTTCGAAAACCACATACGTGAAAAAGTTCCCTCAATAAAGATTATTATTTTGATATATATTAAGGCGGGGGTAAACCTAAAAAAACTGGCCATTTTTTAACAAAATTCACAATTAGGATTTAATTGAAAAGTTGAAAGCTTATGACTTGTAGATCATGAAAAAAAATTCACAGTCCACATGTCAATTGTAATAGGATACCAATCATTTGATTATTCTGCAACCTGCTGGGTTCTGCCGAGGCTTGCTTAAGAAAAGATACCTCCTTCTGGAATTGATAAAAATTAATGTTTTTGTATCACTTTAAAGAACACATGCTGCTTATTGTTATAAGCAGGATTTCTAATATTTCAAATAATGATCGATTGAACTTGACATGGGAAATCGAAGGGGTGTCTCACTTCATAACTTCAAGTACATACATCATATGGAAAATTGCTCTGCTTATTACACAGAACTTACTCAGAACAACAAATCCTGAAAATTTCAGCTAAATTGGACAAAAAAATATCTTTTCTCAAAGGCGAAATTAATTCGTTTTGAGAAAACGAGCTTTAAACTTACAGTAACATGAATTGTCAAAGAAAACTTCAATACCTTAAAGATTCGAATTCCGTGAAAAACAAAACTTCCAATTTTTTCAGAATTTTTAGGTTTACCCCCGCCTTAAGTAAATATTTTGCCCAGGGCATTTGGATACATAACTGAAAACTGAAGCAGAGTCACTTAGAGCTGATAAAAACCTTAAAGATTCGGCAGCTACAGTGTAGCGTAGTCAAGGAAAAAGGAACAACGGCTAAGGAGCTCTCGTAATATTAAATTATCAAGTATCTACCCGACAGATTTTGAAAAATCATGCTTCGAACTGTACATTGATTTAAGAAATAACGCCAACAGATCCTTTGCAGAAAAATCTAATGGCTTTGTATACGAAATAAAAAAGCTTTGCTATCAAGGGTCTTTTCGCCTTAGAAACCTTCTTAACTTTTCAAATTTTCAAGCCACCACAACACCTCGCCTTCTTCCACGCTGGTGATCTCAAAATCTCTCAAAATCTCTGTTTTCCTTGCTGTCTGCAGATTCTTGGGTGTGGATTTCTTACCTATTCTCCCTTCAAATTTACAAATTGGCTTTATTTTTAAATGAAAAAAAAAGCTCGGTGTCTGCTGTTCAAGGACTGAATAATACCTTCTTCAATTCACGTCTACGGTAAATATTGGGCTGGTGAAAGGCTGTTGATTAAAAGAAACAATTAAGAGTACTAGTGTTTTTTTTTTGGTCAAACGTTCAATTAGCCTCAGCGAATATGTTAAAATGGTGTTGCATTCAAAATAATTGGAGGTATCGTACCCGAGTTCCTGCGATAGTCTGCGAGCAGAGTCACACGCGCTACAGAAGAAACGTCTGTTTGCGAGTTGACAATTCTAACATTTATGTGGATATTAGAGGGATTCCTTAGAGCTAGTAAAATGAAACAGAGCGACTCGATAACGACTGGTTTCATTCCTTTTACCATCATGGTAAAAGGAATGAAACCAGTCGTTATCATATCGAGTAAACGATCTGGCGCCACTGAAGGAAGGATTCCTTAGAGCTAGTAAAATAAAACAGAGTTCGTTGTCCATACGTCGTTAAAACTGCGACAGTTTTTTGTTGTTGTTGTTGGAACAGGTAATCAATTAGGTAATTAAAATATTTTCATCATAGTATAGATATCCGGCCAATAAACGTCTTTTAAAGCGATCTTTTAGAATGCATGATTTCACGTCGTCATGCGAAGCCACATTTTTCGCCAAACGATAAGAAACGGAACCTCAGAGGTGTTCATGAGCTACAAATTTTGAATGGCTAATAACAAAAAAAATGATCGCGTGCAAGTTAAATGTCTCATTCTGAATGGGACTTATGGAATTAAAAAGTCCAAAGCATTTCCTAATGGAGCATGGCCTGAATCCCCCTGGAAAGCACCCGCTTCGAAAATCACTCGCTGTTTACCCTAGATCCATGCCTGTGATAGGTTAAATTTTAGTTACTAGTATCAATTTATCGCTTGTTAACGTTCAGTGCATGATGTGCTGTATGAGAACAATTGTTCTTCCCTTCAAGATCTTTAGTTATTTTGCTTTTTTCAATTAGAGCGCTTTTTTGCCATATTATCAACATAGGTAAGGTAAGTAAAGTCTGCATACGAGCCCAGCGGCTCATCAGGCTGGAGCATATCCCGGTTTCTGTAGCATGAAGCGACTAGGAGTATTTCTACTCCCCCCTAGATGGGATGCTCGTCCATCGCAGGGTTACCCCTAGCACGCCGGTACCCATTTATACGTCTGGGTGGGGAGAGGTAATGTGAGAACAAAGTGTCTTGCCCAAGAACACAACATAACGTCCCCATGCAGCCCGCCAGGACTCGAACCCAGACCGCTCTATCCGGAGTCGAGGGCACTAACCATGAGGCCACCGCGCCTCCCACATTTTCAACATAACTAGCTGCCTTTTTATGTTGACGTGTGGTCAACGATCCCACACACACATCTAGGCACACAGACTAAACAATTGATTTGCAATAACCACGCACGCCTGAATTCTGTTTTACATATAACTCGCCACCAATAGATATATTGTAAATGGTTTGAACCCAGGAGTATCAGACTTGACTCTGAAGATGACTTCCGCTGATAATGATAATGATAATGATAATGATAATGATAATGATAATGATAATGATAATAATAATCATAATAATAATAATAAATTAACTAATTAAGAGAAAACTACGACGCTAACGTTTCTTCAGGTATCGTTCCCAGTTGTCCCATGAAAGTTGCATTGAATAATCAAGAGCAGTATACTCAGTCTTTCTACACTATCGTCCTTAACGACACGAGACGCGACTGGGGACAAGTCGGTGCTTCTTCAGTACGAAGAGACTTCAGACGAGATTGCTGCTGCTACTACTGATTACTGTACTGCTATCCTTTTACTTTACAATGCTACCGTAAGGTTTAAAGCTTTAGGGAAAAAAGTTAACTTTAATAAAAGCCAAGTTACTTATTTAACGTTTCAAACGGTCAGTTTATTTTTCCTGTTGCCATGCATGCGATAAAAGGGCATGATGAAATGTCAGCTATATCCAGTCAAACAATGCAAATAAAAATAATTCTTTAATTATCAAAATTGCGTGTCAATATCACACATCTTCGTATACACTCTCAAATAAAACCTATGTCGCTATACATATTCATATTTTTCTCAGAAAGGTAATATATGCCTTGCGTAAATGCAGAAATATATTTTTTGGCACTAATTAATTTCCATACGACAAACTAACTAAGATAATTTGGTGCTCCAGGCCTCAATCTATCCTTTAATTCCCAGAAGTGATCCATTCGGCCGCGTAACTGGGGAGACGTAGATTTTGACTGAATGAAAAGAAATTAGAACGAAGAAGTAATAACAGGAAAAGAGCCAGAGAACAGGTCATTTTACACAGAGTGAGCATCCAGGCCTCCCGTAGTTCAACGAACGTTTGGTTGCTGAGTGCAAGAGGAGCCCAATGGTAAAAACAACAACAAAAACAAACAAAGAAACAAACAAAAGAGACAGGAGCAAAGGAATTAAAAAACAACAACCAAGGAAAAGCAAACAAATTCTAGAAACAACAAACTAAATGAGACAGTTAGTTGTGTTTCTCTAATGGCCTCCCTGATAATACAGCAAGATAAAGTGCTTTTTCTTAAGAAATATGTTCTGAAATAGTGGAAATCTACGATCTACGTCTCCTGAGCCGTATATACAGTAGGTAGTGCAATGATTCCTTTTCGAAAACCACATACGTGAAAAAGTTCCCTCAATAAAGATTATTATTTTGATATATATTAAGGCGGGGGTAAACCTAAAAAAACTGGCCATTTTTTAACAAAATTCACAATTAGGATTTAATTGAAAAGTTGAAAGCTTATGACTTGTAGATCATGAAAAAAAATTCACAGTCCACATGTCAATTGTAATAGGATACCAATCATTTGATTATTCTGCAACCTGCTGGGTTCTGCCGAGGCTTGCTTAAGAAAAGATACCTCCTTCTGGAATTGATAAAAATTAATGTTTTTGTATCACTTTAAAGAACACATGCTGCTTATTGTTATAAGCAGGATTTCTAATATTTCAAATAATGATCGATTGAACTTGACATGGGAAATCGAAGGGGTGTCTCACTTCATAACTTCAAGTACATACATCATATGGAAAATTGCTCTGCTTATTACACAGAACTTACTCAGAACAACAAATCCTGAAAATTTCAGCTAAATTGGACAAAAAAATATCTTTTCTCAAAGGCGAAATTAATTCGTTTTGAGAAAACGAGCTTTAAACTTACAGTAACATGAATTGTCAAAGAAAACTTCAATACCTTAAAGATTCGAATTCCGTGAAAAACAAAACTTCCAATTTTTTCAGAATTTTTAGGTTTACCCCCGCCTTAAGTAAATATTTTGCCCAGGGCATTTGGATACATAACTGAAAACTGAAGCAGAGTCACTTAGAGCTGATAAAAACCTTAAAGATTCGGCAGCTACAGTGTAGCGTAGTCAAGGAAAAAGGAACAACGGCTAAGGAGCTCTCGTAATATTAAATTATCAAGTATCTACCCGACAGATTTTGAAAAATCATGCTTCGAACTGTACATTGATTTAAGAAATAACGCCAACAGATCCTTTGCAGAAAAATCTAATGGCTTTGTATACGAAATAAAAAAGCTTTGCTATCAAGGGTCTTTTCGCCTTAGAAACCTTCTTAACTTTTCAAATTTTCAAGCCACCACAACACCTCGCCTTCTTCCACGCTGGTGATCTCAAAATTGGCGACCAAGAACCAATTCCAGAAAGGAAAGGTTTTTAAGAAAATAACGTTCTGTAAGAAGATTGTAAGAAGCCGTTACCAGTTTGTTGCCTGTTGAACTGGACTGTGTACTGCAAAGGTAACTAGTACCAGTACAACTGACATCAAACTGGAACCCAAAAAGATGTTGCCAAATTGTGAACACCTCCCCCCCCCCCCCCCACTCCACCCCACTCAAACATGGATCCTCGAAGGATCATTAGGTAAGTTGCCGGCAAGATGATTGGTCGTTAGTCGCAACTTGAGCGAGATGACATCTTTTCCACAGGGGGGAGGACCTTGGAGTTTGGTGGTAGCGTGGTACGACCCACGAGGTTATGACAGAGAGTGTTGTCTTTTTTATGTTATTTTACACGTCAG
>OZ026604.1:23729431-23809431 GCA_964020085.1 Micromussa lordhowensis
GGGGTTCTTTCGAAACTTCCGACGAGCAGGACGCCCCTAACTCACCTGTACTCGCTCTTCAATCTCCTTCCCTTGCCGATCAAGTTCAAGATACTCTGCCGCCTGCTTAGCTTGTTTCTGGCTCACTGAGTTATATTGTAGCCTGCGATTTATATCTGTCATTTTTCGACCCTCTATAACAAACACGAAAAGGAGAGATATTAGCTTTGGTTTTGTTGATCACATTTTGATAACCCAAGTTATTTGTCGGTGAAACTGTAAATAATACACGTACTTTATTTTATCTGTGACGCGGCAAATTGATAACGAATAAACCTACATGACAACACAACTTATAGAAAACACTCACCAGTATGGGATCAGTAATTGATTACTCCACATTTCTACGGGAGTAGGATATCAAAAACTTACCCTCTCTCGTCTTCAAAGACAACACATCCTTAGACACCATCAAGTCTCTACTCAACCGCCGCTTGCCGTATTCATGTTTAAGCCCTTGATTTGATATCCCTCTAAAAAAAAAAGATTGAAGTGTTGACATTTTACCGTAAGTATTATCTATCCTAACGAAAAAGCAAATTTTATATTTTGTACACATGCACCCCCTACACACATGTAAGTTATTGATATACTGTGAGATGTTAGTTAGGCATTTTTACTTTTAATTTGTATACATTTAATAATTTCAAAGGAAAGCAGTTTAGCATAGTGCCATAAAAAGTAAATTGCACTTCTGCATGTAAAGAAGCAAACTAGCTACCTGAAAAAAGTCAACGTTCATCATTTGCTGACGTCGTGTTGTGTTGTAAAACCCATGGCAATTTTTTGGTGAAGTTAATCCAAGGAGTTAACTGAACAATCATTTTTGTCACATACATTTTGAACCACTAAAACGATCAAAATCACTAATTTAAGATCTTTTGATTATATTTTTTTGGCCCCGACCATCACATTAGGCTCCCAGAACGTTGTATGCAATCGACAGACAAAAGAAAGTCACAATGCGCACCATTCGAAATACTTTGATTACTTTTAACGAAGAGATTGTTTAAACTCATCTAATAGTACATCTACTTACTTGAGTTTCTCTGCCAGGCTTTGCTTGCGCCGTCTGTCATCCTGTAAGCAAATAAACACATAGAGGATATTACATGACCGCGCGTGGATATGAATTTTATCTTCGAGTGTTCAACTCGATATCTCACGAGTGAGCGCAGCGAACGAGTGAGATGTCGAGTTGAACACGAGAAGATAAACTTCATATCCACAAGCGAGCATGTAATATTCTGTTTATTACATAAACATACTAATGAAGACGTTTTTGACGATTTTCCGAAGATTTCCGACCACTTTCCGAAGATTTCCGAAGATTCGCCAAAATTGTTCCGAAGGTAAGGCGAACGTTTCCGAACATTTTCGGAGATTTTCCGAAGATTACCGAAGATTTCCGAAGATTTCCGAGGATGCACCGATGATGTTTCGATCATACAGTAACATATCTAAGTACTTTTTAAGGGATTAAGGAACCATAGCAATAGCGATCATTTTAGTAGCTATGGTAACCATAACGACGGTGATCTCTTCACGTGTGAAGATAACATGTTATCTTCACGTGTGAAGATATGAAGTTTTCGCGGGAAAGCTCACTTGGTATTTCACTGGTGTTTATGTAATAAAACCATGTTATCAGCACTAAGAAAAAACTAATTTTATTATCAATAGACGATACCTGTCACTCACGTGCCGATGAAAGACTGTGAAGAGGGGATAGTCAAGAGCTTGTGCACTTTTGTCAAAGAAACATTATTTATATACATGCAACTGTTCATTTTCAAACCTGAATATCTTTAATACTTGTGTCTTTCCAATAACTGCAATACAGACACAACCCTTCATTAACCTCAAGTACAAGTGCATGAATTAACACCGGATTAACACCGGTGCTTTTTCGACGCAAGTTAACAAGTCATCACAATTTGTAGTCTTCTCAAGTATTTATCAGTAATGTTGTTCCCGAAACTTCTCAGTTGTATTTTGAGAAAGCACACTGACACTTAAGAGGCTGTTTGCAAGTTCTAATGTTCCTAGGTGCCTAATGTCAAATGGACGTTTACACGGTTTACATCTCGTGTCCTTCACGTCCACAGGAGAAAATCGCTCTCTTTCGTTCTTAGAGTCATTGTGTTCAATCATTATTACATGGTTACAAAACTGACAGGATCTTACAACGTCTTTAAAGACCTAATCAGTTAAGATCCTAAAAGATAAGGATTTTCATGGATCCTTTCGAGAGGCCTTTGATGATCTTGCAGTGGCCGTTAAATGGAAGACCTTGTGAAGATCTTACCAGGAATTCCCTACGATCACGAAATAACTTGCCAGGATCTTTGAGGATATAAAATATTTGAAGATCTTACGAAGCTTGCACAAGATCCTGGCAAGAATTTTTAAGATTCTAAAGCTTCTTGACCAGGATATTTGAAGATCTACAGTAGATAAACATCCTCGATCGAGAAGATCCTAATGAAGATACTTTTTTTGGTCTGCTATTTGCTGTTTATACATTAAAGTGTGATCCATTCTCAGTAAAGTTGCATGTCATGACAATTTTGTTTGTCTTTGACAATTGCACAAAGGTTCAGTATTTAATGATTACGTTTTCCGGTCCTTTTTCGTGAAAATTAAACTCAAATTGTGCGCTCATTTATAAAGGGAAAATATTTTCACAGTTTTCTTTTGTGCGATGTTTAAAAAATCATTGGATTCGCTGAAGCTGATTGGCAAGCGCTTCATCTTTGCGGGCCGTATTCTAAAATTGCGACCCGCCAGGTAACCAATCAGAAATCTCCTTTTCATCCTAGACCCTCTCGCCATAAAAGAAAATTTGTTAAGATATGTAAGCACGCTACTTGCACACGATACAGTGTAGATCAACCTGTAAACTTAACACTGTACTGTGTAGCTAGCTAAGAGAGTAACTTCTCTTTCCAGTCACTACATCTTACCGCTCATCGTCTATTTCTTGTGTTCTCTTTTTGAGTGCTATCTTATTTGCCGCAATAGCCAGCTCTGCTAGATTCTTCTTCAGTGCATATCCTTTCTCCTGTCGAAAATACATGCAATGATGTTATGTTAACATGGCCTCGATTAATGTACCAAAAAAATAGATCCAGAGATTTTGTTTGTTTACAAGGAGTAATCAGGGATCAGAAAATACGTTCGAATGCCTACCATGGGAATTGGGTTAAGTACACGCCGTATTCTCTTTATTGTAGCTCGAATATCAGGCTTTCTGTACGCTTCAGCAGTTGTAAAGAACTCTCTCATTAGCCTCCGTGATATTTGCACCTACACACGTTTTTTTAAAAAAATCTATTATTTTAGGTGCACGCGCAAATTTCTCGCCGGTCTATGACGTATATCCGTACTCAGTACTTTGCCTGCCTGACTCCATTTACTCCCGCTTGTGTGCTCAAGTAAAGGGTTTCCACCTCAAGTTTACGTTGCGTTCCCCCATCAAACGCATTAAGCGCGACAAATGTAGCAAACTGATCCCCGATCAACTTAAAGAACCTTAAAAACAGAGAGTTGCATGGATTAAAAAATTACTAATAAAACAAATAACTAACAGCAACTGACCTCTATCCTTTTCAAGTCCTCCTCGAACTGCTGTGTCAGTGCAAAAATCTCTGATCGAGTCGTGTCCAATTGCTTGGAAGTCTTACAATACTGAAATTCAGCTTCGCTCCTGAACAAAGAACCAAATAAACAACCACACAAAAAAAAAAACACACAAAAAAAGCCTTTTGATTAAATGTCCATCGGTGAAGTAAAGAAAGTGCTGAAAATCATTTCTTTTTTTTTGTTTGAGCTATCATGAACTCAGCCCTGTTTATTAACTGCTATTATTTCTACCAGTAACTTAACAAATTGACGTCAACTTTTCTGTCGTGTTATTGACAATGATCAAAGTAGCTGTGGATCCACGAAGTGATAGCCGAGTGGATCAACAGACAACTCTGACAATGGTATGACGAAAGTCATTGTCAATAACAGGACAGACGCATGAAAAACTGACGTCAATTTGTTTTTGTCAAATTGTCATCTCACGCTCGTTGACGCATCGCATACAATAATATAAATTCATGTGTCTGTTCGGTTATTGACAATCAAAATAAACCAATGAGCGCGCGAAAATTTCTCCAGTTATCGTAAAACAAGCAATACAAAGCAAAGTTTACTTCATGTATGCCTTACACAATAGTTTTTCAAGAGCGTGGTCTGTATCTGCTGCGAGCCAGCTTGCGAATGTTTTAAAAGAAAGTTTCATTGACAACATGCAGTAAAAAAGACTTACATGTTTACGAGGTCCTTCCTATCCTTGTCTTTAAACTTGACAAGACCAGCCATGTTTCTCTCTATCCTTGTTTTGTTTAGCTGATGATGTAATAAATTTTATAAAATAATTGAGCCACTACGCGCGGTCTCATTGGTCGATAGGTGTGTTTAGATGAGAGTATGTAAACACGGTTGTGACGTTTTAGATTCGCGCGTATTTTTGAGAATTGTTTTATAAAAGCAATAGAGCACTTTATCCGTGTCTATATAGCCCCATCTAAGCACGAAAGTTATGCAAACCCTCGACTACGTCTCGGATTTGCATAACTGTCTCGAATTCTCCCAACCCTGCTCGTTTTTATACGAAAAAAGTGCTCTATTGCTTAAATATATAATTTGACTGTCAATGTTTCCCAAAATTTCGCCTTTTCGTGATTACAGAGACCTCACACTGCAGCTCATCAGCCAAACATGTTATCACAGGCAGCCCAGACGTTGTATGATTATACGATCTCTAGATGCATTCATTGGTTTAAAACCGTGTTTCTATAACTCGATAAAAACACAGAACTAGCATGAGCTGTTGACGTACCCTGTAGTTCCAGTGCGAGCAAGGAAAATTTACATGATGTAATGTAATGTAAATAAACAGTCGGGGACGCTTGCTGTCTCGCGTGGGGGCATAAAACAAGTTTTTGATCTGACTTAGTGTGTTCATGACAAAACACCACTATTTTCAGATGTTAAAGTACCTTTTAAGGTGCACTCGACGTACTAATATTAAAAAGCGATCTTATTTCAGTTTTTAGGCTCATTTTCTGTCGTTCTCTCGAGTGCGGTCCACTAAGCGTGGGCTGACCTCTTCTGAACAGCGGCTGGTAATTGGGCCTAAGTGGTATTTTTTAGGGTCTTATAGGGGTCAAATAAAGCTGAGCCACGCCCAGATTGATCTCGTTTAGGGGTTTAATTTAAATTTCCCGACAAGCATGATCCCGACCTTTTCATATGGGAGTCCAACCCCTCCCCCCCCCCTCCCCCCCGGGTCACTGCTAGGCTTCTCACAATCCACAACAGAATAGATAGTGAGTAGCTAATCAGAGAACGCCATTCATGAAAGAACGCTAGTAGATTTATGCAGTAGAACCCCGGTAACTCAAACTCGCATAACTCAAACTCCCCCGCTAACTCAAACTAACTCCCATTTCCCTTGGATTTGACCCCACTTTTCAGTCATATATTCTAACTCGGTTAACTCGAACTCGGATAACTTGCTTCAATTAACTAACTTGTTAATAAACATTAGGGTGCTGAGACTGCGCAGTACGGACTGGAAATCATCTTTAAGACAATGTACATGTATGAAAGTGCTTGGAAAGCTGTTCTTAAATGATGGTTGCCAAAAGCATACAGTTGAAAACACAAAGATCATCTGGGCAAATTAACTGGTGAGGGCATCAGAAAATCAAACCTTGTCTTCTTGGATATGATGTTGCTGTTTGACCTTCTCTATGCCTTGGTTGTTCTCACTGAGTCTACTTTCTTCACCCCTCATCTTCTTATAAATACCTTGTGAAGCAAATAATCATTATCAAAGGCAGCCTACATGTACATTGTACTTTAATTTGTTTTATTATATAGACACGGATGTTTTACTGAAAAATATACCACTCGTAAAATTCGTAAAAAATACATCCGGGACCCGAGTGGTTTATTTTCCATAATCTCACACGTGAGTTTATCAATGATTTCATTGATATCAAGTTTGTCTCTTAAACACGGAGCGAGCCTATAAATGGAGGCTGAGCGGCTCAGCCTGTCCATCACAAATTGGAATACTCTGCTTTGATTGGCTTATTCACCCAGGCGTGTCGTACTCCTGCGAAATTTGCATGAAGTAATCTTTCAGGCGACCGCACAAGGGAAGGTTTTTCGTTTGTTTGCTTTCTTTGTACAAAGGTCAGCGAAAACAGAAAGAATGGCATCTACAGAAGAAGAATTTAGACAGGTATCGTACTTCATATACATGCATTTTAACTTCTTATTTTTGTTGTTTCAATTGTGAAAGCATATCGACTGTTGTCGAGTTGTTTACTCAACGCAAATGCCGTGTTTTAGCAAACAAAGTGCAAACCGCTGACCTTTTATAGGCTCGCTCCATGTTTAAATTGTACTTAAATTCGTTGGTGTATCATGGAATAATTTTGAAATTTCTTCGGAAATCTTCGGAAGGTGGTCGGAAATCTTCGGGAAATCATCAAAAACGCCATCATCAGCATGTCTATATAATAAAAAGAACATTACACGGCGGCTTGAAGATATGAATTTTATTTTCTCATGGCAAAAAACAATATTTTACTCACTCGCTGCGCTCGTTCGTAAAATATTGTTATTCCACTCGAAAATAAAATTCATATCTTCGCGCCCCCGTGTAATATCCTCTATATACAGTTGTGTATATAATCTCATTTTTTATACAGTTACAGGGTTGTTGCTATTAGTGTCGGCTGTTGGCAAAATTCACCGGCTGAGAAAGAGGTGATTGCCTGGCTGAAGTTTTGTGACCGATCAAATTTTCAAAACTTTAAGGTGGCTCTGAATCCCATGTACAGATTTTTAAAAAACATCTTGCCAAAAGTTACGTCTTATCAATCAGTTATCAAAATTTGAAAATATAAAAACATTTGTTTGTGCCGTTTTTGAATTTAGCCCGTAAAGCTATAATCAAGGGTGTAACTTTTTAAAAGGTTATTCCATTGTTATGGTAACCTACTGTGTCATGAACTGACAACAACATGTTTACCAATGATTAGACAGTTTTGTGATACCATGATTATAGCATCAAGTAATAAAGAATGGTTACAAAGGAGAAAGCAGGGAAACATAATAGTTAAAATATGTCACGCCTACAGTAACAGAGGTACAAGGCACATAATTAATAGATTTATAACAGATATCCAGCCACCGTCATGGTAATGGTTTCCTAATTGCTTCAGCTTGTTAAATTACTCAATTTATGCAGCTTAATTTAGTATTGAAGCTGTATGTTCTTATAATTTGCGATCATTGCCATGCAGAAGAGTGGGATGGAAGAAGGGTGGGGGAGGTCAGAGCAAAAACAAAACTTTATCAGGGGAGAGGGGTTCATATACACCTGTACATGTATATGTAATTTCCTGGTGCCACACAAGTAATATATAGCTCTTCCCTTACTATTTTCATATTCTGCCATGGTCCTTCTCAGGTGATGCTGTTTCTTTACGATGTCTCCTTCATATCGCTTCAGTTCCCTCTCCTCTTGTTTATGCTGTAGCATATGATCCTACAAAGGAGAGTGTAAGAGGATTATATAACTTATTACTTAGTACTTTTAACTTTGGGCATCATATTTCCTTTTTAAGAAATACATAATTTACAAGTACATAAATTCGAGATCTCAGTGTCAAATATTGGGGAGTCAAGACCACACATAATCCCTCTTGCTTGACCTGTCATGAGTGATGGGGGGATGTGGGGCCAATAATTCCTCACGGTTTTCTTTTAACTTGTGTCATGCACGACAGGCGAAAGGGGAACTTAACTTGACAAAAGATGTAGTCACATTACTTGGGGAGAAGCTAAGCCAACATTTGTTCTTCCTCTTCTACTGTATGACTGCACGTCACATTACATGTACATATAATACAACATGAGTTACACTGTGCACAAGTGAGGAATCACAAAGACAATCACTCATTGTACCACAGCACAAACCTCCTTTAAAAACCACATGTACTGTACAGTGGCACCGGCTCACCTCAATCACTCTCATTTTCTTCTTGTGTTCTTGCACATTGTGTTTAGCAGTTAGTGTAACATGCAGCAGGCCGTCACTTCTCTGTGGTGATACAGAGCTCCCCCCTGATCTCTTAACCTGCTTGGAGTCTTTGCTTGATGGGGACATGTGACCTTGCTTTGGTTTTGGCCTAAAAATATGTATATAATTAAAAACAATTCACTTGCATTTGCTGGCCAGCTATATTTTTAAAGTTACAAGTATTAAATCTAGCCAATTGCTAATGAAAATACTCAAGTCAGATTGGGAACATTTGAAATACTTATTACAAATTCATGAAAAACCCATGCTGACTAGCTAACCGAGGTAGGGGTTTTTAATAACTTTATAAAATTGTAATGGTGTACTCTTAATTTCATTCTAGTACCGGTACATCTCATATGTTTGCATGAAGCATGTATGTATCTAACATGTGCACCTGATTCCAAATTGTTCTTTTAAAAACATTATAGAGAATGCAACCAATTAACCACTGCATGTACACCCATACATGTAATTGTACAATGTACTTGGTTATTGTATATAATAGTTACAAATTAGATTTCTACCACATGAATTATTTTACAGCAACAAATAATATATTGCACGTGCCATAAAAATAATTGGAAATTTGTTTTTTCTTATATTGTTTACCTTCGATCAGATACATGTATGTAAGAAATGAATGAAAATTATTTCAATTTGAACATTTGTAAAATGAAGTTTTTCTCCAATTTTCGTTGACAAAATGTTTTAAATTTTGAAAATATACATATTAATCTCAATACATGATTGACTATAATATTTTTTTCATTATATTTAGTCACCAAAGTTTTTAATCCCATCAGACTTTGGAAAATATCTGCAGTTTGGGAAAATGCACAGACCTAAAACTTGGAGATATTTTTTCTTTATTTCCTATAGGATCACAATTTCTTGACTTTATCCACTGAATGGTTTTCAATTTTTTTTTTTTCATTCCATGATAGTGCAAACAATCTATTACTGCAACTACATGTAGGCAATTAATGTAGTCCTCACCTAGTTGTCCCGACATCCTGTCTTTCTCCAATTGCCAGCGACCTACATCATTGTTTAAAACATTATAAATTCATGCATTAAGAAATAAAAAATTAAAATAATAGTAAATGTGGCAATTCGTATATATATCTGTATGTACTAATTACCATATGTCTTTTTCCTCAACATGTACCTAACACATTAACTAAGTAATTAAAATACCAAGGTTGCTCTCTGTTAATTATAATTTATATATAAATTATAATTACATGTATAACATAATTATTATTTATTGAAGTCCTAAAATATGTTTATTTAAGAGTAGTTAATTTGAAAACAACTTAAATAAATAGTTTGCAACTGCCAGCAGACCTGCCTGAGATTTTAAATTAGATAGGTTTTACTGAAGTTATAAATTATAACTACATTCTGAATATATCATTGAACACCTTTAAAACTTTTTAATTGACAGTTCAAGCGCACCACGCTGGGAATGTTATTTTATTTTCTCTTATTTAATCATTAATGCACTTCCAACATACATTCACTACATTAAGAACTCACATAACGTTTTTTCGTTTGATTTTGAGAATGGTGGCATGGAGCCATCAAAACCTCATTCTTTTATATCGCTGCTTTTTATTCTTAATTGCTTATCGAAAACCTTAGCTATTAGAATTTAAGAACATTATAACCTTTAAAAAAACTAACAAAAGTACGTACATGTACAGGTCTATAATATTAAATACTATTATTTTTATAACCAAATTAGTGAAGACAATTTAAGTTTCAATTTGATACCTGTAATTTTCAGACAGATTTTAATACAACAGGCCCGGGTTGTTCGAAAGGTGGATAACGCTAATCCACCGTATAAATCACTATCCAGTGGATAGCGTGGTTTGTTTTGTTAACACTTATCCGCTGGATAGTGATTTATCCGGTGGATAGCGTTATCCAGCCTTTGAACAACTGGGGCTTGGTGTATAATAATCTGCTCCTGTGATTGGTGAGGGTATACCCATTTTTATTATATAAAAGTCAGTGGTATAGCGAGTAGTAACAAATTCATAAAAACGATACGATATCCTCACATGTGAAGATATCGATGATTTCAGTGGCATCAGGTTTGTCTCTTAAATTGTACTTAAATTCGTTGGTGTATCATCGAAACATCTTCGGGTCTTCCTCGAAAGTCTTCGGCAATCTTCGGACATCTTCGGAATTCTCGGAAATTCTCGGGAAATGTTCGGAAACGTTTGTCTGGTCTTCGGGACAATTTTGGAAAATCTTCGGAAATCTTCGGAAAATCATCAAAAACGCCGTTATCAGTATGTTTATATAATAAAAAGAACATTACACGTTAGCTCGAAGATATGAATTTTATGTTACTCGTGGCAAGAGCAACATCTCACTCGTGAGATATTGCTCTTGCCACTCAAACATAAAATTCATATCTTCTCTCCACCGTGTAATATCCTCTATATACGCCTGGGAGAAAAGAGGTACTGTGAGAGTTAAGTGTTCCACGGCCATGGCTTGAACACAGACCACTCAAATTCCAGAGTTAAGCGCACTTACCATGAGGCCACCATGCTTCCACAGAGCTGCATTTAATATGCTACATGTAGTTTATTATTTTTTTTTATCTCAGTTAATTTTTTATTTCAACTGATGTGTTGTTTTTTTTCAAGTTAGTTGCATTTTGTTGTATTCCAATTTATCCCCATAGTGATTCAATTATAACAACCCTTGACTAGGGATGAAATGCACAAAAAAAACAACAACAAAACGAAATGAACAAACAAACTGACTAAGAAGAAAACAAACCACACGTAAATCATATACATCAAGATCAAGACTTTACTGCAAGATATAAAATAAAATTATGAAATAATAAAGTTTTTAATTATAAAGACGACTTACATGTAGTACAGTAGGAAGCTTGGTAAGTAAATACTTTATAAAAGCTAAAAATACTGAAGCTTAAACTTATGATAACAATTAATTTAATTTAATGTTGAGATGTTTTCCTACACATTTAAATAAATGTGTAAGCCTGAGGCTTTGTTACTAAAATGTCAATCAAAACAATAATTAGGTCTTCAAATTGTAGTGTTCAACATTTCTCTAGGATTTTTTTTAAAGTTATCATCCCCTAGGCTCGATTTTCGCCACTCTCTCGCGTTCTCTCGGCATCGAGCTACGGGTATTTCACCAACCTTTAGGTAAGCTTAAGTTATAACCCGCCACTAACTATGTAAAGCGAAAATGTAAAATTCATTATTTTTATCTCCGATTCCGTTAGATTTCATTTTATATTCCTTCTGACGTCCTACAACTCCATTAAGGACCCAAACAAAAACGCGAAAAGAATAGAATTCTAAACAATAACTGTTTGATATCATTACCGCGATATCTGAAACCACTTCAATGCACGGCATTTTATCTTGGCACCCGATCGTAAACGCAAGTTTCACAGGCGCTAAAACTTAATCAAAGAGCCAGCTCGAATATGAGGAAATCGGCTGTATATTATCACCGCAAAGTATCTCTTGAAGTTATGAAACGCCGTGATAATGAATCAGTTACTTCTAAATTAAAGAACAACTCGCGAAACTAGACTGTAAACAAAAGCATCCGCTTACTTGAGAAAATTCGCATATTCTTCTCCCTTCCCCGTGTCGTCGTGTTTGTCGGAGTTGAAGCGCGTCAAGTCAGGAGAAGAAAGAGCGGCGTATCTCTTGTGCAAGAGTGGCTGTCTTTCAAATGGAAGAACCATTTTCCTTCCATTTATAGAGGAACTATTTTCGCGTCAAAACTGACTCATCTGTCCGCTCTCGACGATGAACACTTAGTTACCATAGATACCATCGTTGACCGCTAACTCGCCTTATCGCGGACTCGTAAAATTCGTTCTGCTCGTTTGCCGGCCGAGAATCGGCCAAGATTGATTGTTAATTTGTTTCAATTTTTCAACGTTTTCTGAGATTCTAGCACCTCTATAGAAATTGAGGCCCTCGTCATCTAGTCTCTATAAGTGTACAGTACGTGTGCGACAGAGTACAAAACCCCCGAACAAACCATGACAAAACACGAGCAAAAAAGTAGCTGTGCTCGTAAAGAGGTGGGTGTGTTATAAGCAACTTAAGCTTACATTTTTTCTTGTGTTTTATTAACCTTTATTGATTTGAAATTACATACATTTTCTATAACACACATAGTTCATAAACAAGAAGACACAGTACACCATACATTTCAACGCACCTCAGTTCCTCTCAACTCTCTTCGGTTTTCAGATATAATACTAGCACAGCGCAGCAACGGCACTAGACTCTATGCTGATCAATCTAATTGCCCCATTTCGTATTGCCCCAATTTCGTGTTGTCAGCTTTTAGTTGATTATTTGATTTTGTGATCATTGTCTCAAGCTGGTGAATCATTTTATTTTTGGAAGTAAATACTTTAATTGAAGGAAGGGATTTGATCCGTCCATAAGAATATAAATACTGTCAAGCAATTATCAAAGTATGATTGACAAATAATTCGTCCTCACACCTTAGAATGCCAAACAGCATATCTTTGTCAGAAAGGCGTTCTATCTTAACTCCTTGATTATCAAACCATTTTATAACCTTAGCCCCAGAAATTCTTAGAATAATGACAGGAAACAAAAAAAGTGCTCCAAGGATTCGCTCATTTCACCACAAAAGGAACATGCTGGAGATGGTATAATACCTATTTTGCATAGAAAAGAGTTTGTTACAAGACACCTGTTGAGTAATTTATACTGAAATTCCCGCGATTTTGTGTCTTAGGAAGTGCAAAATGGCAAGCTGTAAATGACTCTTGTTTTTCGACACCTGGTATCACTTACGTATTGCCGGTTTTCACAGGTCACGTGATGAAAGCTAAAAATCGTAACCATTCAATAAATAAAGTCAAGAATCCGGGATATGATAGACGGTTGATATATAGAGAATCTCGCCAAGAATTAGGTCTCTGCTGTTTTTCATCGCGCGCGTTATTCGGAGAAGTGTTTCACTCAAATTTATAGAGCTTCGTATGGAGTGCGGTCATGTTGCTGCCCCTCCGCAGAGGGACGGAGACATGGCGGCTGAAAAGTATCAGAAACATTTGTCAGTTGAGTTTTGCTACTGAAACAAAAAATGATTACTCAAGAGTTCCGATACATTAAAATAAATACATGTACTTCTTCTGGTGCAAGAACTGTTCAGTTATAAAGCCCGGTCCTCACTAGCGACGCAAGCATAAGCATAAGCATAAAAAACGCTTTATGCGCTAGTGAGGACAGCTACGACATAAGCATAAGCGTAAGCATAATTAGCAAAACCCGAGACAATTACTCATCTTTTGACCAACGCAATGGCCTTCTCGGGCCGCCATCACGCAACCCAAAAGCTTGGAAGTTCAGACGTGCTCTATATACAATTCGAAGAACCCTGTCGAGTAAAAACGTCATAAATCGTCAAGTTCTTAGAGCGTCTTATATGTGATGAAACTAAAACCTCAGAAGGAAAGGCAATTGTTAATATTGGAAACCAAGAATACTCTAAATCCTGGAAGATTTATGAAAATTCCGAAATACGCGACGCTATTTATTCCGACATATTCACTTGGCCGTTTTGGGGGAGGTAAGGGATTAAAGCGAGTCCAAAATTTTCATTTGCATAAGGGTTTCGAACGCCCCAACTAAATGTTTTCTGGAAAACCCGAATAGCGAATAGTGCGAATACCGACTTTGCTTATAAAAGGAATCATTGCCATATACTTGCTTTTAAAAAGCTTGTGAAAAACCTGCACATTTTTTTTTGTGGCAAGCGCTAATTAGCTCATACATTCTCTAGAAACTTTTGATTTTCACACAAAAAAGTATTCAACACATAGAGCTTAAATTTCTAGCGAAAGTTATTACTATTCGCGACTGCTTGTCAGTATTCGAGACTATTCGGTATTCGGGTTTTCAAGACACCCCCTACTAAGTGCCCTTGGACTCCGCGGAGATACAGAAAAGGTTTGAGAAAGCTCTATTTCATTTACAAAAGAAAAGGTCCTTTCTTCTTTTTGAAAGCGATAAATCATTTTGATATATTTACCTGTCAGTACCATTACCTGTAGCGACTGGAATGCAATCATGCGCTCTTGATTTATTTTCTCAAGTAGATGTTATGGACGGGGTGGTGGAGTGCGATCAAAGCTAAAAGTTTAAGCTAAACGATCAGTTCACGTTCAGCGGGAAACAGACTCGCTATTCGTTTATAATTAAGCCATTTGAGCAGGATTTTCGTTGAAATCCGACGAGTTTTTTGCCCCAAAGCGAGTAAACAATGTTTGTTGCCATGGCAACCATAAACCTGAATTGACAAGTTGCAGAAAAAGCAAAACATAGAAGCAAAATGTAGGACATAAGGAAAAAAGGAAACAATCAAAAATAAAAGATATAGAATTTATAGATTCTTTTGGCTATCGAGCTCCTTAATGTAATAATATACCAAGTTATCTTGTGAAACAGGAGTGAAAGAGGACAAAATTGCGTAATTCCACATATCCCCTTTATTTGCCATTACTAAATTTGAACTTGCGTATGAAAAGTACATTCGTGCCTTAACGTTACACGTCAGTTGAATCAGTATAAATTACTTCGTAGCGGAGTAAATACTTATGTATTAGAAGCAATACCGAAAGATTGCACAAATACCATCTACTTAAATTATAATAATAATAATAATAATAATAATAATAATAATAATAATAAAACTTGTATAGTAATTATTGCTCAAAAATCTTATAACGTGTTCCCACAGCCTAATAAACAAGAAGTGCAGTTTCCCAGATGTTTGTTCTAACTAAACTGGTAATCTTAAGTCATTGTATTGTGATTACAGATTTTGCACGTAGGCAAATAGCTGACCATACTGAATTGCGCGGCCTCCATACATCAAGTCAAAACATTCCGCTATGCTGTAACTGACAAGGAATTAATTTGCTTATCACATACATTTAGCTACTCGCAGGTTACAATGTCAACTTCATCTATTCATTTCAGAGCTTTGAGCAGTTAAGTCAATATCATAACACACTTGGAACAATTTCAGCTAATTTGCGCATTTGTTGTTCCTTATTTCCTTCGCAGCCTCAAGCTTCGGCCAGGACGTTGCCTATAATGCTCGCCGGGTGGATCTTTCGGATGACGCAGTTTTAGCCTCTTGTCCTTCCGAGGTGCGCCTGCCACTTTTAACTCCTCTAAACGCATCCCTTCCTCAAATTCGTCTAGTCCTGACTTGTGGAGAGGGTGTTCAACTAGATGAGATGATAAATAGTTTCGTATCAGTTTAGGATAAAGCTGCACATAGGCGCACGGCAAAGATTTCGAGCGCTTACTCACGCGAGTATTCATGCAAGTATTCACGCGAGTATACACGCGAGTATTCACGCGAATATTCACGCTAGTATTCACGGAAGTAGTTTTCTTCTACCTCATCCTCAAGACAAGGTCTGTTTATTTAGTTCCTTCCTATATGGAGCACTCCAATACTGACTGGTATTTTTTGCAAGAGCTTTTTACAGGAGAACAAGGAGTCACTCGAAATTCTCATTTTAGGACAAAATTCTTTGGTCGATCATTTCAAGATTATGACTGTCTGGGACATTTTACAGCGCGCGTACATATTTTTACCTTTTACCTGGCTAAATGACACGAAAACGAGAAAACAAATAATACTAGGAAATTTACATGAAGAACCGATGTTCAAAAATTGGACGTGTTCAAATTAAATGGGCGTTTTTAAGACATCAACTCCTTCCTGTAATTTCCTTGTGTTTGAAATGTAAATAAAAATGAATTCAAAAGAGGAGTAACGAAACTGATCTCAGAATTTTTCCCTGCGGTACAGTTTACAATTAAACAAAATCTTTCGGTACTCAAGTGACATGCAAACGTCTTACAATACTAAATAACCGTATTGTTTGCAATGAAACGCACGCGAAATTTAAGTGCTTTTATAACAAATCTCTTTACAATTCAAATACATAACGGTTGGTCGGGACAAATAGTGAAATCATTTAACCGGATAGTTATCAAAGCTGCTTAGAACCGTTGAAAAGGACGTAAGAAATTTTGAACTGAAGCGGAAATTGGACTACTACTATAAGAACAAAGTTTCTGCAGCCAAAAATGGATTTTGCATTCCCCATTGCAATCTCTGCGTGCAGTTAATTAACTGTGCAAACATCGAGTTTATAAATACTTACCACCACTGCAAATCAAGTGACTCTGCAAGCAAAAGAATGCGAGCGTGATCAGGAGAAAGGCTCTGGCCGCTTCCATCTCGTCTCAACTACTGGTGTATATACTGCTGTATTGAAGCTAAAAATCACAACGTTTCGCTCAAATGTCTTCCGCAGGTGATTTGAACTTCCTTCAGCGAAGGGTACTTAGCCATTCGGGTTCAAACGCGTTTTAAGTCACAATCTAATGACTGTAGACAGTACAAAGGATTTCGCACGGTTGGGTTATGATCCGTGAGACAGCTGTCAACACAGTTGGTAATGATTCTTTCTTTTTACACAATGGCTGTTTTGACATTTTAAATTATTTTATAATTTTTACACATGGTGTAGTATATGTTTGGGTCTGAGTTATTTCCATGCTCAAGTTTGGTGTCAGTGAAATCTTAGAGACACTTCGAATTCGGCCTCAAGTTCCCTCCTCGTTTACTGTGCAGCATTCGATTAAACAAAATTGGAGGTTTCAAAGTTTGAGCCGGAGTTGAATTCCGTGATCTGTCTTCCCGATACATAACACCCGGGACATAACAAAAGTCTGTAAAGTTCAAAGTACGTAACGATTTCATTTAGCGCCCTTCTAATAAGCGCCCCCTTTCGAATAAGCGTCCCTCTTCGAATGCGTTTTTATTAAAAAGCGCCCTTATTCCAGTAAGCGCTACCATTCTAATAAGCGCCCCTATTCTAGTATCATGACATTGCAGTGCCGTCAGAGTACATATGAGCAGACGGTTCATCTTCGTTAATTCCTCACATACTAATGCCGCATTTAATACCAAAACAGTGGTCTTCGTCTGAGTTTCTCACCTATTATGTCCAGGTGAATGCATAATTCCTTCAAACGAATGATCTCTTCTTCAAGTCCTGTTTTGAACATTTCCTTGTTTCTCAAAAGAAAAACTAAGCGCCCTCCCTTGAGGTACCAAATGTAAATAAGCGCCCCGGGCGGCGGGCGCTAAATCGAATTATTACGGTACTTAGTATGAAGAAGATTTAAGCGAACGCGACGGTATCGATATCGTTTATACAAAACAGTCATCAAGCCTAAAATTAATTTTCTCAGGTACATATAGTCCTGTGGCGTGTTAGGCGTAAGCAATTCAACCGAGAAACGAACGGTAATAAACTTTGCAACGGTGCGCTTCGATATTCAGGAAAAGCCAGTATTCAGTATTTTTAAGCTTTGTACTTATTAAAAATTTCCCTTTCGTCCATATTTTACTGCAAACAGCCTGCCGGCAAATTAAGGTTCGTTCCGCGCCGAGTGTGGAATTTTTTTATCTTAAGTTATAGTAAAAAAAAACCTTCGACATTTTCAAGATGTTATTGTCAAGTTTCAAAATTAAAAGTTCACGTTTTGAAACTTCAAAATGACATCTGAAGATATGTTGAAACGATTTTTTTTAGTTTCGCTTTGATAATTTTGAATCCGCAACTTTTTCATTCCCGATTCAAACATTTCCCCGTCCACACGTAGCGTGTTCAATTAGGAGAGCGGATTCAAAAATATCCGTATTCGCTGCCAAATTCGCCGGATGCGCGTTAACAGAAGCCATATCCGAAAAGAAAAAGTTACGGATTCAATATAAATATCCGGATACGTGTGGACGGGTTCTCAGATTCTTTTACAAATCATCTCTTTGCGTATGTAATATTGCTATTATTATTATTTGTCATTGTTAACTAATTGCCATAAGTTGTAATGCATTAATTACGTGTGTTAAGCCTAATCATATCTAGAAATTTCGCGTGTCAACTGACCCTTTATAGCGGCCGCAGCATGAGTCGACGAGGCATGTACTGTTGCCGTATTACGTGAAAATAACGTTAATCATGAAATTTTTAGGGAGCTTAAGCAAAGGCGTTTTTGAGCGACGTACGGCAACCGGAAGTGGACGTTTCTCATTTTTTGGCAGTGGATGCGCTTTAATTTTCAAGTAAATCGTCTCTATAAGAGTAAAGACACTTAGTATTACAAATGTGGTAACGCCAAGGCGAGTAAAAAGAGAAAACGTCTCAATTCCGGTTGCCGTACGTCGCTCAAAAACGCCTTTGCTTAAGCTCCCTAAAATCTAAAAATTGTCTTAAACAGCCCCCATGTTAGCAGTCCGGAATGGAAGACATGCCTTGTGGACAACGCTTTTTGTCTCTATAAAGCGCCTTTGATACCCTATTTAAGACCTAGGTAAGATCGATAGCTTCTTCCAAAAAACACCCAATTCAAGACTAGAGTGCGAAAACCATACCCTACTTAAGACTAAAATGGCCTAAACTCGATACCCTATCTCTGACCAAAATGGTGAAAAACTCATGCCCTTTGGGGCCGCATATACCTATATAGTCCATATGAGGGAGTATCTCCCGGACAAAGTGGTTTTATATAGGGGAATCCTTGTTTACAATATTTGCCTCATTAGCATAAACAATTCAGTTTTTGATGGAGCTACAAAGAAATCAGTTCTGAATATTAAAAGGTCGTAGTACGATTAACTCTGCCAGTGAATATGAGCCTGATGTATTGAATACTTTTTGTGCAATACGGGTTTAAAAACTCAAAATTTAACAAAGAATGTATGAGCTCATTAGCGCTTTTGCCACCCAGAAATTGTGCAGTTTTTGAAAGACAATTTCTTCTTGAATATTACACCCAAAGAGCTAAAAATTTCCCGATGTACTAAGTTTCACTAGCTCTTTAGCTGCCTGAAGTCAATTCATATCTAACATGTTTCCTTCCGTACGCAAAGCCATATGCAAATGAGCAAAAATGTAAACAATGACGTCAGCATGAATCCGCCTATAGAGTGTCGTTTAACAGCTTCCTTCGGAAAGAGCTTTACTAACAACAGAGATGACAGCGATTCCGCACAAAATGGCGCTTTTTGGTGAACACATAATTTATAGAAAGACATTGATTAATTTATAAACTAAGTACATATAAAACATTTATGTATCTTGTTCCTCAAGCTTAAATACAACATATACGTAATGCATATGGGTTCTGCTTTGGCTGAGTTTGCTGGGTAATAAAACTCAACACTCCCAAGTGGGATATATTGGCCACAAGTGTGGCCGTTTATTTTGATAGCAAGCTTAGAAAGCTTAACTGAATACACACATACCAAAGTATTAGCCCAGCAAAGGTGAGAGAGAAACCGCCAGCTAATGTAGAAAATAGAGAAAATGGGGTGTGGAGGGAATGGAAACTCCCTTCACTTGCTGAGAATACTGCGCAAAAGAGAAGGTGGACCACATTCAACGATATCTATGTCCCGGATGACAGAACCTCTCCCAACCAAGTACTGGGTCTAGTTACGTCACAAGCCACATGAAATCATTTATTTTGGTAAAATAAGTTACCTTTATTTTTATGTAATGGAATGATTGATTGGACTGACTGACCAATTGACTGACTGATCGATTAATTGATTTCATTGATTGATGATTGGCTCGCTTATTTGCTTATCTTCCTATTCATCTATTTTTATTTTTACCCAAGGCTTCAGTTTACTTTTGTACTTAAAATTTTCTTATTTATTATTTATAACTCCTTTATTTATCATTTCTTTCGTTTTCTATTCGTTCATTCATTACCGCGCTATTGCCATTCAGCGCAATTTAATTTATATAAGCAGACTTTTACCAATTCTATGATTTACTCACTTCCACAATTTAGTAAGCTTGGTTCACGTACATTCAATACAACATATTCGTATTCCCAGTTTGGACTGGAACCAGCCTGCATTCAAATACCGGATATTTAACAATTATTCCATGAGCGCGAGTTGGATATGAGATGATAGATAGCCAACGAGGCGCGTAGCGCCGAGTTGGCTATAATCATCTCATATCCAACAAGCACGAGTGGAATAATTGTTTTATTAAAAACGCCCCCAAAAAATAAAGAACTAGACTACAATGAAAACAAAAAGGCCCAAAAAATCACGCATACGCACACCATTTTTGTAGATCATGGTATAATGGCTCATATACCATGATGGCTAAGCCAATGAAAAGTCTCGAATTGCATTATCCAATGGTCCAGTTTTTAATAAACGAATATAGTCTATTTTCCATGCAAAATACACAATGCATAAATAACGCCTCAATTTATTTAACAAATAAAGAAGCCTAAGCCTTGTATTACACTGTGATAAAACAAAACGGACATTTGGGAACTCGAGGGAAATGTAGAAAACACGAGCCGCCTGTCTATGTTATAAAGAATAATATTTTATACATCCTAAGCCTCGTTTTAATGTTCCCTGTCAAAGGACTTTTCACATGAATGTGAGGGTTAGGATGTGAAAGTATTGTTATTCAAATATCGGCGCCATTTATCCAAAGGGTATTCCTTGTGGTCTTAGCTTCAATACACAACAGAGAAAAATGAAGATAAATTATATACCCTGACCAAGTTTTCCTGGAAGTTTTCCTGGACGGGGCCTTAAGTTTTTCTTGCGACAAAAAAGGAGGAAAGAAAACAAAAAGGAAAAACCATAGGGCGTGGCCAAGGGAATTACTAAGACTAAAGCTGACCTGTTAAACAGGCTTGCACTGACTACAAATATTTAACAATTATCCTGCGAAATCGCGCGGAATATCGTCTGATACTTAGCCGACGAGGCCGTAGGCCGAGTCGGCTAAAATCAGACGACATTCCGCGAGATTGAGCAGGATAATTGTTTTATTATTCAACAAATTGATAATAAAACAGCCTAAATCCTTGTAAATCTCTCTGTCGACATTTTCTCACTTCACTTTTTCTTCCCACGTACGAAGCTACGTATACCGCCGGATATCTGTTGCAGATATCGAGAGCATCATGACCATATTTGGATAGTGTTACAATTTGTTGAATAATAACATAGAATATTTGTACTTTTTAGTACTCGTTGGACTATTACTCATGAAACTCAAAATAAATCGATCTACCTAGTCGTTTGGCTGTCTTGTTTAACTTGCTATTGATTTAATTACTGAATATTAATATTATCACAAATAATCAAATCTCCCTGTCAGCAGTTCGTCCAATATCTTCTTGACCTAAAAGGGACAAAAATCACTCGGACATTTAGGTTCGCATATTTAAGCAATAGACCACAAGTTTCTATGGGTTATAGGCTGATAAACCATGCGGGATGTTGGTAGAACACGAGAAGAATATGTAAATCACGAGCCGCAGGCGAGTGGTTTACGAATTCTTCGAGTGTTCTACCAACATCCCAAGTGCTTTATCAGCCTAAAACCCATAGAAACTTGTCGTCTGTTGCTTTTATATAATAATTCAGAAGACGCGCGATTTGCCCATGGGTTTACCGGCACAATAACCCATAGCTGATTGACCAATCAGAGCGCGCGCATTGATTTGGTTACTATATAAAAACAAATAAACAAATAGCAAATTAATAGACCATTTCTGAGTTGCCTATCAAAACGAGTAGTGTGACAAACGAGTGACAAAACTTTGTCAAAACGAGTCTAAGTGCAAAACCATTCATATGAAAATGTTCAGGTTCATTTCATGCTAATAAAAGTCATGGCACCTAACTTTGGATAACAATACTTATACATCCTAAGCCTCACATCCATGTGAAAAATCCTTTGTCTGAAAGCATGAGCACGAGGCTAAGGATGTATAAAGTATTGTTATGCAACTTTAGGCGTCATTTATGCAAAGCCTATGATTGACTCGTTTCTAAACAGAGGCACAAGGTAACGTCGGAAATGGCCTATTTCGTTAGCAAATGTATATATCTTATTAGACGTTTTGGTGTGTAGTATCGCTGTATATTTTTACGAGTTGTGCAGTATTTTGACGAGCCCGTAGGGCGAGTCAAAATGCAAACAACGAGTAAAAATATACAGCGATACTACACACCAAAACGTCTAATAAGAGATTTATTATCCAACGATTTCTCAGTTTTCCCAAAATTCTGACTTGCTAAGGTTTTGGGCTTCACGCGGCCGGGAGGAATGAGGCGAGTACAAATATCGTGTGATATTTGTACTCGTTTCGCGCGTTATTTGTACTCTAGGATGCAGAGTTGGATAATAAAGTGCGTTACTGATCGACGGACCCTGCAACACTAGAAGGTGATTTATCAATAAAAGAAAAGCCTACATCAGTAGATTTTCCAGGTCGGAATCGCAGGTGAAGGAAAGTCAAAGTACTATTTAATTTCACTACATGGTGGTTGGAACTTTTTTCTTGCGGTGAAAATCTCTTTGATTTTCGAGTAAGCGGTTCAAAACTGTGAAACTGAATAAAGGCCAAGGCTATTTCTGCTTATAATCATAAAAATCACAATTTCCTCGATTGTAATTGGTTTAAAAAAGCTCCTATTTTCCACTAATTCACTTGCCAAGTTGTTATCGGACAGTTTGTTATTGGACAGTTCAATAAGCCAATCACATTCAAAGTTGTAGTTTAAATAAACCAATCACATTCAAAGTTGTAGTTTAAATCAACCAATCTCAATTTCAGAGCGACATAAAACAGTTTTCGCCTCCATACTTGTGATAAACAAATAACGAGTATGCACTGCGCGGTCGTCCGATTTTGTTATCACTCATATGTTTACAAACCGAATTGCACGTGCTCGATTGGTGTTAAAGCGTCACGTGAATATTCCCCAGCTAGAACTGGGGCTGAAATTCGAAAAAATAAACGCGTTAAACGCGTTACGTGACTAAATATCTCCCAGCTAAAACTGGGGAATATCAGAGTGATATTTCCCAATTTTCAAAACCGTGCGTGTTGCGAAAAATATTCGACATCAAATCTGCAAGTGACCCTAGCTGAACTATCCTTCCCCTTTTTAAGACGTGCATAATTTTCTTGTAGGCTGAAAGTATTTTTTCACTAACCTTTTCGTGATTTAGAGTAGCTTGATAAAGCAGCAACTCCGTTTCTCTCAATAGCGCCAAGTATTGTGCGGGGGAAAGCTCGATCTCCGCCTCTTCATCCTTCTGATTTTCTTCTTTCTCTTCCTCCGTTTCAACTTTATCTCTTTCCTCGTTTATATCGTCTTTTACATGATCTTTCTTTTCTCCATCATTGTGCTCGTTAGGTTGTTTATCTTTGTCATTAGCTTGCAAATCTTCTCCAGTAGTTTGCTCGGATCCAACAGCAGGCCTGTTGTCGTCCTCTCCGGATTTTTCATTTTCAAGGCCTCTCTCCGTCAGGGTTTCATCACTTTTATTATCGGACTTCTCTGGACCTTTGACGTCATCATTCTTAGTCATGTTCTTTGGTTCAAACCAGAAATTAACTGATATAGTGTTGCTAAAAAGGAAAATACACCACGCCAAACATTAGTACGCTCGTTGAATGTAATCCCTGTCTGTGATTAGAGAAATGGATGTTACTGTTAAGAGCTTTACTTCTAGCTCCAGTTGTTCGACGGTTGAATAATTAACACTATCCATCGTATAAATTACTATCGACTATAGTTAGTGTAGTTTGTTTTGCAAACACGTATCCAATGGATGGTAATTTATAAAGTTAATTGCGTATCTACCCTTTGAACAACCAAGCCATGTCTGTTTAACTGTTTTAAGTTTCAATGCAGTTGCTACAACCCTACTTTGTGTCCATTGAAATGAATGTTACGTTGTACTGTATTTACTATGGGCTATATAGGTAAGTGCTGCCCCAACGGGATATGTTTTTTTAGCCGTTTTGGTCAGAAATTGGGTATCGATTTTGGCAATCTCAAACAGAGTCTGGCTGGTACTTTCCAGTCTTGAATTGAGTGTGTTTTTTAGAACATGCTTCTTTTTCATTATTATTGGCAAGACCATCAACAAAAGCCTTTCACAATGCTTTTAACATCGGTCTGAACTCAGTAAGGAACTCATTATAAGCCAGGTCTGAAAGAGGGTATTGATTCAAGGTTCAAGTCTTAAATAGGGTATCGAATTTTTGATCAGATTTCAAGTTGGTCTTAAATGGGGTAGGGGTTTTGGGAAGCGGGCCACACAACCCCACACTGTTTTTCTGGGAGGTATTGGTGCGTCTGTTCTAGCTGTAAAACCTGCTAATTAGCAGAGCTCTTATGAAGTACAGTCTGTTAAACAGTACATGGTGGTTTTAACTTGTAAGACTTGCTCGTGATCCTTTAGACGACGCCACCGTGCTGGGTGTTTACATGCGGTACTGTTCATTATGCTATTCTAAGTTCAACGCATGTAGATAATTCCCTAATGCGATACTGAATGCTAATGGCCTGAACTTGCAAGTGATGCCATGAGTCTTAATTTTCGAGCCTTTGCCCTCCTTACTAGTAAAGTAGTCTGTTCACACTGTCCACAGACCCTCTATTTTGTCTTGAGCTCGTCGAGATCCCATGCTTAGCAAAATATTCACCCCGCACGTGGGATATGAAGCAGCCGTAAGGGGGCAAGGGCGGGGGTGGAGGTAGGGGGGCGCTCTTGTGCTCCCTGCTCCCTTTTGCGCTCGCTCGCTTCGCTCTGTGAATAGGCTAAAAGTAAAGGTATTATGATCACCTGTGTGTCTCGCTTTCAATGTAATGCCACCAGTAATTTGGAATATAAAGCACTTCTCCAGGCTCCATGGCTACCTCCATTCCTCCTATCTCGCTAAACCTGGGAAATCTATCTAGATCTGGGTTATCGAAGTCCACCTTCAAGGAGAAAGAAGCACGCAGCGTTATTTAAAAGTTACCAAATGTTCAAGTACACCTCTTAATGCTCATTGGTTCTTAGCTCTTGGCGTTTAAATCCGGTTTCTGCAGCATGAAGCACCTCGGAGTATTGCTACTATCTCCCCCCCCCCCCCCCCTTCCCGGATGGGATGCTAGTCCATCGCAGGTGTGAGAGTAAAGTGTCTTGCCTAAGAACACAAGTGAATGTCCCAAACCGGGCTCGAATCCAGACCGCTCGATGAATTAGCCATTAGGCCACCACGCTTCAGGTGAATGCAGTGCTTAGATGCAATGGAAAATGAAAACCACGAAAGTCGATCACCAGAGGTATCTCAATCACGACATGCCTTATGCTGGGGCATCCACAATTTTAATTATACTTTTGTCTAACCTTGTGTATTACCTTCCTGTGGTAGCACAATTAGTCGGCTTTATGGACCATTTCATTTTGTTTTGGTATTCCTTCCGATTTGTAGCAACCCCGGACAGAACAATGTTTATTAAAAAAAAAATACTGCAATCGAGGCCTTTCTTAAACGAAAATATGAGAGGCAAATTGCATTGAGAAAAAAATCTGATCATATTATGCGCCGTCGGTTGTATCGCCTAGTTAATTTAACAGTAAAAAAAAAACGCATAAAAACAAAAACAAAAAAAAAGCAAACTAACAAAAGAAAACGAAGCAAAAAACAATAACAACAAACAAGCAAAAAGCAAAAACTCTGCTTTAAAGAAGAGGTAACGACAATTAATCCACAGAGCTTACCACTATCAAATCAGTGAATCTTACCTGGCTTTGCCGATCATGAGGATGGCCGATAGGAAAGGGGTACAGCGAACGAAAATAATCCGGGCTGAACAGTATCACACGTTTTCGGCCGAAAATCTATTAATCAAAAAAGAAAGAAATGTGACTAACTTGGCAAGCGGGAAGATGAATCAAGGTTGGGTCAGCTTGCCCGCTCGCGATCTCCCCGCACCGTGTCCCGCGGAGGCAATGTTCTTATTAGAATGCATCGTTGATTGAGGTCATTAACATCGATCTATGTCAAGTAAAATTTGTAAGGGATCCGGTGAAAACCTGCCAGAAAATATGCATTGAGGATTGTTTTAGCTTTCGCCCTAATTTTTGCGAGGACATACAGAATGATGCGGAAAAACTATTCGCTTGTACAGGGAACTCTTGGTATGAGAGCTTACTATGCATACAGAAAAAAACAACTTGAAATTTGTTTAACAAAGATTTGCATCCTTGTCAGCGGAACCCCTAATGATTATCCAAGATGGCTGAACCCTATATAGCGATCGTTGCGGATGTCTTTGTTAGCATTTTCCTCGTAAACATACTATCTTGCGCAAAGAAAGTCTCAGGCCTGGTTCTGGTAAGTCGCATTTCCGCCGTGTCGAATTCAATTCAATTAATTGCGGCAGAAATGCGGCAGCTATTTCAGACGTCGCACTTGTCACTTTTGCACTTAATTAATTTAAAATCAAAGCTGTCGGCTGTGTCGGTCAGCGGGAAGTGTTTTAAGGTGGCTCAATGAACAGTTTCCAACACTTATATTTGGATAGGTCGTTATAACCACTGTTTATCATTTGATGCTACAATCATGGTATCAAAAAACTGCCCAATCGTTGGTGAACACGTTGTCATCATTTTCTTGACACAATAGGTTACCATAGCAACAGTATGACCTCTGAAAAACACCCTTAATTACAGCTTTAGGGGCTTATAATTCAAAAACGGCACGGTGAAATTTTTTTTTATATTATCAACTTTTGATAAGCATGATAAGACGCAACTTTTGGCAAAGTTTAAAAAAGTTCTGTACATGGGGTTCAGAGCCACCTTAAATTTTCGAACATTTAAGGTGGCTCTGAACCCCATGTACAGAATTTTTTTAAACTTTGCCAAAAGTTGCGTCTTATCATGCTTATCAACCTGTATTAAGCGGAGCCCGTATTAAGCGGACACCCTCTATTAAGTGGACACCAGTTTGAGTCCCTAAATTTACTTCCCCCATTTACTGTACAATAAACTTGCATTCAGCGGACACCATTTTTGTTGCACAAAACCTGCAATAAGCGGACACTTCAAGGGCTTTTTACTTCTAAACGCTCAGCTCAGACACCATTAACATTGTTCATCGATGTCGTTTTAAAGCTAAGTAAATTGTTCCAGATTAATGCATTGACTGTCTGGACATTATGCTACGAGCAGTCTTTGATCTTACACTGTGTTACAAAAGGGTTAATAATTAACTATTATTGCTGAACCTGTTTATGAGAGCGGACACCCTTTATTAAGCGGACACTAGCGAGGGTCCCAACGGTGTCCGCTTAATACAAGTTTCACTGTATTGATATTCTGAAGCCTTTACTAATCCTCCTTGGCATGAAACAGCTGTGTACGCTTTGCTATAACCTTTTGTACCAACCTGAACGTAAAGATTCTCCAGGGTGTCGTAGTGAGTTGGAGTGACGACATCGTGCATTCCAACCAATAGCAGGTTAGTGACTTCGTCGCCCCACTGCATGCGCTTAACAAGGCCCAGAAGCCACGTGTAATTGAATGAATCAATGTCGTCGAGCATTGATGTGCTCACTCCATCTTGAAGGACCAACAATGACTACGAGAAGAAAAGAGTCTTTTACATTGTGGCTCTAATAAGGGCGGACAGAAGCGGCCAAAGTTTGGATCACAAAAAGAAACCTCTTCAAAATGTCTTTTACAGGTGAAAAAGAGAGTATTCCCTCATATGGTCCGTATTCTAAATGTAATCCCGCTACCCAATGTTGTGGCGATCATCTTTCTCGCATCGACGTGTCAAACGGCTTTGCACGCGTTTTTATCCTCCTCGAAGACATCCACGCATCGCGCATGTTAAAATTATCCTCGAAGAGCTGGGTACTATGTCTAAAAATAACTCGAGAGGGATTACTTTGGGAACAAGGCCTATATGGGGGATTAGCTGCCTTACTCTTCATAGTCTCTTGTATGTACTTTACCTGGAAGTATGCCCTACTTCCATTGTCAGCTCTCTCCAGCTCTTTTATGAGCTTCGTGAAATTACTAAAGTACAACAACCTCTGTCTTGTTGGGGGCTTAAAGTCTTTATAAGCGCCTCTGATTCTATCGTCATCATAGTAAAGGAACTTCCTGTTGGGTGATACATATGCCGTGTGGTCTTCATCTTGTAAGTTTTCTTCCAGGTACTCTATGGTCCATTTAAGAGCAGACTTGTGAAATGTGCAGTTTTCCAAGACCACGGGTAGCTACGAAACATGAGCATGCATCGTTAGGAGACTCTCGAGGTATGAAATGAAATAAAATGAAACCAGGGCGAGGCCAAACCAAACCAAACCAAACCAAACCAACCAACCGAAACGAAACGAAACGAAACAAAACAAACGAATCGAACTGAATCGAAACGATTCAAAACGAAGCGAAACGAAACGAAATTAAATTAAATGTCAGCATATGAGTGAAAATGGCTACCAACCAGGCCAGCAAATTGCACTGGATGTCAAATGTTAAATATTGATTTCTGATTTATGTTTGTTTTGAATTTCATTTTGTTTTATTCAACTTTATTTTCTCCGTTGCTTTCTATTACATTATTTCAATTACTGGGTTGCGATTAAGCATATAAATATTGCTACCGGCAACACCATTGTTCTATCTTACCCCATCATGAAGAAATTGCATTGCTTCCTCGTCGAAGCAGTTTCTTCGAGGAATGGGATCCACTGGAAATGAGTAAACTCCCCGAAACAATTCATCTCCTTTGTGCATGGTATGGTATTGACGTTTTTCTCGATCTTCATTAATCTGAGCATCGTACTTGTATATTTTGGAGTCGTCATTTGGCAAATAACCACTTTGGCAGTTTTTCTCAGAGCCTGTGAGAAGAAGCAAAAAGAATTGCGTATCAGCTCCCCTTCTCGTCCTCATCTCCCTTGGATGGATACCCCCCGAGAAAAAAATCTACCCATATGACCTCACTTCAAAATTGAAGGGATTATAAACATTCATTCAAAGTAAGATAAAAATCCGCAAGAGAGATTTTTCGCAAAAAAAGAAATGTAAAATCTGCCTACACTCGAACCTCCGGTTGCGACCACCTCTCGTAAGCGACACCTCTCTTTAGCCTGTTCCAAGCTCTTAGTCAGTGGGGACTATCGAAAAAGCGGGCAGGCGAGCGGGGTTTGGGAGAGAAAAGGAGAGGTTACTGATCGAGAGCCTGGAAAAAGCTATCCCTCCTTATTAGCGACCAGTTTTTCAAAATACTAAACGTTTTCAAATCAAACCGCTATATTTGGAACCCCTTGTAAGCGACCACCTCTCGCAAGCGACTGCGACCCCTTTTAGAGCTAAAAACGTAAAGTTGTCGTTTTTTAACCTCCCGTAAGCGACCACTTGACAGATAATAGAGCGGAACCTGGATAAGAAGATATTGTCACATTATCGCATTTCTGGGAAGTGCAAGGCACGGAAATTTCCATAATGGGAAGTACCGTATTATTTCTCGATATTGACTGTACTTATCGTATGAATAAAACATTTAAAACATCTCTGCAGTTACCATATGCTAATGAGGCCAAATTTTAAGGCGACCACCTAGGTTTTTCATTTTGGTTGGTCGCTTACGGGAAGTTCGACTGTATGTCAAAACCAGCTCAAAATCTGTCATCTAGATTTTTTTTATTTTCATTTTTTTTTTTAATTTTGCCGAAATTTGAACGCAATTCACTCCAACAAACTTATTTCACCGTGGGCTATCCGTTTCCGATTCTAAAGACTTCTCAAAGACCAGAATCAGAATGCGAATCATATAGCATATGTGGATCTCATTGCTTCATATCAGTTACCTGAGTGGCCATCTTGATGACACGTGCCGGTGCCTAGGTGATCATGGGAGGCGGTTGTGAAACACAGAAACCAGATTAGTGCCATGAACATACGCACCATGATTGAAGCATTTCCCATCTCTAGCGAGACTTTCTGTAGATCGAGTAATAAAATTAGACAGATTAACATTACAAGGATTGTACTCATACATTACAGAAAAAAATAGGTTGTTTAGTTAGCGAAAGGGGGGGGGGGGGGGGTGGCCTCATAGTTAGTTCGTTCGACTCCGGATCGAGCTCTTCGGGTTGAAACCCTGGCCGGAGACATTGTGTTGCGTTCTTGGGCAAGACACTTTTCTCTCGCAGTACCTCTCTCAATTCAGGTGTATAAATGGATATCGGTGAATATATACTGTGGGGATAACCCTGCGATGGAGAAGCATCTCATCCAGGGGGGGAGGGGAGTAGAAATACTCCTAGTCACTTCATACTACGGAAACCGGAGATAAGCTCCGGTCTGATGAGCCACTTGGTTCGTATGCAGACTTTATATTTTAGTTAATAAACGTTTAGCCCGTATAGCAAGCGCTAGAGTAATCTTTAGCGCGTGAGATTTGGAATGGAGCCCAAGAATCAGTCATATACTCGAGTGCCTTAAAATCTTTTGTAGTCCTCTCTTGCAAAGAGGAGAGACGACTGGGAACTAACTTATGACTCAGTCCCTCGGTAAAACGCAGTTTCTGACAGCTTGAGAAATGGTTGTCCAAATAAAGATGAGGTGAGCATCTGTTGAATGTGGTTTTATCAACAACGTGGCCTGTTAGTTCTTATAGCGTGTTTCTGAGAGCTGGAAAATGTCGGTGTATTTAGCCTCACTCATATTTTAATTGAATAAGAAAGCCTTAGAGCAGTAATGCTGTCTAAAAGACTGCATTACTGTCACACAAGGACTTCCTAAAAAGTGAGCCACTTCATGTATGAGAGAGCTACAAGGCAGCTGTGTTTCAAAAGAAAATTACAGACTGAGTATACAATAACACACAACGGTTATTTCGAATCCTTTCTTTTTTTAATATTATTTAGTATGTATGCGAGCGAAGTGAATCTTACCGCTTCTTGACGCCGAGAGGAAATAAAAAAATTATCACCTTACGCGATTTAGCGTAAGCTTTCATTTTATATTCAGAACAATTGAATTGATCGCCCATTCAGCACCGTCAAAAGCCTTTCAGTACTATTAAAAGCTTACTTCATTTGAATTTCTTGATAGTTTTAAGGCTTTCAAATACGCGGATTTATGCGCGGATCTTAAGTTTATATGTCACAAATACGAATAAAAAATTCATGTTCCAGTACATTTCGACCAATAATTTTGTAGTCTTTCTGTTCGAGCTGCAAAATAGACCGGAATGGCCATCTGGTTTTCCTTTTTCAAGAGTTCGTGACCAAAAAGACAATAACCATTCATAATAATCTCAGCTAATGAATGCGTATTTTACCTAGGCGACCATCCGGTTCTGAATATTTAATTTTTATGACCCAAATAACGTTAAATCTTGTTTGATCGACAACAAATGAACTTTACCTACATAGATTGACTGCACTGCCCCAAAACAAAATTTTCCTGCCGTCATTTGGTCCAGAAATGGCTGTGATTGGGTCTGTATTTTCTGAGTTCTTTTTTGACCTGTATGTTTCATTCTCTGCCAACATTATAGTTCAGCTATCATATTAGCATTAGGCAATAAAACGAGTCAGTTTCTTCATCAACACGCCAATCAAATATCAATCGTATTTTCTAGTTCAATAGTATTTTGTAGACTCAAAAACAACTTGAAGCTACGGCCGGCTAAATTCAGTTGCAAATGATCTATGCTATATTACAACCTGTATGGCGACATGGTTATTGCACGCAGGTAAGAAAAGTCAAAATATTTCGCTAAATAGGGTCGTCTTTAATCGAAGGCGTCTATTATGGCGGTTGTGCGACTTTTAGTTTTATGTGGATATATAAAAATGAAGGAACACTGCCATTTTGTGGTTTATTAACTTAGGGGAGACATCGATTTCGGAGTATTTGAGTCAAATAAACTCGATCGTTTCTGTTATTTATGCCATCTCTCATTAGAGGAAGTCAAAAATGTGTGGAATTGAGAATCTGATTTTGAAACAGAAGAAAGAAAAATAAAACATGAACTGTAATTTCATCGTAGCCTGAAGAACTACTCGTGACGGTTAGAGATTAGGAAAAATGCGAAAAAAAAAAAGGAAAAACAAAAAATTAAAAAGAAAATTCCATTTACCTTCCAGTAGCAAAGACCCTGCAGCACCTTGAGGTAGTAAGACAAAGTAATCACCAAATTTTCAGTTGTAAAAGAAAGGGATATAGTTCATTTGGCTCTTAGCAAAACATATTGTGAATTCATCTTGAAGTCTCTCAAAGCAACCCACCTTTTTGTCACAAATTAAGAGTGTCCTAATCCAAATGCTCTTGTGGCAAAGTCTTTGGCTTGTTGTTCATTCGATAAAAATCCCCGAAAATGGTGCACTGTTCTTAAAACTTTGAAAAAAAGATTCTTCAGTTGGTGAAAATGAAGCCGGAATTAGCGCCTAGTACCGTGCGCTTGTCAGAATGGAGGTTTCATCGTTAATTTATTTACTTTGCAAGCAAAATTCAATAGCACCTGTCTCCCGTAGGCGACTGTAACTGCCAAATTAGAACGGGCTTTAATTATGATTGTATGAGCAACCTATGAAAACGTTCACCGGTCGTGAAAGCGACCGTCAAAACTTGCCGGATAAAAGAAAAACTTGCACTTCAGAAAATTTAGGTGGTTCGGGTTAGGGTAAAAAGGTGTTCACGAAGAAAAACGTCAATTTGAGATCAACATCTGCGCGCTTTCCATTAGCAGTCTAAGCTGTGGTCAGAAGATAGTCAATTCTATCTCCAGAGTACACATTTATCTTACTACCATATCAGTACAACACCTCTGTAATGTGAAACATGTGAATAATACAATTTTATAATTAATATTTATAAAATTTGCGCTATGAACAGTCACCTTCTTTATTGATTTGTTTATTTATTTATTTATTTTATTTTTAACGGCTTGTTTGTAATTTTTAGTCGATCATTAAACATCTTATCGCAGTCACAGTTTTGAATATTGTGATATTAAGCTTTTGCAGTTTACATTATTTGGGCCAGCAAAAAGGAAATCAATTAATAGCTGGAACTGTTCAAGGCTACTCTAACAAGCGGTTATATCTCCTTTCCTACAAAATGGGTGACTGATCGCAGGCAAGACCAGACTTCATTCTTGTTCCCAGAGCCGCACGTACCTCTTAGCCGACGAGGCCTTGACACGAGTGAGACACTGATCGACGTGATCATATTATCTACTGGTTAATCTCTTACTGAAATCATTTCTACAGTGCCTCTCTCCACCCAGGTGTATAAATGGGTACCGGCGAATTTAATGCTGGGGGGTAACCTTGCAATTGTTTAGCATCTCATCCAATGGAGAATAGAAATACTCCTAGTCGCGTCATCCTACTAAAACCGGAATAGCCACCGACCTGATAGCACTTAGCTCGTATACAGACTTTGCCTCGCTTGACATATTTATGAGTCGTAATTTCTGGTGAAAATGATCTCTCGCGAAAATGAGAATTACTGCACAGTAAGCAATCATTGCATTATTTTAAATATTTCCCATTAAAACGTTCTTAAAAAAATAGACCAAAGTAATTATTTCATTATCTAAACTCAACTTTTACATTTTTATTCAACAGGGTTTGAAAAGTTGACAATTTTCTGTGAATGCCTATACAACTCTCTCCAAAGACCGCTATTTCACATTCCGTGTAAAGAAAATTAAGCAAAAAAGGAAAACAAAAAACGAAAACTATACACATGTTAAAAGTATGTTCCCCACGATGCTATTTTCATTAGTTAATTTGATACACGTACATACAGTAATATATTTACATTGTAAATTGTTCATTGACTACTGCTCTACGTTTTTCTACGAGTGATGTGGTCGTAAATCACAACTTGAGTGTATTTTGCTGTTTCAATTGGGATTCTGGCTGAATTGTCACCTGGTGTCAGCGCCTGAAGTTGAAAAGCCAGATATATGAGTACACAGACAGACAAACAGACAGACAGGGACGAAGAGACAAGCAGATGGACAGACAGACAGACATATGGACGGACAGACGGACGGGTGAACGACGCACAGACAATTTTTTGTGGGAAGGGGCAGCTGTACATACACAAGCTACAGACAATCAGACAGACAAAACGAATGGACTGACTGACGGACGAAAAGACGGACAGACAGGAAAACAAACAAACATAGAAAGAAGGACATACAAATACATTGCAGACGGTGCAATTTACCTTAGGATCCACGTTTAGGATTTTTCTGTCTCTCTTATTCTTAAAAAGCAAACCAGATGAGTTCTCTGCTATAACCTAAGTAGAAAAATTGAATAATAGTTACTCAACAATTAGTCTATGAGCCCGCATTGGTTACCAGGTGAAAGTGATAAATAACCATCTCTGATGCCAACAAGCAGGGTCGTTGTTGTTGTTGTTTGAGGTGGAAAGTAAAACACTGCTAAATACCAACATGGACATTGCCTCAGTCATAATCTTTTTCTGGCTACGGCCCTTACAAGGGCGAATATCGAATTGTGTTTTTTTTTATATGTCCAATTGAGTGGATGACGTGGACATTTCAATTTCATCTAAATGTATGAAAAGGCGGGAAAATTTTAGGCGCGGCGCTCACTTTTTCAGTTGAATGAAACACGCGAAGATAATAATAAAGAGAACGAGACAGAGGTTTCTTCTGAAATGTTCCTTGCACAATCGTCTTCAGTCAGGAAAACTGCGTCAAGCGAAAAATGGTTTACGAGAAGATTCGAAGTAATGGGGTCGCTGAAAATTATTCGCCTTGTGCAAGCCAATGAAGAAAGGGTTTACTTGTTTATGAAGCTGTCATCATCAGGTATACCCGAGACTACAAATGTGTTTCTCAAAATCGATTGAGTTCATTGAAGTACAATTACAAAGGTAAGAAACTTTAATTACTAAGCCTAATTTTTAAGCCAAAGCTCTGTTTTCTCTTTCTGAACGAAATTGTGCCCAGACGCGTTTTGTAATCAGTTACAAGCCTTTTCAATGGAATATTTCGTTCCATCCTGTTAGGTTAACTACTGACAATAGACAGGGCCGGGTTGTTCAAAGCCCGATTAAGCTAACCCAGGATTAGCAAGAATTTTGATTTCAGTTTTGTAACTTTTCAGTGAAGTTTTCTGTTTATATTGTTTGTCTTTCTGTTTTTAGTTTGAGTAATCTCAAACTACACAAAACGTTAGCAGTTGAAAACATTTTTATTCAAGAAAAATCAATGCTACGATTGACTTTTAATCCTAGGTTAGCATTAACCGGCTTTCGAACAACCCGGCCCAGATGTTCTTGTCCCTTAGTAGGGGAGGGGACAGAGGAACACAGGCTATCTTGTCACCCATTCATCTCAGAATTGAGCTGAAACATTATATTTCAATTGAATTAATGCAGTGATCTTCAGCGCATTATATTTACATACATGTAATGTCTTCTTACCTCCCATATAAAAATGACACGGTGCTCATTGTACCTTTTTAGCTTTAGGGGTTAAAAGAGCAGTTTTGGTATCTCTAAGGGTGTTTAGCCTCAAGAGATCCACAGTGGGGGATTTATTGCTGAGTACTTTTTAGGATATTCAGCCGAGAAAATATGACAGGAAATAATGTGTTATGTAAGAATTGGACAAAAAAATTTCAAGCCACGCCCAATTAAAACAGGATCTTGGCACCCCTAGGGGTTCTTTTCAAAATTTTTGACGAGCACCCCTGTCCTGTTTTATGTGGAAGCCCCCTTCTTGGGTTTCTTACACTTCATAAAATCTCTTGGGCCAACTATGGCCTAAATCATTTAGAGAACATTTAGGCTTGAGTCTTGACATTTCTCTTTGGCAATTCTCTTGAGATGGTGGAGGGTGAGCGAAGTTAGATAAACTTGCTAGTAAGAGTAGGCAATATCTCATTACATGCCCATATATCCAAAACCAAAATATATTTAAAGGAAACCTCCACTCTTAAAGCAAAAGGATGTTAACTTGTAGGAAATACTGTCTTATGTCAAATTTCGGTTGAAAGCCCAGCGATGAGGAATCAGTGTCAGCAAAACAGGGTTTGCCCATCACCTATATTTGCTTTTGGGTTTCCTGCGCGCCGCCATCTTGGATTACATGATGTCATATGGTTGCCCAATTCAGTTTCACACAAAAGATGCTCTGCTTCCTTACAATAGCGGCAACCACATGACATCACAAAATCCAAGATGGCAGTGCGCAGAAAATTTAAAAGTGAAAATAGGCAGTAACCTTAACTCAATTTTTGTTACTCTTGAATATTATTTCACCTTGTCCAACTGGGTAAATTTTGAGATAGTCATTACTTCAAACAATTTAAAGCCAACTTGTTGTAAGAGTGGAGGTTCCCTTTGATAATTTTTTTCTTTTCCTGTATAATTTGTAAGTTATTTAATGTAAAATGTTTACCTGGTAGTTGGGTGTGGGATTGGAGGTTGCAGTTTGTGTTTCCCAGTTGTAAAAACTCAAATCTGACGGTCTTGGTAGTAGCCTTTTCCTTCCAGTAAAATAAGGCTCAAACTCTTCAGTCTGAACAAGCAACAACAACAGTAAGAAAAAAAATTATGCATTCATTGTTCAAAAACAAAAATAAAGGAACATGTCAAGAATAGTTACTACAGTTTGATACCTAAAAATATTAACCCTCAATGCAAATAAATTAAGGAAAATGTAAACACTACAACATGTAGTCATTTAATAAAATATTATGTCGATTTGCAAGGAAAAGTCAATTGACTTGTTATGATATGAAACATTAGACTGTATGGTTTCTTTTAAAAAATTATTTAAAATGCACATAATTATTAGTGAGATCAAATTAAAAGGGCAGCTAAGGGCCTCACAACAATCTTTACCATTTACAATTCTGTTTTTTTTTTTCAAATTGAGCAGAACAGACTGCTGTCAGGCAACATGCTGATAATCATAATCAAACTCTGCCTTGTTATCTAACTTTGAGAACAAATTTTTAAACAGAAAGCACACTCACCTTTAAGCGATGAGCATAGTCAATGTAGCCAGAAATTTCCTGCAAGCGTGAAAATATCCACAAGTCTGTTAATTGAAATTAGGTCAATTGAAAATGGTTTAAAATAGGTGTCAATGTGGGTAATACTTTAAGTCTAAAAAAAATAGAGCAGCACTATAAATTTTATAACTGTTACATGTACCTGTCCTCTGGCATTCTTGTCCCTGATGAAGATTACAGACTTTATTTGAACAGGAACAAAAAACAATATCAGTCAACAACAAACAATTACATGTACAATGTATCATAGAAAAAAAAACCAACAATCTCAGTGTAAATAACAAGTCATATATATGTACTATCAAGGTAATTAATAACAGAATTTCGTCACGAATAAATAAAATAATACTTCTCATACAGATTTGAGAAGTATTTTACATAGTCATATAAAAGACAACAAAATATTAATGCCATACATTATGACTGTCAGAAAAACACTCACTTATTATTTGACAACATTTACCAAATGTAAGCTAAGCTTTTATGTTTTCTACTTTGATTAGAATTTCTGTCATGCTTCATGAGTCAAGGTAATAAATATGCAGATTTAGTCAAGCCTAAAAGCGGAGATCCTGGGCCAGCTTGACTTCAAAGCCTGATTTAGCTAACCCAGGAGAAGTGAGAATTTTGATTTGAGTTGTTTTTTTAAAGTTGGCAGTGTGGTTTTCTGTTTATATTGTTTGGTCTAGAGTTTGAATAATCTCAAACAACATAAAACAATACATAGTGAAAAACGTTTATACAGTATTATTGTATACAAGAAACATTTATACTTTGGTTAACTTTTAATCTGGGGTTAGCGTTAACAGGCTCAGTTCCGAACAACTCAGCCCTGACTTACAGCAAGTTAATCTGGTTTGAGCTCGCGATCCAATCAATTAGCCAGTAGCATTGGTCAACCGTTACATGTACCTTAAAAATAACATGTGACCTCGATGAGCTCAAAACCTGAGCCCACAATATGGTCACCTGATACTGGTCAGCGGATGTTTTGACAGGTCTCAATTGACCATAAAATGGATGTCCAATATCAAAGACGTACGCTGCAAACAAAGACTGCATGCCCTATTACTAATTAGCTGAAGTATGGCTGCCATGTTGTGTGACATTGTTGTCATTGTGCATGCGCGCCCACGAGCAATACCGCTAGTCATTTTTACCATGAGAAAAGCAATTCATGGGTTCTTTGTGTATGGGGCTCCGTCCTAATGCAGCCCTTGTATCGGGCCACTGGAGCTCTACTATTTAAACTTACAACTTTAAAGTGCCTATAAACCCAAAAATTTTTATTTGCTTAATTTAATCTTGTTATAATTCTGAGCAAAATGGCGCAAAAATTTTTGTTTTTGGTCAAATCCGGAATTTTTTATGAATTTTCAAAGTGGCGGAAAATCGAGATTCGAAAACCCATCACCGAGCCGCGGAACCTGCCGAAAGGGAATGGGTCGAGTGTAATTCGTGACGTAAAACCCGGACTGTAAGCTTCGCGTGTTGAGACTTCGATTAGAGCTGAAACCATGCCTGAGAGATGCGTTGTTTTCGGCTGTAGCAATGTTTGAAGCAAAGAAAAAGGGATACTCCTTCATCCCAAACCTTTTTACGGTAAAAGTGAGAGCGAATAGCAAAGGCGAATGAGGAAGTGCGTTGATTTTGTGAAATCTAAACGTGCTCATTGGGAACCCAGTGAGCATTCGGCGGTCTGCTCTGAGCACTTTCACAGAGGAAGACTACACCAACCGATTTGATGATGATCTGGTGTTTTTCCAACCAGGCACGCTCGTTCTGTTTTGAGCAACAAAGCTGCGAATAAACCTGAAAGTGAGCGAAGCGAACGGAAGGCGAGAAATTTTTCAACATCATTCAGTCTACCTGTCAAAACAAACCGATTTTTCTTTCGTTGATCGCAAATGTTTCTTTCGTTTTTTGTTCATTATCGCTTGCCTAGCTCACCGTATGCTGTTGCAAATACAATAATTGCGACCTGACTTATATATGATTTCTTCCTCCTTTCTTTCTCTTTAGTACAACTCTAGCCATTCCTCGTCCGCTAGCGGATCGTCGGCATATGCCTCTTGCGTTCCATCCTCGTCGCTGGCCGTAGCACTCAAGTTTGGCGAACCTTTAACTTCCAAGTCGTAATCTTCCATTTCTGAGACTTCAGAATCCGAACTAGAGGTCGGACCGATGTCGTTCGAAGCCATATCTCGATTAACGTGTTCGCAGATAACAAATGTCAGCCGAGTGAAAATGCTTTTTACCGGCGCACAAAGAAAACCACGCAACTCCTCTGTTATTGCCTGAGGCTAATGTCCGAGTATTACGTCACTAGTCCCAGTCTCCCATTTACCCGGCCGCGGGCAGAAAACACCGGACTTTAAAAATTCATAAAAAATTCCAGATTTGACCAAAAACAAAAAATTTTGTGCCATTTTGCTCAGAATTATAACAAGATTAAATTAAGTAAATAAAAATTTTGGGGTTTATAGGCACTTTAATAAACAAAATTACACATCACTTACAGTCATTTTTCCACTCCTGTTTGCTTCCTCTCGTTGGGCCAAAGCTTTCAAGAATGGATCTTTAAGATCTTTACCTGAGCTGGCCAAAGTTCTGCAGAAGAAATAAGAATTATTATAACAATAATGTTAGTCAGAATAATACATGATCAACATGTACAATTATTATTAAGATAATACAAAACTAAGCAAGTAAATTTCAGTTAGTTAACATTAAGAGGGCTCGAAACGAAAAAAAACAACAGTTGAATTCTTGCTTGCCTTTCAGACAAGCAGCTCTCAAATGTATATAAGTAATTTAAATTACTTAAATGCCAAGTGACCTGTCTGGCCAATGCTTATCTCCAGGTTCTGTAGAATGAACCAAATAGGAGTATTTAATCTACTCCCTTCTCCGGATGGGATGCTAGCCCATCAAAGGGTTATCACCGAGCATTAAATTTGCCAGTACCCATTAATACACCTGGGTTGACTGAGGCACTGTAAGAGTAAAGTGTCTCGCCCAAGAACACCACATACTGTCCCTTGCCAGGGCTCGAACCCAGAGTCCAGCCCACTATGCACGAGGCCACCCTGTCTCTTGTTCAAGGTAAGATACATGTAACTGACACTCATGGCTCCTACTTTTGCTGGCTTCTCTTGGACAGTCTGCTTGCCTCAGCAGCTTGCTTCCTGGCTTCAAATTCTTCCCGTTTAAGAACCTAAGTAGAGGGCAATCAATTATGAAACTGTTACTTATTAAATAAGGCCACATGAAATAAGAAATGCTCATTAATTATTTCTAGTCAATTCCTAGTTAATTGTCTTGATTATTATTACTTTTATTGTTACAAAATGTCTTGATAGTTTATATTATAATTAAGATTGATAAAACTTGGTCATTCAGGTATTACCTGCTGTCATACCGAAAACTGCCACTTTATCAGCTCCCTACCCTCTCCCCGCTAATAAAGCCCCCGGTTATGGGCCGGCATCTACTTGTGAAGCAAAAAATACCTCAGCCCCTCTGGATTTAAGCCCCCCTCTTGCTTTCCTTGTTTTTAATTTGTTTATTATGATGTTTAAAAAATGATGTTTTAAGGCTTACCAGTTAGTGAAAAATTTCGATTAACATGTACAGCTAATCATCCAAAAACCGTTCCATAGGCCCAGGGCTTATAAGTGCCAGTTTAACATACACTTTCATTTTCTTTCTTTCTTTTTTTTTGTTTTTTGATGCATTATATTTCTGTTATCAATTTGAAGTGACACTTCACAGGAAATTAAACAAATAGATTTTCCTTACCTCCCCACTTCCTCTGTAGCCTAACTCGACCAGTTGTCGGGCCAACTCTTCATCCTGTACGTGTTATAAATAGCAACCAACAAATCAATTCTAATACTAACAGGAAAAAAAACACCTTTTTGGAGTGATATGTTATATCCCAGAACACCAAAACTTCATGTACTCAGCTAAAATCTCTTCACATCTCGTACACTTCTTAGAGTGACTTAACTTTTATCATGACAAGATTTAATAACTTTAATATTTCACGAGCACGCGTACATGTAGCAAAACATCTTGTCTTTGATCTAGGGTCTGCGGCTAATAATGTGGAGGTCTGATATATTAATATATATCACCAAACCCAAGTAATAAGTCCTTGCTATCAGCAATCTTGGACCTTTTAATTAAGTTTATCTTCCTACTTAGGCACAGCTCTATAACCGATCATATAGATTGATATTTTATCAGATTTTATCGACAACAACATTGTATTTTCTAATGTCATAAAGACATTGATTTTCTCTCCACTTGCTTAATAAGGAAAGCTTGCTAATGGACACACATTCTTAAAAAAGACTATCGATAAGCCTAATTGTTTGTCATGAGCTCTAGATACTTCTGAAAATATTGTTTTCATCACTATTCATGTTGATCAACGTCGGTTAGAGGAACGCTAAACCAAAGTTTCACCAAAGTCTACCTGCGTAGATTCACACAACAGCTATTAAGCAATGAAACAAAAATTACATTATGATCACCTCAAGGTAATAAAGATCTAATGGAGTTATCTGACTGTCCAAAAAGTCTTCATATGTTGCAAATTCTGTCACAATATTATCCGTCGCTCCCACTGCTTCTTCGTCCATCTTGAATTTTGACCGCTGTTGCTTAGAAACCGCGCAAACTACGGCTTGCATTCGAGTCGCGCGGGCTCATTTTATGTGATTTCCCTTCTAGTGGTAGGGTGAGTAATGACTAATGAAAGAACGAATGCTACCAAAATTAGCAAAAAATAATTCTTATCCTTTTTTTTGTAATCAGCACTATTGTTAGTAAATCAAAAACAATGTTACTTCCAGTAGTTTTTTCATCCGGCTTTGCAAAATATGGTAAGATTCCAGGGCTTATATTTCAAAAGTGGTTCGGAGTAGGCTAATATCCAGGGGGAGAGAGGGGTGCGTGGTTAAAAATGATAAAAGATAACTCCGTTAGTATCAAAAGATGCTTTGCATTTACTGGTTTTTAACTCTTAAACGTGAAAGTAACGCAAAGCACAGAGATCATTGTACAACCCTTTGACGCTCTTTGAGATTGAACTCTGCTGGAAAGTTCAATCTGTACGTCAGATTTTAACAACTATTGTACACTAAAAAAAACAACTGGTTATCCTGCAAAGATGTGACATGACACGGGAAGATAGTGAATGCTTTTCCCCAGACCCCTTGTAAAAACAAAGAAAATCACCTGTTACAAAACCGGATTAATTAATATTAAGCTTGTCTGTTTTACAAAATATCAGATCACACAGTTGTGCTTGAGATAACATTCCATCAAGGAAATAGCCACGATTCTAATAGTTTAGCCTATGCAGCAGATTTCCATTTCCATTTTCCAGGCGGGGAAATCGAGCAAGCGAGCGAGCAAGCGAACTTACCTGACGTGAGCAAAAAAAGGGGGAGTGGTAGGGGAGTGAGCACTTTTTCCACCACCCTCACTACCACCCCGTTCTCCTTATTTTTTGCACTCGCTCGCAGTTTTGTTCCTTTCTCGTCTTTTGAAAATGAGCGCTTGCTACGCAGGCTACTAGTAGCTGGAGAAGCAGTGATCTGATTTTTGGCACTCTGGACTCCTGGATGCCGAGGAAGGGTTAGGGTCTATTCATGTATGGCTTTGTCTTGACACCTTGAGGGAGTAAATGCTAACCTCTGATTTTCCAATCTTAAGAGTTAAATATTGAAGTGTAACCTTCCCATCAATTTACAATCAAATCTTGAAAAAGCCATGAAGTACAGTAATAATAGTTAGCAATAAAGTTATGCTGCAATATTGTAGTTACAGGGAACGCGCAGGAGGAAGTGGCTAGTGGGCGTTATATCTATATTAGTTTCGCTTCCACTAGACCTTTTGCCCACGGGAAAGAAGGACGAAATGTGTTTGAGTGTGACCTTTATCCCGCAGTGAAACTGCTCACGGGAAATCACTATGAACACATCAAAGAGAACAAAAGAATTACCCATGACATTCCCCGAACCAAGACGTAGGATCTAACCGCAAGAGTGGTTTAACCAATTGGGTGCAAGGAAATAGTTTCCCGAACAGCGGCTGGAAATCAAGCCTACAACTTTCGTGGCTCACTGAGTTTAGTAAATTCTCAGCTCCGACTATTGCATTTCAAGCTTTTTGATTGGCTAAAAAACTTCGACTATGAGCCAATAGTTGGAGTTTTACGTCATATGGAAAATAGTGCGCCAAGTTTAAAAATTTTCCGCACGAAGTTTTCAACTTCAGCCCTCTATAATGGCCGAAATAAAAATCGGCGGCAAAACCCCGTTTGAGAATTTACTAAAACAATTATTCCATTCGCCCTTGTTGGATATGAAGTGATTATTTTATCACTTCATATCCAACTCAGGCTCGTGGAATAATTGTTATATATTCCTAACTGTCTTTGCTCTAAATAACCCTCGGGGCTAACCTTATTATCTGATAGTGGTGCATAGTTTTAGCTAGTTTTGTAATTCGTTTTCTTTTCACAGCAACTTTCAGTTCGACCAAAAGATGCAGAACAAGATGCGGCGTTACACAAGTCATACAATGGCTATTTATTCAAAATCCAGCACCGTTAGCATAAGCTCCGTATCCCTTGTCATTTAATCGTAATCGCAGACGCTTTCTGCGCATTCTTTCTTCGTAAAACGAAGTTTTAATTTTTGGATCGCTACACTGATCAACCGGAAAGAACGACTACAAGCAACCCATACGTTTCGCGGTTCGCGATCTCCATGATGAATTTATTTCACAATTAACACTCCCAGGTCAAGAGTTGACCTCGGGTAACTATTTGTGCGATCACAACGCAAGCTAAATACCCATTGGGAGACCTCGGCCAAAAGGTGTACTGCAACTATTATCCCAACCCCTTTCCCACCATGGACGAAATAGATCGTTTTCACTGTCACGTAATAAAAAATAAATCGAAAGCCATTCAGTGGATAAAGTCAAGAAATTGCGATTTTATACGAAATAACTAAAGAAAACGCTTCTTCAAGTTTTAAGTTTGTTGCGCGTTTTCCCAAACTGCAAAAATTTACAGAGCCCAGTATGGAAACGCCATGTTGGTGTGCCGCTGTGGCGCACCAAAATGGAACTGGGCAGCTGATTATCTGTACTGAACAAACAAGCATCTGCATAAGCACTTTCAGTTTCCTAATGCTCTAACTCCTAAAAACTGAAAGCTCAGTAAAAATCAGGAGATAAGTATACATTCTTCGACAAATGCGATCGTAGCTTTGTCACAAACCGCCATAACTATGAAATTCAAAATACGCTGGTTTCCAAACAAAGCAAACAATTGAGCTGTAAAAGTCTTAACAGATACAAATTTGCCCCCTCTTATGGCTCTTTAGTTTTCGATTTTAGAAAAATGATGACGTCACTTGAAAGCGATCTATAGTAAATATGTACACGCAGAATTCACCCCGCCGTCTTCCCTTATATTTTATTTTGACTCTGAGCCAAATTATTGCCCATTGCTTAACCCAAGATAGTAAGCGAAATAATTTGATAGAAAATCAAAACGTCTTATAATATTAGATGGATTGGCCTACATCTTGGTGTAGGCGCACTGTATAGCCCTGGTTTAAATTGGCCTCAACCAAGTTCAAGGGTGGTCATACCGAACCATTTGTCGAAACATGCATCAGGGAGATCGTACATAACCATATACACCAGTTCAAGCGACTTCTTCCCTTGAAGCTTTTCACTCATCTCTTTGGCCTTCTTAGTAGGGGCGTCGATACAGACGACTGGAGCTGGTTCCTCTTTAAGAAGCTCTTCTAACACTGCTTTCAATAACTTCTCTGCAATCGCCTCGGAATCTGCAAAGAGCGGGCCAATCTTGTAACCTTCTTCTTTGACAAATGATGGTCGGGCAACGGCATAACCCACGATTGAACCTTCACTGTTGATAGCCACACGCCCATGTTTCCCCGGGATACGAAGCCATTTCGACAAGAATGAGTGACGCTCAACTCCAAACACTGCGGTGTCGTACTTGAATAGCGCTTGCAGATCTATTTCCTCAATACATTCGATATCAACGGGACATCTCTCCGATATTTCAGAGAAGCTTGTTATAGCAGTTGGAGGGTGCAAGTCAAAGCGCGCCCCATAAAACTGACTGCAAAATCCCTTACGCTTGTACCGTTCCTCCAAATGAAGCAACCCTGAAATTGCAATGCTTCGGGACGGCATCACACTTGCAATAACGGCGTCATAAAGCATGCCGCCATATCCCTCACCTCTGTATTCCTTGCTCACAATATAACTACCACCGAAATTAAATCTGTCAGCATATTTTGTCATTGTCACGCAAGCTATGGGTTTCCCGTTCAACTCGCCAACAAACGCCCCGCTTGGATCACAAGCTAAGAAGCATTCAGCATCTTTTAAACCCGGCCGCCAGCCTTCCTCCACCATCCAATTTGTTATGACCCTTTCGAACTCCTCTTCTGTCTCTATATTACGGATTTTAAACTGTTCCGTGCCAGATAAGGACGCACACGGCTTAAAAGACTCAGCAAGTAATATGTTTCTTGGGGCTTGGTAATTGAGACACTGAAACGAACAAGAGCCGAATGCGAAGCGAAAGAACGAGGAGCGAGCGACAAAGCTGCGAAACACGATAAACGCCATTCCTCTCGTTTCGCCCGCTTGGTGAAGAAAATATAGAGATCGAGGGCCTGGGTGGGGTGAACTGATAACTGACAAAAGGCGATCAAGGATATGACCTGTCTTAGCCTTTGAGTCACACAAGCGGGTGAAGAGTAATCTCAGTTCAGACGTCACGAAATTTCAAAATCCGCTCAGGTCAAAACAGAGTTCGGAAAATTAGGCAGTAGCCAATAGAAAGCACAGGTGCATTTGCATCATTAAATGTAAATAAATCGTAGGCGGTTTCAAGTCTAAATAAAGCCCACGCGATTAAAAATCTCTAATATGCAACATATTCAGAATAAACATATTTAAAATACTGAGTATTTATGGATAGAGTGTTACAAAAACACAGCAAAAGTGGCTGTTCAGTGAGAGGTTATAATGCAATTGCCTTGCCGGTTGCCATCGGGGAGGGGGAGAAACTCCCATATCACATTGACAGGGGTGCTCTTCAGGAAATTGACAACATCCCCTTAGGGGTGTGGCTTGAAATTTTTTTTCATCCCTAAGCGCAGACACTCTTTGGGCTCGTCACGCGATCTTCCTCGTGGAGGAGGAAGATTCAATCTCGTTCCCAGAGCCCACGTGCCTTTTGGTCAGCACCAAGACACGGAGCTCAGCTGCAGGTGTACTTACCATTTACATGGGAAAACCGGAAATTCCAGTTGGAAAATCAAATGGTTCACTCTATTCCATTTGGGAAGCTTCAGAAAATATGGGCTTTGATTTGAGGTGATCCTATTTTTCTGCTCTTTTAAGTCTCTCTAGCTGATGCAGATATACTTTATAGCGATTCCCTCTCCCGCGACGTCGGATTTAATTGTTTAATTTTGATGCCTGAAGTTTCCAACCTGCAACCTGCAGATGGTTTTTGTAAATGGTAAGCCCTGGAATAATCAATTTCCAGAGACCAAGATTTTAGGACTTCCGGTTTCACGGCGCATGCGTGGCTTGGTTTACATGGCGTCTAGAGATAAAGTTGAAGTGGATACGTTCCAGAAAGGCATTCAATACGCACTGGAAAAACTAGGAAAGTCGAAATTTGGCTTTGAAAGAACAGCAGTATTTTAAAAGCAAAAGACGCGAGGGCTCTCCGAACGAGCTTGTTGATTATTCCAGAGCTCCGTGTCTTGGTGCTGACCAAAAGGCACGTGGGCTCTGGGAACGAGATTGAGGAAGATTGCGTGACGAGCCCAAAAAGCGTCTGCGCAGGAAGCTAATTGTCTCCTGACATGTTTTATTTTTCGGCTCAATACCACAAAAGACCATTAAAAGGTATGTAAGACCACTTAGACTTTCACATGAGTAAAGTTGGTGTTTCAAGATCAGTAACTCTAGAATATCATTGATTTCTAATAATTTTTAACGCCGGGTTTTCACGCGAAGGGCTACGGCAAAGAAGGACTATGCCCAAAATAGGCTAGTGTCCCGTCTACGAGCCTACGCCCGAAATTTTTGCAATTTTTCACAAAAGGACGCTTTGCCACATTTTCTACCTTATCAGTTTTCTATTTCTTATTTTCTTTTGAATTGTAATATGGATTTCTAATGCTGGGAGTGATCGATCTAAAAAATAATTTGAGAGGAGGGTTACATTAGGAATAACACCTATATACGAGAAAGTCGCTAAATAAAATGTTTCATGACCATTAATATACTTGGTTCGAACGTGGCTTATAATTCTAGGCCATACATCTTTCCTCTTAAGTAAGAAAACTTGTAAAAAGTGACCAATTTCTGCGTCGTCTGGAGGAAGTGAACCACAACGGCTAACTAATTTTCTAAATTTTTATGTCGTGTTGTTACAAATGCAGTTTCGAGAGAGTTTCCATAGTTAGAAACAAATTAAGGTGGACGAACACAGTTTTTGCACGTGCTTTTGCTGATGCAATATTTAACACGTGCACAAGGATTTTCACAAACATGCCGTCAGTAGAGCGATCATTTTATTTACTCAACACCCGCACTATCTGTGTTAATTTTCTCTATAATTGAACGCAGTGTATTGATGGCTTTAGTCTTTTATTACAAAGATATGCTAGAAAAGGTAACGATGCAAAGAACCCAGCTATTGTCAGGCTTTGTTTGTTAAGGAACCCAGTTAAATGCAACGCATGCGCATTTGCTCGAAAAATTGAGACCGATTGCTTTAGCAGAAACATGCCGATTTCTAACGATCCAGTCGTTAGAATTTGAAGAAATTTGGCAGAAAAATAGATCAGAGACCACCTGAATGATCTATAAAAAAAAATCTGAATTTTGACATAGGGGATTTTTAATAATACAGAAAACGATGAACGGCGAATTACGAAAATCGCCTATGTCAAAATTTTATTAGAACCGTGTTGACAGAAGGGATTTAATATCAATTCTTAGAGTGCCAAATATAAAAACAATCTAACGACTAAATCCTTTTTAAATAAACAAAAGTTATTATTTAAGCCTTGTTTTTAACCAGCCCCATTGCCATGGCAACAGCACACACCCTAGTCAAAATGTGAGAATAACTACCTCTGTAATCAACCTTGACTCTTGCAAAAAATGGGCGCCAAAGCATAAATAGTTTAAAAGTTATGGTGAATTAGACATAGGCACTTGAAAACTGTTCGGCCACCTTAAGCTACTTGACTTTAAAATATAGCGAGATTCGTAGGTAAAATATAAGCGCGTTGTCTACAAGTTTACGTGTGCAGGATGTAATGCCTGCTACATCGGCGAGACTAGCCGACATCTCTCGACGCGCGTTCGTGAACATCTGAGCAGGGATAGGAATTCGCACATTTTCCAGCATTTACAGCAATCACAGGCATGTCGGTGTCTAGCCGATAAGACCTGCTTCTCCATTGTAGATTGCGCGCCCAACAAATTGCAACTCCTTTTGAAAGAAGCAATGCACATCAAATGGGAGAATCCTACTTTAAATAAGCAGCTGAAACATGCTGACTTATCTCTCTCGTTCTGATGTTACTTTTTTTTTTATGTAGTAATGGTTTATTTAATTTATTTATTTCTTTATCATTGTTGTTCTTTATTAATAAGTTTTTTATGTCGTAATTAATGTACTTAATTCCATTTTGTACAATTTTCTTTCTTGTGTTAAGGGCAGTGCTCGCGCAAGTGTTATTCTATTTCTCGCGCTTGTTAAAATTGTACGTTAATATTTTCGAATAATTGAATTGTATCACGTTTTAACTTATACGCCATTGCTAGTATAAAATCAAACGAACTTGTAAACGAATTCACAACTGAAGATGATCGTTGAACGATCGAAACATGTCTTGTTTGAAATTTAAAGTTGTTGTTCATTTTTTAAAAGAAGCTCATATTTAAATTAACATTGTCCTAATTATAACTATTCCTTGAACCGCACAATTCCACCACTGTATTTCTGAATATCTTTCGTGGACCAGGTACAACCAGTGTTGCCGGAAAACGTCGCAATATGACAAAGAATCAGACAAACTTCTTTCATCGTTTCTTTTATTGAAATTAAAAGAAACATCATGAAACATTTTGATGTATCGTGCATATATCATAGTAGAACTGACTAAACTGGTTTGGAAACTAGCTGAAACTGGTTTAAATAAAATCCCACAAGTTAAATTGTGCTAAGGGCCAAAACAAGCAGAGTTCTCGTCATTACTCGTGTTTGTAGCGCATGTCTGCTGTCCCCAAAAGCGAATCTGAAAATAGAAAAAGGCGAAAAACAATTATTTGCTTCAGTAAATGAAAAAAAAGTGAGTAAATGAAAAATTGAGAGACTTAACTTTATATAAAATTATGGTTATTTGTGCACAAGTTAAAACCAGTCTTTTGATAAATGGCATACAATCGATTCAGTAGCTGGGAGAGGGGCAAGACTACAAGCGGACGATTGCTATCTGGTTCTTTTGAAGACGTTGCCACGCCTTCAGTAAATATTTGGCAGCTTAGCTCCTGTTCCGTTCGTAAATGCGGCCAACCTTTCTGGGTTTATTTATTTATTTAGCTTCGCCTAACTAGAATACAATCTATATACATGAATACATGAAAATTATTAGGCAGGGAGACCCACTACAGGCTAACCAATTACAGTGGATCCCTCGAACTAGCCGCTAGTATGGCTTCAATACAGGCGTTCAGTCTATATTTGTAAAACTCTCCGGCGACGAAGTCTACGATAGTGTAACGAAGCGCATCGCGTCGGAGAACAAACAAGTTTTACAAATTCTTATCGCAAAATGCTGCTCGCACATTGTTTGAAAGACTACCAACTGACTTAAACTGAACGTGATTGTGAAATGATTGATCGAAAGACAAACCTTTCACTTTCAGTCGCACGTCACTCCTCGCAATCGATGACAATCGAGCCCAGCTGCAGTACAGTATTTCTTTGCCACCGTAAGCTTCAATAGCTCAGGTGGCTTTCCTTTCTCCAAAACTACAAAGCCAGACCACTGACATTGTGGCGGTATGGTCTTTTTCCCATCAATGCACTGCGGCAGAAGGAAACAAAAAAATAGTTAAAGGAGCTCAGTCATGGTCATTTGTTTTGGCCACGCAAAATATTACCTTTAAATAGAATGAACATAATAGTTTGCTAAAAAAGAAAAACACTGGAGAAATCATAATCAACAATAGTTTTACGATAACTGCAGAAATTCTCACGCGCTCATTGGCTAATTTTTATCGGGTTAGGATTAGGGCTATCGCCTCGTGGATCCACAGCTCCTTTGACAATGTGATGACGCAATTTATGATCAATAACAGGACAGACGCATGAAAAACTGACGTCAATTTGTTAAAGGGACAAGGGTGGAGAAGATTGACATTGATTAATTAATTTCAAGATGTGCAAACCATGAGGTAGCTCTTTTAGGAATAAAGAAAACATTCTTGTAGCCAAGGCGTAGTGGTCAGGGCATTTGATTTGTGATCCAGATGTCCCGGGTTCAAATCTTCCTCCAAATCGCCTGCTACAAGATAGATTTGCGTTCGGTGGTCCCGAATTGAACTCCCTTTTAAGGCGGGGGTAAACGTGAATAGGAGTGAAATTTGAAGTAATATTAAAAGAAATTGTCAAGATTAAGATGGGTTGGAAACACTACCAGATAGTTGACCCCGCAAAAGAGAGCCCCAGGTTGCTAAGAGACTGTTTTGTATCCGTCTACAAATCCTCAATTCACTGCAAATTTCAATTTTCTTCAATTTAACCAATCCGTTGAGAAAAAAATTATCTCTTTCCCAAAATGCCCCAAAATTTACACAAAACCGCCAAACAGTGAAATGAGCAGAGAGATTTAGTGTCGCTTGAAACGTGACCGAGATATCAGCAGAAAGACCGTGTTAAGCGACGTCAAAACAGCCCTCACGTGTATCCCCGCCTTGAATAGCCAACTGGTCGAAGTCCAAACAGTTGATCTTTACCAAGCTTTCCGTTCTCAATTTACAATACTTGATTCTAGCTTCATCGCTAATGCCGGAGATTTTATATGGGGACTCTGATCTAAAAGTGACGAGCTGCTCGTCGGAAAATTTGAAAAGAGGCACCAAGAGGTACGAAGTTCCTGCTTTGTGGGTGTGGCTTGAAAGTGTTACAATGTTTTCATCCCTAGGTACCAATTCTAAAACAAAACACTATCTCCTGTCGACTCGAATACCGTAAAAGGTATCGTAAGAGCTCCAGCTGGGGACCTTTTGAGGCTGAACACCCTAAGAGGTACCAAAACCGTTTTCTAAACTCCTAAAGGTACGACGAGCAGCCGCGACTTTTCTATATGGGTGCCATATTCTGAAGAATCTTGCTGCGGACGATGCTAGCGCAGGCGTTGCATGGATGTTACTAATGCTAATTAATATGTCTACTATTAAAACATTTGCGTAGTTTGACTCTGACGATGGTAGAGAATAATGCTGAAATATAACAAGTGTTATTTCGTCGTATTCGGTCTTCTCAAGGTCTTCTGTATAATAGACACGATACAAATAGTTGGATTGACCTTTATCCTCTAAATCACTGCTTTGCCTTAATCTTCTTTGAGTTTTACGCAGCTTTTTTTGCGTAATTATTCCGCTTGTTATCGCCGTATATTAATTATTTATGCATACATTCAGGCTTGTTGAAGTTTTGGCGCGCTTCACAACGGTCGCCAGTTTACCTGTTGAACTAATAGGAATATTTCGTTGCCTTCTGTTTAGTTATGATAAAACTCTTCAAAACTCACCCTCATATTCTGGAATTACTCCTCTTTCCAACAAGAGAGCCGCTGGATCTTGCTCATCGTATTCGTATGATCGTCCTTTGCAAAAATAAAACGAATCACACGAAAACCAACGAAGTGTAACATTGACCGCGCACTCAAGATGTTATCTATTTGTTTTCCATCTAAGTAAACAACTAGAAATTTGTGAGTGCTGCACTCTAATAAGTTATCTCTGTGCCTGTCGAAAAGAAAGACACTGAACACATGTACTGAACAAGTACCTTTTTGAAAACAAGCTTGTAAGCCATGGAAAAATATCTCCTGATATGTGGGGTATATTGAACAAGTAGCACCATTTCGAAATCGAGATAAGCTATCTTTCCACTTACCAAAGAACACGTTTAGTAGTAAGCCCATGTAAACTATATTTAAAATAGATTGTTATTAGCAGCCTAGACGGTTCGCTACATTAGAAATGGAACCGCATGCATGATCAACGGAATTATCGGTTGCACTTCATGGCTTCTAATTGTAAACATGTGGGCAACGCCTTAAAGCTAAAATCTAGAAGAAGTAGAAGTACAAGTACAACTAGAAGAAGTACCCGTGATTTACTAAATTATAATCAGTATTATTATTTCAACTCGGTTTTTGATAAAGGCTTATTGCACAGCTCCAACATGCGATAGAGCAAAAACGGTCTTACAATAGATTCCGCGAGTATTAACGTTACGAGAACTTTACATTATGTAACTGTTGAATGTTGCAACGGCGGGAAAGGCGCGCATTTGGAAGGAAAATGACAAACCTCTGAAATCTTTAAAGTGCCCATATCGTCAATTTTTTTTTATTTTCTTATCTGATTCTATATATCACCCTATGAACTTCTGCGAAAGAAAAATTCGATTTGGATAAAATGCAATCTTTTTTAGAAGTTTTAAAATCGTTCAAGTTTGCCGCCATTTTGGTCCACCATTCGCACCAGTCTTCCCTTCGTTTTGAATGAGTTGTGACGTAGATTAAGGAACACGTGACTTTAGGCTTGACTCATCTCGCTTGTTTTACCTCTGTAAATGTAAGTTAGTAGCTCATACAAAATGCTGGAAAGGAGCATTTTGCATGGACTACGAAGCTAAATTTACAGAGGTAAAACAAGTGGGATAAGTCAAGCCTGTACTCACACGTTCCTGAATCTACGTCACAATTCTGAGCATGTCGATGCTGTGATCAGCGGCACGGGTCGACCGCAAGAAAATAGGATTTTCAGGTTTTTAAAACTTCATTAAAAGATCGCTTTTTATCCAAATCGAAAATTTTTTTCGCAGAAGTTCATTGCATGAAACATAGAATCAGATGGGAAAAAAAAAATTTCGGTGATATAGGCACTTTAACTGTAAAAGCTGAAGAGCAAGCAAAAAGCAGGCAGCCAAGTACTAGGACAAATGAAGTCATCTTGAGCTCTGTATGAAGGTTTTTAACGTTAATGGTATCCTTTGTTTGAAGCGCTCTGAATCTGCCACGTTGAAGATGCACAATGATGAATGTTTGATAGCCCAGGAATATAAGTATGTAAACGTTTAAGCTTCCTAAACGCTGATTCGCTGCGTCTTATTCAAAATTGACAGGAATGTATCGCGGTTCAGTAAATATTGGATATTGTTAACGTGTCAATGTCACACATTTTACCTTGATCAGTGTACAAAAAGTACCTAACATATAGTTATTTTTTTAAAACAACATTAAGTCTATTAATTTGCGATAAAAAGGCCAATTTTGTTAAAGTTTGGTTTAAAATTAATGACTTGCTTTACCAATGTCAAGTCAACTGAGTGAATAAAAATACTGGTACGAATTTTAATTCCTAAGAGACGTGAATGCAAAAAAAAAATGCAGAATGATAGCAAAGATATAATACAATAGAATATTTGCACGCAAAGAGTCACGCACGTACTAGAACTTTTGGCGCGAATTGTTTCTTTCTGTGCTTACATAACACAGGGTTTGGTTCCTTAATGAATAGCATCCCAACTTAAACTAAATAACCAAACTTTCAAAATAGAGAACTGGTTTTAAGTTTTGCCATTTCGCCGTAATGCTTTAAAGGAAAATTATTAAGGAAACATCTTAACGAAACTGAGTTTAAATAACACAGTTCAATACAATAATGTAATCAATTATTATTTGGTAATTATAGCTTTGACTAACATTATCATAAATTGTAAGTAAAGCTGCAAAGCCGCGTAATCAAACTTGCACGCAAGCGAAATGCAGTATATCACAAAACAGAACGAGTGTTCCGTCGTAATTTCCAAACACGAGAAAAATGATGAAAGCATGAGACTGCAGGCCGAATGCACTTATTGTTTCCGTTGAAATACGAAGGGCGAGTTTTGGAGCGCTTCTCAAGAGTTAACGCGAATCAATAACCAAGAACAATGGGAAAAAAAATCTCACTGGTTTTGCTGCATAACACAGGGTATATTTATGAGTAATTGTTTTCACAGAAAGCGTAATAAATAGTGCACAGCTTCTTATCAAGTAGTTTTGAGGAATGTTTAACAGTCGTCACAAATCCCTGAAGACGCTAAGAAAACAAGCCACAGGTGCTCATATTCATTAATATATCGGCCTTGATCTGATTCGATCATTCTTGTGAGCCCCTACGTTGTGTGCGAATTATCACGTCTTCGCAAAAGCGAACTAGTTCAGCGGATCGAAGAAGGAGGTAAATGTCGATCAAAATCGGCGGAACCCAAGTTCACTCTACAACAATATGAGGGCGTAAGAAGAATTTGAAAGATGGCAAAGGCGCGGTGACTTGCTAAGTAATGCACGAATTAATTGTCGAGGTCGTTGGCTAATTCAAACCATTTGTCGAAACATGCATCAGGGAGATCGTACATGACCATATACACCAGTTCAAGCGACTTCGGCCTTGATCTGATTCGATCATTCTTGTGAGCCCCTACGTTGTGTGCGAATTATCACGTCTTCGCAAAAGCGAACTAGTTCAGCGGATCGAAGAAGGAGGTAAATGTCGATCAAAATCGGCGGAACCCAAGTTCACTCTACAACAATATGAGGGCGTAAGAAGAATTTGAAAGATGGCAAAGGCGCGGTGACTTGCTAAGTAATGCACGAATTAATTGTCGAGGTCGTTGGCTAATTCAAACCATTTGTCGAAACATGCATCAGGGAGATCGTACATGACCATATACACCAGTTCAAGCGACTTATTCCCTTGAAGCTTTTCGCTCATCTCTTTGGCCTTCTTAGTAGGGGCGTCGATACAGACGACTGGAGCTGGTTCCTCTTGAAGAAGCTTTCAATAACTTCTCTGCAATCGCCTCGGAATCTGCAAAGAGCGGGCCACTCTTGTAACCTTCTGCTTTGACAAAAGATGGTTGGGCAACGGCATAACCCACGATTGAACCCTCACTGTTGATAGCCACACGCCCATGTTTCCCCGGGATACGAAGCCATTTGGACAAGAATGAGTGACGCTCAACTCCAAACACTGCGGTGTCTCACTTGAATAGCCCTTGCAGATCTATTTCCTCAATGTATTTCACATTAACGGGACATCTCTCCGATATTTCAGAGAAGCGTGTTATAGTTGGAGGGTGCAAGTCAAAGCGCGCCCCATAAAACTGGCTCCGAAATCCCTTACGCTTGTACCGTTCCTCCAAATGTAGCAACCCTGAAATTGCAATGCTTCGGGACGGCATCACACTTGAGAAAACGGCGTCATAAAGCATCCCGCCATATCCCTCACTTCTGTATTCCTTGCTCACAATATAACTACCACCGAAATTAAATCTGTCAGCATATTTTGTCATTGTCCTGCAAGCTGTGGGTTTCCCGTTCAACTCGCCAACAAACGCCCCGCTTGGATCACAAGCTAAGAAGCATTCAACATCTTTAAAACCTGGCCGCCAGCCTTCCAATTTGTTATGACCCTTTCAAACTCCTCCTCTGTCTCTATATTACGGATTTTAAACTGTTCCATGCCAGATAAGGACGCACGTGGCTTAAAAGACTCAGCAAGTAATATGTTTCTTGGGGCTTGATAATTGAGACAATGAAACGAACAACAGCCAAATGCGAAGCGATTGAACGAGGAGCGAGCGACAAAGCTGCGAAACACGATAAACGACATTCCTCTCGTTTCGCCCGCTTGGTGAAGAAAATATAGAGATCGAGGGTCTGGGTGGGGTGAACTGATAACTGACAAAAGGCGATCAAGGATATGAACTGTCTAAGGGATGGACCATTAGAAAAGTGATCGGGGGGGGGGGGTGGGGGTGGGAAATTTTCCGCTTGCACGAATTTTTTTTTTTGACTCCCTGCTTGTGCAGGAATATTTTTTTAAGCTGAAGCCCTCTGCACGAATTTTTTTTTGAGGCAAATATTTCTTTTTTTCCAACAATGAAATCTTGATTCATTATCTATGTTTTTGTGCTTTATAAATTATTCTACACTCACAACAGATCAAAGGATATAGGCCACTTTTCAAAGCAAAATCTTTTCAAAGATGTACACGCAGTGAGAGAGGAGGAAGCCACTTGGGGTGGACGGCTTCCCTGTGCATTTTTGCAGTCCTTGACCTCTGGAAATCCTCTCCCACAGCCCATCATAATGGTGCCATACACCATTCACCAAAACAGCCCCTCTGTAGTGCCCTCCACTCCAAAATGTTAATGTTGGTAGCAGTTAAAGTTTTAACAATACTTCTTCATGTAAATGCACTTTTTCATTTTATTATAGAATCATTCAAGGCGATAAGACCCATACTCTTATTTTTATTGTGGGTGCGATAATTTTATCGAATATTCACTAAGATACCAAATTCTAATATTTATAGTTTTCATTATAAATTTTATAAGAACTGAAAAGTTTAATATTGAAACTGTCTATGTACAATTAAATTTATCTATGATATTGATCATAATACAGGATACACTGTATGCTGCAGGTAGACTGTCTGCCATTGAAAACCATACTTTGTGGTTCGTAATTTTTGTTAAAAGTACCGGTGGCAGTGTTGCTATTTATGTTGTTGACAGTTAAAGTTTCAACATTGACTACTACATGTGATTACACTTTTTCATTGTATTATAGAATTCTTATTCAAGAGTATAAGACCCATTCTCTAATTTTTATTGTAGGCACAAATGATTTTTTAGAATATTTACCAAGATACCAAATTCTAAGATTCATTTATTACAAATTTAATTCTATTAATTTTATTATAATACAGTATACAGTGTATCTGTAGGTACACTAGCTGCAATTTTTAAAAACAAAAACAAGGTTCTAATTGTCTTCTTTCAATAAGAAGAAAGCGATTTTTGTTTATTCATATTGTGCCTGGTAATATTGTTGATTTCTGAAAAACATTTCTGGCTATTGTAGTATGAATTAATTTATGTCACCTTATAATTGTCATTTCATGCAAAGTGAAGAAAACACTTTATACACTATTAGATATCTTTATATATTATAAATAATAATATAGCAGGGCCTGGGGTAAGGCCCCAAGAATGTTTTGAATAAGAATTATTTTAATAGATATTGGCAAATTTTATATATTAAAAATAAAAGTCACAATTGGACCTTCCTTTTGCATTAATTCTTTTTCTTACCTTCCTCTTCGCTCAAATTTTTTTTCTTGGTATTTTCCCTTGCATGAATTTTTTTTTTAAATATCATGGATGTCTAATAATTTTAAACGCCGGGTTTTACACGGGCTAGGGCGAAGAAAGGCTAGGCTCGTGTCAGGTCTTCTAGCCTATGCCCGAAATGTTTGTAAGTTTCCACAAGACGACGCTTTTTCAAATGTTTCTACCTTATCAGTTTTCTATTCTTATTTTCTTTTGAATTGGAATGTGGATTTCCATTGCTGGGAGGGATCTAAAAAAATAATTTGAGAGAGGAATTACTTTAGGAATAAGACCTATACGAGAAAGTCGCTAAATAAAATGTTTCATGACCATCAATATATTGGTTCGAAGGTGCCTTATAATTCTAGGCCATACTTCTTTCCTCTTAAGTAAGAAAAACTTGTAATGACCAAATTTTTGCGTCGTCTGGAGGAAGTGAACAACGACGCTAACTAATTTTCGAAATTTTTATGTCGAATTTAACGCTGTGTTGTTACAAATGCAGTTTTGAGAGAGTTTCCATAGTTAGAAACAAATTAAGCTACTTGACTTTAAAATATGGCGAGATTCTTAGGTAAGATATAAGCTCATTTTTAAATATACATCGTCCTAATTATAACTATTCCTTCAACCGCCTAGCTCCACTGCTGTATTTCTTAATGTCTTTTGTGGACCAGCGTACAACCAGCGTTGCCGGAAAACCTCGCAATATGACAAGAATCAGACAAACTTCTTTCATAGTTTCTTTTATTGAAATTAAAAGAAACATTTTGATGTATCGTGCATATATCGTGGTAAAACTAAATTGATTTGGAAGCTAGCTGAAACTGGTTTAAATAAAATCCAACAAGTTAAATTGCGCTAAGGGCCAAAACAAGCAGAGTTCTCGTCATTATTCGTGCTTGTAGCGCATGTCTGCTGTCCCCAAAAGCGAATCTGAAAATAGAAAAAGGCGAAAAACAATTACTTGCTTTAAATGAAAAAAAAGTGAGTAAATGAATAATTGAGAGACTTTTTAACTTTATATAAAATTTTGGTTATTTGTGCACATGTTAAAACCAACCTTTCGATAAATGGCATACATGCATTTCGGTAGCTGGGAGAGGGGCAAGAGAGGGGGCAAGACAAGGAGAGGGGCAAGACAAGCCGACCATTACTATCTGGTTCTTTTGGGTACCACAGTTTTAGTTAAAACCCTGGTCCCCAAAACGTCGCCACGCCCTCAGTAAATATTTGGCAGCTTCTCCTGTTCCCTTCGTAAATGCGGCCAACCTTTCTGGGTTCAGTTGTACCCCTCGAACTAGCCGCTAGTATGGTTTTAATACAGGCGTTTAGTCTATGTTCGTAAACTCCCCGGCGACGAAGTCTACGATAGTGTAACGAAGCGCATCGCGTCGGAGAACAAACAAGTTTTACTACTTCTTATCGCAAAATGCTGCTTACTCATTGTTTCAAATGACTTAAACTGAACGTGATTGTGAAATGATTGATCGAAAGACAAACCTTTCACTTTCAGTCGCACGTCACTCCTCGCAATCAATGACCTTGTCATCTGGCAAATCGAGACCAGCTGCGGTGCAGTATTTTTTTGCCACCGTAAGCTTCAATAGCTCAGGTGGCTTTCCTTTCTCCAAAACTACAAAGCCAGACCACTGACATTGTGGCGGGATGGTCTTTTTCCTATCAATGCACTGCGGCAGAAGGAAACACAAGGTAAAAACGTTAAAGGATTTTTTGTTTTGATTTATTTTGGCCACGCAAAAAATTACCTTTAAATAGAAGGAAACATGAAAATAATAGTTTGCTAGAAAAGAAAAGCACTTGAGAAATAATAATAAACAATAAAGGGACAAGGATGGTTAATTAAGGATGGAGAGGATTGACACGGATTTCAAACTATCAACTTGAAGAATTTAGGCTAAGCTTTTCAAGATGTGCAAACGACGAGGCAACTCCTTTAGGAGGTGGCGTGGCATAGTGGGCAGGGCATTTGATTTGTAATCCAGATGTTCGGAATTCAACTCCTTCACGTCTTTTAAATAACTGGTCAGCCTCAAAACAGTTGATCTTTACCAAGTTTTCCGTTCCAGGTTTACAGTACTCGATTCTTCTTCCCCAGTGTCGGGGATTTATATGGGCGCTCCCATCTGAAAAGGACGGGGACGCTGGTCGGAAATTTGGAAAAGCAAAAACCCTCAAGAGGTACCAACATCCTGCTTTGTGGGTGGGGCTTTTGTTTTTTTCATCCCTTGTTACCAGTTCTAAAACAAAACATTATCTTCTTTCATATTGTTTTGACTCTATATCCTAAAAGGTACCGTGAAAGCTCCCGCTGTGGATCTTTTGAGGCTGAACACCGTAGGAGGTACCAAAATCGTTTTTTCTTTAACTCGTTAAAGGTACGACGAGCAGCCCCGACTTTCCTATATGGGTGCCCCCCCCCCCCCGGCCCCAATAAGGACAATTAGCTCAGCAGCACTAAATGCCAAGAAATTTACATTGTAAATAGAGTACTTTTCATTTGTTGAGATTCTGCTTAGCTAAGAGAAGGATTAGTAAGCTGCTACAAAACGTTCTGAGTGAAAACACATTCACACGAAAACAAATCTCGGAGTAGTACAAATACCTCTTGTTTGTTTCCGCTTGGGATCCTGTACTTGACTTCCGGTGGAACAGGTCCGGGCAGAATCTAAGCTGTATAATAAAGGGAACTCCATCAGCGGTGAGAGAACAAAGAGAAAAAGAGAACGTTTACCCGAGAGACTGAAAAAATATAGGCATGGCGGCCATGTTTGTCACAATCAATATGGAGTTGATAACGTCACGCACGTGAAAAGCGACAATTACAGAACAATTTCAACGCAAAGCGTCTCTGAGTTTCCGACGAGAGCGAGAGTCGATTGGGGCGAGCGAGTGTCGATTGGGTTGATACGAAACTGAGTGACGACTGGGGACGAGTCAGATCTGCCAATCGTCTCTCGCCTTTTCTCCTTCCCATAAATACCCGCGCTCCCATGCCGCGCTTCCCTCGTTAATATTCAATTCGAAACTGAGAGACGACTGGGGACGAGTCAGAGGAAAGCTAGATACCATCTATTCTCTCCCACCCCACCCCAAACTTCCAAGGTGCGGGTTTTCTTTCGCATTTACTGAAATGAAAGGACTGAGAGGCATTAAGAATTTGAGGCTTCTCCTGGCAGAGAAAATCATAACCTTAAACGATCCCGGCCAGTTGCCACTCTTTCCGAAGTGCAGCATATGTGGCCTGAAAACATACAGCCAACGAAATAAAGATAAAATAAAATCATAAGCGAAAAAAAATTATGTAGAAACGACTTACCATCTTTCAGTATGATTTGGTCAAGAAACCACGCAGTATCTCTATAAACTTCTGGATCGTCTGTATAGAAAGAATGTATCTATGATTACACCCTGAGAAACGCGGAGGAGGGTTGTGGTGTTAAGAGGCGGGTGATAGAGGGAGGGGTCATCTATGAATAAGCATTACATAATGGGTTTCACCAAGAGAGGACGAAGAGTAGGCCGTATTCTCAAGAATCTTGCTGCGGATTTTAGCGCGGGCGTTGCATAGATGTTACTAATGCTAATTACTACGTCTACTTAAAACATTTGTGTAGTTTGACTCTAACGATGGTAGAGAATAATGCCTAAATATAACAACTGTTATTTCGTGGTATTCGGTCGTCTATATAATAGACACGATACAAATACTCGGATTGACCTTTTATCCTCTAAATCCCTGCCTTTCCTTTATCTTCTTTGAGTTTTACGTAGCTTTTTTTGCGTAATTAGTCCGCTTGTTATCGCCGTATATTAATTATTTATGCATACATTTAGGCTTGTTGAAGTTTTGGCGCGCTTCACAACGGTCGCCAGTTTTCCTGTTGAACTAATAGGAATATTTCGTTGCCTTGTTTTTAGTTAAATGATAAAACTCTTTCAAAACTCACCCTCATATTCTGGAATTACTCCTCTTTCCAACAAGAGAGCCGCTGGATCTCGCTCATCGTATTTGTATGATCGTCCTTTCGAAAAATAAAACCAATCACACAAAAACCAACGAAGTGTAACATTGACCGCGCACCGCAACGAAGTTGCTCAAGATGTTATCTATTTGTTTTGCATCTAAGTAAACAACTAGAAATTTGTGAGTGCTGCACTCTAATAAGTTATCTCTCAGCCTGTCGAAAAGAAAGACACTGAACACATGTACTGAACAAGGGTACCTTTTTGCAAACAAGCTTGTAAGCCATGGAAAAAAATCTCTCCTGCCCAGAGTTGTTGGATATGTGGGGTATATTGAACATGTAGCACCATTTCGAAATCGAGATAAGCTATCATTCCACTCACTAAACAACACGTTTAGTAGTAAGCCCATGTGAACTATATTTAAAATAGACAGTTATTAGCAGCCTAGACGGTTTGCTACATTAGAAATGGAACTGCATGCATGATCAACGGAATTATTGGTTGCACTTTCATGGATGTGGGCAACGCTTTAAAGCTGAAATCTAGAAGAAGTAGAATAAGTACAAGTACAACTAGAAGAGGTACCCGTGATTTACTAAATTATTATCAGTATTAGTATTATTTCAACTCGGTGAAACTCCGGTTTTTGATAAAGGCTTTGTTTTAGATATTTTTTATTTTTTGATATGTTTATACTAAGGCTTATTGCACAGCTCCAGCATGCGATAGAGCAAAAACGGTCTTACAATAGATTCCGCGAGTATTAACGTTACGAGAACTTTACATTATGTAATGTAGAATGTTGCAACGGGAAAGGCGCGCTTTGGAAGGAAAATTACAAACCTCTGAAATCTTTAACTGTAAAAGCTGAAGAGCAAGCAAAAAGCAGGCAGCCAAGTACTAGGACAAATGAAGTCATCTTGAGCTCTGTATGAAGGTTTTTAACGTTAGTGGTATCCTTTGTTTGAAGCGCTCTGAATCTGCCACGTTGAAGATGCACAATGATGAATGTTTGATAGCCCAGGAATATAAGTATGTAAACGTTTAGGCTTCCTAAACGCTGATTCGCTGCACCTTATTCAAAATTGACAGGAATGTATCGCGGTTCAGTAAATATTGGGTATTGTTCACGTGTTAATGTCACAGATCTGACCTTGATCAGTGTACAAAAGTACCTAACATATATTTATTTTTTAAAACAACATTAAGTCTATTAATTTCAGTGTAAAACGTTGCGATAAAAAGGCCAATTTTGTTTAAGTTTGGTTTAAAATTAATGACTTGCTTTACCAATGTCAAGTCAACTGAGTGAATAAAAATACTGGTACGAATTTTAATTCCTAAGAGACGTGAATGCAAAAAAAAAATGCAGAATGATAACAAAGATATAATACAATAGAATATTTGCACGCAAAGAGTCACGCACGTACTAGAACTTTTTGGCGCGAATTGTTTCTTTTTGTGCTTATATAACACAGGGTTCGGTTCCATAATAAATAGCATCCCAATTTAAACTAAATAATCAAACTTTCAAAATGGAGAACTGGCTTTAAGTTTTGCCATTTCGCCGCAATGCTTTAAAGGAAAATTCTTAAGGAAACATCTTAACGAAATCAGTTTAAATAACACAGTTCAATACAATAATGTAATCAATTATTATTTGGTAATTATAGCTTTGACTTACCATTATCATAAATTATAAGTAAAGCAGCATAGGCGGGGAATAAAACTTGCACGCAAGCGAGCGAAATGCAGTATATCACAAAAAAGAACGAGGGTTCCGTCGCAGTTTCCAAACACGAGAAAAATGATGAAAGCACGAGACTGCAGGCCGAGTGCATTTATTGTTTCCGTTGGAACAGGAAGGACGAGTTTTGCAGTGCTTCTCAAGAGTAAACGCGAATCAATAACCAAGAACAATGGAAAAAAATCTCACTAGTTTTGCTGCATAACACAGGGTATATTTATGACTTATTGTTTTGACACAAAGCTTAATAATTAGTGCACAGCTTGTTATCAAGTAGTTTTGACGAATGTTTAACAGTCGTCACAAATCCCTGAAGACGCTAAGAAAACAAGCCACAGGTGCTCATATTCATTGATATATTGGCCTTGATCTGATTCGATCATTCTTGTAAGCCCCTACGTTGTGTGCGAATTATCACGTCTCCGCAAAAGCGAACTAGTTCAGCGGATCGAAGAAGGAGGTAAATGTCGATCAAAATCGGCGGAACCCAAGTCCACTCACCAACAATATGAGGGCGTCAGAAGAATTTGAAAGGTGGCAAAGGCGCGGTGACTTTCTAAGTAATGCACGAATTAATTGTCGAGGTCATTGGCTAATTCAAACCATTTTTCGAAACATGCATCAGGGAGATCATACATGACCATACAGACTTTTATCACGCAATGCTCAAACAAAAGATTTTGCACGTCTAACCTCTCATCCAGTGCGAGGCTAGACGTGCAAAAACAAAGCTTTTTGTTCCCTTGGGACTCAAAATGGCCGCCGCGTGATAAAGGTCTATTCACCAGTCGAAGTGACTTCTTCCCTTGAAGCTTTTCGGCCATCTCTTTGGCCTTCTTAGTAGGGGCGTCGATACAGACGACTGGAGCTGGTTTCTCTTGAAGAAGCTTTCAGTAACTTCTCTGTAATCGCCTCGGAATCTGCAAAGAGCGGGCCATTCTTGTAACCTTCTTCTTTGACAAAAGATGGTCGGGCAACGGCATAACCCACGATTAAACCCACACTGTTGATAGCCACACGCCCATGTTTCCCCGGGATACGAAGCCATTTGGACAAGAATCAGTGACGCTCAACTCCAAACACTGCTTTGTCGTACTTGAATAGCGCTTGCAGATCTATTTCCTCATTGCATTTGATATTAACGGGGCATCTCTCCGATATTTTAGAGAAGCGTGTTATAGCAGTTGGAGGGTGCAAGTCAAAGCGCGCCCCATAAAACTGACTCCGAAATACCTTACGCTTGTACCGTTCCTCCAAATGAAGCAACCCTGAAATTGCAATGCTTCGGGACGGCATCACACTTGCAAAAACGGCGTCATAAAGCATCCCGCCATATCTCTCACTTCTGTATTCCTTGCTCACAATATAACTACCACCGAAATTAAATCTGTCAGCATATTTTGTCATTATTGTCATGCAAGCTATGGGTTTCCCGTTCAACTCGCCGACAAACGCCCCGCTTGGATCACAAGCTAAGAAGCATTCAGCATCTTTTAAATCCGGCCGCCAGCCTTCCTCCACCATCCAATTTGTTATGACGCTTTCGAACTCCTCTTCTGTCTCTATATTACGGATTTTAAACTGTTCCGTGCACGTGCCAGATAAGGACGCACACAGCTTAAAAGACTCGGCAAGTAATCTGTTTCTTGGGGCTTGGTAATATTGAGACACTGGAAAAACTAGGAAAGTCGAAATTTAGCTTTGAAAGAACAGCAGTATTTTAAAAGCAAAAGACACGAGGGCTCTCGGAACGAGCTTGTTGATTATTCCAGAGCTCCGTGTCTTGGTGCTAACCAAAAGGTACGTGGGCTCTTAGGAACGAGATTAAGGAAGATTGCGTGACGAGCCCAAAAAGCGTCTGCGCAGGAAGCTAATTGTCTCCTGACATGTTTTATTTTTCGGCTCAATACCAAAGACCATTAAAAGGTATGTAAGACCACTTAGACTTTCACATGAGTAAAGTTGGTGTTTCAAGATTAGTAACTCTAGAATATCATTGATTTCTAATAATTTTTAACGCCGGGTTTTCACGCGAAGGGCTACGGCAAAGAAGGACTATGCCCAAAATAGGCTAGTGTCCGGTCTACGAGCCTACGCCTAAAATTTTTGCAATTTTTCACAAAAGGACGCTTTGCCACATTTTCTACCTTATCAGTTTTCTATTTCTTATTTTCTTTTGAATTGTAATATGGACTTCTAATGCTGGGAGTGATCGATCTAAAAAATAATTTGAGAGGAGGGTTACTTTAGGAATAACACCTATATACGAGAAAGTCGCTAAATAAAATGTTTCATGACCATTAATATACTTGGTTCGAACGTGGCTTATAATCCTAGGCCATACATCTTTCCTCTTAAGTAAGAAAACTTGTAAAAAGTGACCAATTTCTGCGTCGTCTGGAGGAAGTGAACCACAACGGCTAACTAATTTTCTAAATTTTTATGTCGTGTTGTTACAAATGCAGTTTCGAGAGAGTTTCCATAGTTAGAAACAAATTAAGGTGGACGAACACAGTTTTCGCACGTGCTTTTGCTGATGCAATATTTAACACGTGCACAAGGATTTTCACAAACATGCCGTCAGTAGAGCGATCATTTTATTTACTCAACACCCGCACTATCTGTGTTAATTTTCTCTATAATTGAACGCAGTGTATTGATGGCTTTAGTCTTTTATTACAAAGATATGCTAGAAAAGGTAACGATGCAAAGAACCCAGCTATTTTCAGGCTTTGTTTGTTAAGGAACCCATTTAAATGCAACGCATGCGCATTTGCTCGAAAAATTGAGACCGATTGCTTTAGCAGAAACATGCCGATTTCTAACGATCCAGTCGTTAGAATTTGAAGAAATTTGGCAGAAAAATAGATCAGAGACCACCTGAATGATCTATAAAAAAAAATCTGAATTTTGACATAGGGGATTTTTAATAATACAGAAAACGATGAACGGCGAATTACGAAAATCGCCTATGTCAAAATTTTATTAGAACCGTGTTGACAGAAGGGATTTAATATCAATTCTTAGAGTGCCAAATATAAAAACAATCTAACGACTGGATCCTTTTTAAATAAACAAAAGCCATTATTTAAGCCTTGTTTTTAACCAGCCCCATTGCCATGGCAACAGCACACACCCTAGTCAAAATGTGAGAATAACTACCTCTGTAATCAACCTTGACTCTTGCAAAAAATGGGCGCCAAAGCATAAATAGTTTAAAAGTTATGGTGAATTAGACATAGGCACTTGAAAACTGTGTTCGGCCACCTTAAGCTACTTGACTTTAAAATATAGCGAGATTCGTAGGTAAAATATAAGCTCATTTTTAAATTAACATTGTCCTAATTATAACTATTCCTTGAACCGCACAATTCCACCGCTGTATTTCTGAATATCTTTCGTGGACCAGGTACAACCAGTGTTGCCGGAAAACGTCGCAATATGACAAAGAATCAGACAAACTTCTTTCATCGTTTCTTTTATTGAAATTAAAAGAAACATCATGAAACATTTTGATGTATCGTGCATATATCATAGTAGAACTGACTAAACTGGTTTGGAAACTAGCTGAAACTGGTTTAAATAAAATCCCACAAGTTAAATTGTGCTAAGGGCCAAAACAAGCAGAGTTCTCGTCATTACTCGTGTTTGTAGCGCATGTCTGCTGTCTCCAAAAGCGAATCTGAAAATAGAAAAAGGCGAAAACAATTACTTGCTTCAGTAAATGAAAAAAAAGTGAGTAAATGAAAAATTGAGAGACTTAACTTTATATAAAATTATGGTTATTTGTGCACAAGTTAAAACCAGTCTTTTGATAAATGGCATACAATCGATTCAGTAGCTGGGAGAGGGGCAAGACTACAAGCGGACGATTGCTATCTGGTTCTTTTGAAGACGTTGCCACGCCTTCAGTAAATATTTGGCAGCTTAGCTCCTGTTCCGTTCGTAAATGCGGCCAACCTTTCTGGGTTTATTTATTTATTTAGCTTCGCCTAACTAGAATACAATCTATATACATGAATACATGAAAATTATTAGGTAGGGAGACCCACTACAGGCTAACCAATTACAGTGGATCCCTCGAACTAGCCGCTAGTATGGCTTCAATACAGGCGTTCAGTCTATATTTGTAAAATTCTCCGGCGACGAAGTCTACGATAGTGTAACGAAGCGCATCGCGTCGGAGAACAAACAAGTTTTACAACTTCTTATCGCAAAATGCTGCTCGTATATTGTTTCAAATGACTACCAACTGACTTAAACTGAACGTGATCGTGAAATGATTGATCGAAAGACAAACCTTTCACTTTCAGTCGCACGTCACTCCTCGCAATCGATGACCTCGTCATCTGGCAAATCGAGCCCAGCTGCAGTACAGTATTTCTTTGCCACCGTAAGCTTCAATAGCTCAGGTGGCTTTCCTTTCTCCAAAACTACAAAGCCAGACCATTGACATTGTGGCGGTATGGTCTTTTTCCCATCAATGCACTGCGGCAGAAGGAAACAAAAAAATAGTTAAAGGAGCTCAGTCATGGTCTTTTGATTTGTTTTGGCCACGCAAAATATTACCTTTAAATAGAATGAACATAATAGTTTGCTAAGAAAGAAAAACACTGGAGAAATCATAATCAACAATAGTTTTACGATAACTGCAGAAATTCTCACGCGCTCATTGGCTAATTTTTATCGGGTTAGGGCTATCGCCTCGTGGATCCACAGCTCCTTTGACAATGTGATGACGAAATTTATGATCAATAACAGGACAGACGCATGAAAAACTGACGTCAATTTGTTAAAGGGACAAGGGTGGAGAAGATTGACATTGATTAATTTCAAGATGTGCAAACAATGAGGTAGCTCTTTTAGGAATAAAGAAAACATTCTTGTAGCCAAGGCGTAGTGGTCAGGGCATTTGATTTGTGATCCAGATGTCCCGGGTTCAAATCTTCCTCCAAATCGCCTGCTAGAAGATAGATTTGCGTTCGGTGGTCCCGAATTGAACTCCCTTTTAAGGCGGGGGTAAACGTGAATATGAGTGAAATTTGAAGTAATATTAAAAGAAATTGTCAAGATTAAGATGGGTTGTAAACACTACCAGATAGTTGACCCCGCAAAAGAGAGCCCCAGGTTCCTAAGAGACTGTTTTGTATCCGTCTACAAATCCTTCACTGCAAATTTCAATTTTCTTCAATTTAACCAATCCGTTGAGAAAAAAATTATCTCTTTCCCAAAATGCCCCAAAATTTACACAAAACCGCCAAACAGTGGTTAATGAAATGAGCAGAGAGATTTAGTGTCGCTTGAAACGTGACCGAGATATCGGCAGAAAGACCGTGTTAAGCGACGTCAAAACAGCCCTCACGTGTATCCCCGCCTTGAATAGCCAACTGGTCGAAGTCCAAACAGTTGATCTTTACCAAGCTTTCCGTTCTCAATTTACAATACTTGATTCTAGCTTCTTCGCTAATGCCGGAGATTTTATATGGGGACTGTAATCTAAAAGTGACGAGCTGCTCGTCGGAAAATTTGAAAAGAGGCACCAAGAGGTACGAAGTTCCTGCTTAGTGCGTGTGGCTTGAAAGTGTTACAATGTTTTCATCCCTAGGTACCAATTCTAAAACAAAACACTATCTCCTGTTGACTCGAATACCGTAAAAGGTATCGTAAGAGCTCCAGCTGGGGACCTTTTGAGGCTGAACACCCTAAAGTAGCAAAACCGTTTTTTTATAACTCCTAAAAGGTACGACGGGGAGCCCTGACTTTTCTATATGGGAGTGCCACCCCCCCCCCCCCCCTCCCGGGCCCCAATAAGGACAATTAGCACGGCAGACTAAGTACCAATACATTTACATTGTAAATAGAGTGCTTTTCATTCGTTGAGATTCTGCTTAGCAAAGAGATGAATCAGTGGGCTGCTACTAAACGTTCTGAGTGAAATCACGTTCACACGAAAACAAATCTCGGTGCAAATACCTCTTGTTTATTTCCGCTTGGAATCCTGTACTTGACTTCCGGTGGAACAGGTCCGGGGAGAATCTGAGCTGTATAATAAAGGGAAGTACATCAGCGGTGGTCACAAAATCAATATGGAGTTGATAACGTCACGTACGTGAAAAGCAACAATTACAGAACAATTTCAACCGTCTCTGAGTTTCCGACGGAAGCGAGAGTCGATTGGGGCGAGCGAGTGTCGATTGGGTTGATACGAAACTGAGTGACGACTGGGAACGAGTCAGAGATCTGCCAATCGTCTCTCGCCTTTTGTCCTTCTCATAAATACCCGCGCTACAATGCCGCGCTTCCCTCGTTAATATTCAATTCGAAACTGAGAAACGACTGGGGACGAGTCAGACGCAAGCTAGTTACCATCTATTCTCTCCCACCCCACCCCAAACTTCCAAGGTGCGGGTTTCCTTTCGCATTTACTGAAATGAAAGGACCGAGAGGCATTAAGAATTTGAGGTTTCTCCTGGCAGAGAAAATCATAACCTTAACGATCCCGGCCAGTTGCCACTCTTTCCAGCCAACGAAATAAAGATAAAATAAAATCATAAGCGAAAAAAATATTTAGAAACGGCTTACCATCGTTCAATATGATTTGGTCAAGAAACCACGCAGTATCTCTATAAACTTCTGGATCGTCTGTATAGAAAGAATGTATCTATGATTACACCCTGAGAAACGCGGAGGAGGGGTGTGGTGTTAAGGGGCGGGTGATAGAGGGAGGGGCCATCTATGAATAAGTATGTACAATAACGCGTTTCACCAAGAGAGGACGAAGGGTAGGCCGTATTCTCAAGAATCTTGCTGCGGATGATGCTAGCGCGGGCGTTGCATAGATGTTACTAATGCTAATTAATATGTCTACTATTAAAACATTTGTGTAGTTTGACTCTGACGATGGTAGAGAATAATGCCTAAATATAACAGCTGTTATTTTGTCGTATTCGGTGTTTTGTATAACAGACACGATACAAATACTTGGATTGACCTTTATCCTCTAAATCCCTGCTTTCCCTCAATCTTCTTTGAGTTTTACGTAGTTTTTTTGCGTAATTATTCCGCTTGTTATCGCCGTATATTAATTATTTATGCATACATTTAAGCCTGTTGAAGTTTTGGCGCGCTTACCTGTTTAGTAATAGGAATATTTCGTTGCCTTTTTTTTAGTTATGATAAAACTCTTCAAAACTCACCCTCATATTCTGGAATTACTCCTCTTTCCAACAAGAGAGCGGCTGGATCTCGCTCATCGTATTCGTATGATCGTCCTTTGGAAAAAGAAAACGAATCACACAAAAACCAACGAGGTGTAACATTGACCGCGCACCGCAACGAATTTGTCCAAGATGTTATCTATTTGTTTTGCATCTAAGTAAACAGCTAGAAATTTGAGAGTACTACACTCTAATAAGTTATCTCTCTGCCTGTCGAAAAGAAAGACACTTGAACACATGTACTGAACAAGGGTACCTTTTTGCAAAGAAGCTTGTAAACCATGGAAAAATATCTCCTGCCCAGAGTTATTTGATATGTGGGGTATATTGAACAAGTAGCACCATTTCGAAATCGAGATTAGCTATCTTTCCACTTACTAAAGAACACGTTTAGTAGTAAGCCCATGTGAACTATATTTAAAATAGACTATTAGCAGCCTAGACGGTTTGCTACATTAGAAATGGAACTGCATGCATGATCAGCGGAGTTATCGGTTGCACTTCATGGATATGGGCAACGCCTTAAAGCTGAAATGAATAAGTACAAGTACAACTAGAAGAGGTACCCGTGATTTACTAAATTATTATCAGTATTAGTATTATTTCAACTCGGTTTTTGATAAAGGCTTATTGCACAGCTCCAACATGCGATAGAGCAAAAACGGTTTTACAATAGATTCCGCGCGTATTAACGTTATGAGTTACATTATGTGACTGTTGAATGTTGCAATGGGAAAGGCGCGCTTTGGAAGGAAAATTACAAACCTCTGAAATCTTTAACTGTAAAAGCTGAAGAGCAAGCAAAAAGCAGGCAGCCAAGTACTAGGACAAATGTAGTCATCTTGAGCTCTGTATGAAGGTTTTTATCGTTAGTGGTATCCTTTGTTTGAAGCGCTCTGAATCTGCCACGTTGAAGATGCACAATGATGAATGTTTGATAGCCCAGGAATATAAGTATGCAAACGTTTAAGCTTCCTAAACGCTGATTCGCTGCGTCTTATTCAAAATTGACAGGAATGTATCGCGGTTCAGTAAATATTGGATATTGTTTACGTGTCAATGTCACACATCTGACCTTGATCAGTGTACGAAAAGTACCTAACATATAGTTATTTTTTTAAAACAACATTAAGTCCATTAATTTCTGTGTAAAACGTTGCGATAAAAAGGCCAAACTTTTTTAATTTTGGTTTAAAATTAATGACTTGCTTTACCAATGTCAAGTCAACTGAGTGAATAAAAATACTGGTACGAATTTTAATTCCTAAGAGACGTGAATGCAAAAAAAAAAGCAGAATGATAACAAAGATATGATACAATAGAATATTTGCACGCAAAGAGTCGCATACTAGAACTTCTTGGCGCGAATTGTTTCTTTCTGTGCGTATCTAACGCAGGGTTCAGTTCCTGATAAATAGCACCCCATTAAACTAAATAATCAAACCTTCAAAATAGAGAACTGGTTTCAGGTTTTGCCATTTCGCCGCAATGTTTTAAAGGAAAATTATTAAGCAAACATCTTCGCGAAATTGAGTTTAAATAACACAGTTCAATACAATAATGTAATCAATTATTATTTGGTAATTATAGCTTTGACTAACATTATCATAAATTATAAGTATAAAGCAGAAAAGCCGCGTAATCAAACTTGCACGCAAGCGAGCGAAATGCAGTATATCACAAAAAAGAACGAGTGTTCCGTCGTAGTTTCCAAACACGAGAAAAATGATGAAAGCACGAGATTGCAGGCCGAGTGCATTTATTCTTTTCGTTGCAACACGAAGGACGAGTTTTGGAGTGCTTCTCAAGTATAAACGCGCATGAATAGCCAAGAACAAATGAAAAATCTCACTGGTTTTGCTGCATAACACAGGGTATATTTATGACCTATTGTTTTGACACAAAGCTCTATAATTAGTGTACAGCTTGTTATCAAGTAGTTTTGACGTAATATATCAAACACGAGTGACAGTGTTTCATTGGGATATCCAAACACCGAGAAGAGAGTTGAAAATACGACGCGCAGCGGAGTATTTTTAACGAAATTCGAGGTGTTTGGATAGCCGATGAAACACTGTCTCGAGTGTTTGATATATCTTCTCAATCGAAACAAAAACTAAGGAGTAAACGGAGAAGTAAAATCGTTAAAATTTATGCTAATTAAGACCGGGTATCCAAACCACCGTCACGGTCATGATTTCCATTGTTTCACAAATCCCTGAAGACGCTAAGAAAACAAGCCACAGGTGCTCATATTCATTGATATATCGGCCTTGATCTGATTTGATCATTCTTGTGATCGAGGGTCTGGGTGGGGTGAACTGACAACTGACAAAAGGCGATCAAGGATATGACCTGTCTTAGCCTTTGAGTCACAGAAGCAGGTGAAGAGTAATCTCAGTTCAGACGTCACGAAATTTGAAAAGTCCGCCCTGGTCAAATTAAACAGAGTTCGAAGAATTAGGCAGTAGCCAATACACAACACAGGTGCATTTGCATTATTAAATGGAAATAGATCGTAGGCTAAATAAAGCCCACGCGATTGGAAATCCAATGTAACTTACACTTTAGATCACTCTCACTAATATGAAACATATTCAAAATAACATATTTAAAATACTGAGTATTTATGGATAGAGTGTTACAAAAACACAGCAAAAGTGGCTGTTCAGTGAGAGGTTATAATACAATTGCCTTGCCGGTTGTTATAGGGGAGGGGGAGAAACTCCCATATCACAACGACGGGGGTGCTTTTCAAGAAACTGACAATATCCCCTAAGCTCTTTGGGCTCGTCATGCGTAGATGGTTAATTGTCTCCCGACATCTAGCTTGTTTTTTTTTCGGTTAGATACCACAAAAGACCATTAAAATGAATGTAAGGCCACTTAGACTTTTCACATGAGTAAAATTGGTGTTTCAAGATAAGTAACTCTAGAATATCATGGATGTCTAATAATTTTTAACGCCGGGTTTTCACGCGAAGGGCTAGGGCGAAGAAGGGCTAGGCCCAAAATAGGCTAGTGTCCGGTCTGCGAGCCTACGCCCGAAATGTTTGTAATTTTTCACAAAAGGACGCTATTCACATTTTCTACCTTATCAGTTTTCTATTCTTATTTTCTTTTGAATTGTAATATGGATTTCCAATGCTGGGAGTGTTCTAAAAACAATTTGAGAGGAGGGTTACTTTATAGGAATAAGACCTATATACGAGAAAAGGGGGCCAGCTTCCAAAGAAAATGTGGTGCTGCGTCGGTGGGAGTATTACAAGATAATTTGGTTTTATCAACTGGCTTGATAATGTGAATTGTCCACCGTAAAGAGATTCGGAAGCTGACGTTTCGAGCGTTAGCCCTTCGCTCGAAACCCAGTTGAGAAAACCAGATTATCCTATATACGAGAAAGTCGCTAAATGAAATGTTTCATGACCATTCATATACTTGGTTCGAACGTGCCTTATAATTCTAGCCCATACTTTTTTCCTCTAACTTCTAAAAAGTGACAAATTTCTGCGTTGTCAGGAGGAAGTGAACCACAACGGCTAACTAATTTTCTAAATTTTTATCTCGTGTTGTTACAAATGCAGTTTTGAGAGAGTTTCCATAGTTAGAAACAAATTAAGCTACTTGACTTTAAAATATGGCGAGATTCGTAGTTAAAATATAAGCTCATTTTTAAATTGACATTGTCCTAATTATAACTATTCCTTAAACCGCATAATTCAACCGCTGCATTTCTCAATATATTTTGTGGACCAGGGTACAACCAGTGTTGCCGGAAAACGTCGCAATATGACAAGAATCAGACAAACTTCTTTCATAGTTTCTTTTATTAAAATTAAAAGAAACATCACGAAACATTTTGATGTATAGTGCATATATATGATAGTAGAACTAAATAAATATTAACTAAACTGATTTGGAAACTAGCTGAAGCTGGTTTAAATAAAATCCCACAAGTTAAATTGTGCTAAGGGCCAAAACAAGCAGAGTTCTCGTCATTACTCGTATTTGTAGCGCATGTCTGCTGTCCCCAAAAACAAATCTGAAAATAGAAGAAAGTGAAAAACAATTACTTGCTTTAAATGAAAAAAAAAGTGAGTAAATGAATAATTGAGAGACTTAACTTTATATAAAATTATGGGTATTTGTGCACATGTTAAAACCAGCCTTTCGATAAATGGGATACAAGCGTTTCGGTAGCTGGGAGAGGGGCAAGAGAGGGGGCAAGACAAGGAGAGGGGCAAGACAAGCCGACCATTACTATCTGATTCTTTTGGGTACCACAGTTTTAGTTAAAACCCTGGTCCCCAAAACGTCGCCACGCCCTCGGTAAATATTTGGCAGCTTTTCCTGTTCCCTTCGTAAATGCGGCCAACCTTTCTGGGTTCAGTTGTATCCCTCGAACTAGCCGCTAGTATGGCTTCAATACAGGCATTTAGTCTATGTTTCTAAAACTCCCTGGCGACGAAGTCTACGATAGTGTAATGAAGCGCATCGCGTCGGAGAACAAACAGGTTTTACAACTAGCTTCTTATCGCAAAATGCTGCTTACTCATTGTTTCAAATGACTAGCAACTGACTTAAACTGAACGTGATCGTGAAATGATTGATCGAAAGACAAACCCGTCACTTTCTGTCGCACTTCACTTGTCGCAGTCAATGACCTTGTCATCTGGCAAATCGAGGCCAGCTGCGGTGCAGTATTTTTTTGCCACCCTAAGCTTCAACAGCTCAGGTGGCTTTCCATTCTCCAAAACTACAAAGCCAGACCACTGACATTGTGGCGGTATGGTCTTTTTCCCATCAATGCACTGCGGCAGAAGGAAACAAAAAAGGATAAAAACGTTAAGCTCAGTCATGGTGTTTTGATTTATTTTGGCCACTAAAAAAGAAAAGCGCTGGAGAAATAATAAACAATAAAGGGACAAGGATGGAGAAGATTGACATTGATTAACTTGAATAATTTAGGCTAAGCTTTTGAACATGTGCAAACCATGAGGTAGCTCTTTTAGGAATAAAGAAAACATTCTTGTAACTGAGGCGGCGTGGCGAAGTGGTGAGGGCATTTGCTTTGTAATCCAGATTTCCCGGGTGCAAATCCTCCTTCAAATCGCCTGCCACAAGATAGCTTTGCGCTCGGTGGTCCCGAATTGAACTCCCTTTTAAATAGCCAACTGGTCAGCCTCCAAACAGTTGATCTTTACCAAGCTTTCCGTTCTCAGTTTACAATACTTCATTCTAGCTTCTTCCCCAATGCCGGAGATTTTATATGGGGACTCCCATCTAAAAATGACGGCGCTGCTCGTCGGAAAATTTGCAAACAGGTACCAAGAGGCACCAAGATCCTGCTTAGTGGGTGTGGCTTGAAGGTGTTATAATGTTTTCATCCCTAGGTACCAATTCTAAAACAAAACACTACCTCCTGTCGACTCTATAACCTAAAAAGGTATCGTAAGAGCTCCCGCTGGGGACCTTTTGAGGCTGAACACCCTAAAAGGTACCAAAATCGCGTTTGAACTCCTAAAAGCCGACGAGCAGCCCAGACTTTTCTATATGGGTGCCACCCCCCCCCTCCCTACCCACCCCCCACCCTCCGGGCGCCAATAAGGGCAATTAGCACGGCAGCACAAGATACCAAGACATTTACATTGTAAATAGAGTGCTTTGCATTTGTTGAGATTCTGCTTAGCTAAGAGATAAATCAAAGAGCTGCTACTAAACGTTCTGGGTGAAATTACGTACAAACGAAAAGAAATCTCGGTGCAAATACCTCTTGATTATTTCCGCTTGGAATCCTGTACTTGACTTCCGGTGGAACAGGTCCAGGGAGAATCTGAGCTGTATAATAAAGGGAACTCCATTAGCGGTGAGAGAACAAAGAGAGAACGTTTACCCGCGAGACTTAAATAGGCAATCTGGAGTTGATGACGTCACGCACGTGAAAAGCAACAATTACCGAACAATTTCAACGCAAAGCGTCTCTGAGTTTCCGACGGGAGCGAGAGTCGATTGGGGCGAGCGAGTGTCGATTGGGTTGATACGAAACTGAGTGACGACTGGGGACGAGTCAGAGATCTGCCAATCGTCTCTCGCCTTTTCTCCTTCCCATAAATACCCGCGCTCCCATGCCGCGCTTCCCTCGTTAATATTCAATTCGAAACTGAGAGACGACTGGGGACGAGTCAGAGGAAAGCTAGTTACCATATATTCTCTCCCACCCCACCCCAAACTTCCAAGGTGCGGGTTTTCTTTCGCATTTACTGAAATGAAAGGACTGAGAGGCATTAAGAATTTGAGGTTTCTCCTGGAAGAGAAAATCATAACCTTAACGATCCCGGCCGGTCGCCACTCTTTCCGAAGCGGCAGCATAGCATACTCACTAACGTCCCATCACAAAATGTGTCCAGAAAACATACAGCCAACGAAATAAAGATAAAATAAAATCATAAGCGAAAAAAAATTATGTAGAAACGACTTACCATCTTTCAATATGATTTGGTCAAGAAACCACGCAGTATCTCTATAAACTTCTGGATCGTCTGTATAGAAAGAATGTATCTATGATTACACCCTGAGAAACGCGGAGGAGGGTTGTGGTGTTAAGAGGCGGGTGATAGAGGGAGGGGTCATCTATGAATAAGCATTACATAATGGGTTTCACCAAGAGAGGACGAAGAGTAGGCCGTATTCTCAAGAATCTTGCTGCGGATTTTAGCGCGGGCGTTGCATAGATGTTACTAATGCTAATTACTACGTCTACTATTAAAACATTTGTGTAGTTTGACTCTAACGATGGTAGAGAATAATGCCTAAATATAACAACTGTTATTTCGTGGTATTCGGTCGTCTATATAATAGACACGATACAAATACTTGGATTGACCTTTTATCCTCTAAATCCCTGCCTTTCCTTTATCTTCTTTGAGTTTTACGTAGCTTTTTTTGCGTAATTATTCCGCTTGTTATCGCCGTATATTAATTATTTATGCATACATTTAGGCTTGTTGAAGTTTTGGCGCGCTTCACAACGGTCGCCAGTTTACCTGTTGAACTAATAGGAATATTTCGTTGCCTTGTTTTTAGTTAAATGATAAAACTCTTTCAAAACTCACCCTCATATTCTGGAATTACTCCTCTTTCCAACAAGAGAGCCGCTGGATCTCGCTCATCGTATTTGTATGATCGTCCTTTGGAAAAATAAAACCAATCACACAAAAACCAACGAAGTGTAACATTGACCGCGCACCGCAACGAATTTGTTCAAGATGTTATCTATTTGTTTTGCATCTAAGTAAACAACTAGAAATTTGCGAGTACTGCACTCTAATAACTTTTCTCTCTCTGCCTGTCGAAAAGAAAGACACTTTAACACATTACTGAACAAGGGTACCTTTTTGTAAACAAGCTTGTAAGCCATTGGAAAAAAATCTCTTCTGCCCAGAGTTGTTGGATATGTGGGGTATATTGAACATGTAGCACCATTTCGAAATCGAGATAAGCTATCTTTCCACTCACTAAACAACACGTTTAGTAGTAAGCCCATGTGAACTATATTTAAAATAGACTATTAGCAGCCTAGACGGTTTGCTACATTAGAAATGGAACTGCATGCATGATCAACGGAGTTATCGGTTGCACTTCATGGATATGGGCAACGCCTTAAAGCTGAAATCTAGAAGAAGTAGAATAAGTACAAGTACAACTAGAAGAGGTACCCGTGATTTACTAAATTATCATCAGTATTAGTATTATTTCAACTCGGTTTTTGATAAAGGCTTATTGCACAGCTCCAACATGCGATAGAGCGAAAACGGTCTTACAATAGATTCCGCGCGTATTAACGTTACGAGAACTTTACATTATGTGACTGTTGAATGTTGCAACGGGAAAGGCGCGCTTTGGAAGGAAAATGACAAACCTCTGAAATCTTTAACTGTAAAAGCTGAAGAGCAAGCAAAAAGCAGGCAGCCAAGTACTAGGACAAATGAAGTCATCTTGAGCTCTGTATGAAGGTTTTTAACGTTAGTAGTATCCTTTGTTTGAAGCGCTCTGAATCTGCCACGTTGAAGATGGACAATGATGAATGTTTGATACCCCAGGAATATAAGTATGTAAACGTTTAAGCTTCCTAAACGTTGATTCGCTGCGTCTTATTCAAAATTGACAGGAATGTATCGCGGTTCAGTAAATATTGGATATTGTTTACGTGTCAATGTCACAGATCTAACTTTGATCAGTGTACAAAAAGTACCCAACGTATATTTATTTTTTAAAACAACATTAAGTCTATTAATTTCAGTGTAAAACGTTGCGATAAAAAGGCCATTTTTTTAAAGTTTGGTTTAAAATTAATGACTTGCTTTACCAATGTCAAGTCAACTGATTGAAAAAAAATACTGGTACGAATTTTAATTCCTAAGAGACGTGAATGCAAAGAAAAAATGAAAAAAACATGCGGAATGATAACAAAGATATAATACAATAGAATATTTGCACGCAAAGAGTCACGTACTATAACTTTTTGGCGCGAATTGATTCTTTCTGTGGGTATGTAACGCAGGATTCAGTTCCTTAATGAATAGCATCCCAGTTTAAACTAAATAATCAAACCTTCAAAATAGAGAACTGGTTTTAAGTTTTGCCATTTCGCCGCAATGTTTTAAAGGAAAACTATTAGGCAAACATCTTCACGAAATTGAGTTTAAGTAACACAGTTTAATACAATAATGTCAATCAATTATTATTTGGTAATTATAGCCTTGACTTACCATTATCATAAATTATAAGTAAAGCAGCAAAGCCGCGTAATCAAACTTGCACGCAAGCGAGCGAAATGCAGTATATCACAAAAAAGAACCAGTGTTCCGTCGTAGTTTCCAAACACGAGAAAAATGATGAAAGCACGAGACTGCAGGCCGAGTGCATTTATTCTTTTCGTTGGAACACGAAGGGCGAGTTTTGGAGCGCTTCTCAAGTATAAACGCGCATGAATAACCAAGAACAATGGGAAAAAAATCTCACTGGTTTTGCTGCATAACACAGGGTATATTTATGACTTATTGTTTTCCCAGAAAGCTTAATAATTAGTGCACAGCTTGTTATCAAGTAGTTTTGAGGAATGTTTAACGGTTGTCACAAATCCCTGAAGACGCTAAGAAAATAGGCCACAGGTGCTCATATTGATATATCGGCCTTGATCTGATTCGATCATTCTTGTAAGCCCCTACGTCGTGTGCGAATTATCACGTTTTCGCAAAA
>OZ026604.1:23811931-23816931 GCA_964020085.1 Micromussa lordhowensis
CAAGATGCTCAAAATAGCGGCCGGTGTTGTGGCGCCATCCCTGGCATTCTTGTTCAATCAATCGATTTCCTCTGGTATTGTTCCAGCTGAATGGAAACTAGCTAGAGTGACGCCAATTTTCAAAAAGGGCAAAAGGCAAGATGTAAACAACTACCGGCCCATCTCGATTATTCCTGCTGTCGCCAAAGTGTTCGAAAGAATAATTTACGACCAATTTTTCAAGTATTTGAATGATAACGATCTCTTAGTTAACTGTCAATCTGGGTTTAGATCACTTCATAGTACACTAACATCCTTAATTGAAGCTTCTAACAGTTGGTCTGTCAATATTGACAACGGTCTTATAAATGGTGTAATCTTCATAGACTTAAAAAAGGCTTTTGACACTATTGACCACAAGATCCTCTTACGAAAGCTAACTAGTTATGGCATTGATCATAGGGCCCTAAAGTGGTTTGAATCCTATCTAAGCGATCGTCAACAAAAATGTGTAGTCAACGGTGAGCTGTCTGGTGCGCGTGCTGTTACCTGTGGTGTCCCACAGGGAAGTCTCATTGGTCCCCTTCTCTTCCTGATCTATATTAACGACTTGCCGAACTGTCTAAGTAAATCCTTACCACGAATGTACGCCGACGATACAAGTATCAGCATCGCCGCTAGTAGCTTACCGGAACTTGAATTAGCATTAAATACTGAACTAGCTAACCTTCATGAATGGCTTAATGTAAATAAGCTCAGCCTGAATATTGCCAAAACTGAATTAATGTTAATAGGCTCACGGCAGAGACTTGCTACTACAATTGGCCACTCACTTACAGTACAAATTGAAGGTCACGAAATTGATAGAGTGCCCTATACCAAATCCTTAGGACTTTACATCGATCAAAATCTTTCCTGGTCCAAACATGTTAATGAGACTGCCAAGACTGTCTCCTCTGGCATAGGTGCACTTAAAAGATTAAGGCCATTCATTTGCGAAGATACAGCAATATTGCTATATAGAGCTCTTATTGAGCCATATTTTGATTATTGCTCCCCTGTGTGGGACGGTCTCAGCAATGAGTTAGCCGACAAATTACAAAAACTACAAAATCGCGCCATTCGGGTTATAACAAAGTCTGATTACTATTCTAGTGCTACCGCCCTTCGCGATAAGTTGGGATGGGATAATCTCTGTACCAGAAGAAAAAAGCAAAACTTGAAATTGATGTTTAAAATTTTAAATGATCAGTCTCCAGAGTACCTGAAAGGCCTATTTCAGCCCTTCAGCACGGGCTATAGCCTTAGGAATAGTGATAACAAATTGGCTCTACCTAAGCCCCGTACCGATTTTTTGAAACGTAGCTTCTCCTATAGTGGAGCACATTCGTGGAATAGCCTTCCATCTGACGTCAGAGCCATTAGATCCTATACTAATTTCAGAAATAAGATAGATCACCAACTGTCCACCTCGTACTCCCACACGGCAAACATGTAAAACAGTTTTATTTTTTAAAAATTATCTTGTAACTGATGTTTCTACCGTGTATAAATAAAGTGTATGTATGTATGTATGTATGTAACGCACTCTGTCACTTTGATGTCGCTAGGTAACGGGAACTCACGTGATTAATTTTAACCAATGACGCGTGCGGATTTTAGACAGTGAACGAAGATTGAATATTAATCAGGCTTACCGGAGCTACTCAGGCTAACCGATGCGCAGGCTTTCACTCCGATTAGCTAGTGATAACCCCGTTTAGGGTTAGCACTCGATAACGGAAATAACACGATGTGTACTAAAAAGGTCTGCGCAGTCTGCTTTTTACACTGACTGATTATCTAATGAGGTTGTGAAGCAAGCGTTCCCGTACAAGCCGAACGAAATCGAGCCGCGCGAAAGAACTTTTTCGTATTCGGGCCGCGCGAAAAGCGGTGTCTGACATTTGCAGACTGCAGACTACATTTAGGTCTAAACAGCAATCTGGTTAGCCTGAATATCAGTCAGGTTAGCATGAATAGCACTCCGGTTAGCCTGTTTACGGTTAGCTATCAGTAATGGAAACGGGAATGCAGTATTTAGTTAAAAAGTCTACAGTCTGTGGTCTGCAGTCTGCAAATGTCAGACACCGCGCGAAAAGTGGGGCGAGAAGGACCCCAGTCAACCTCCGCCATTTTCGATGCCACCGATATTGTTATTGCATGGTGAAGCGAAATCTTATTGCTTTACTGCACGTTGTGTTCCTGAAAGTATGATTAATTATCTTAAGTAGTTTCACAGTGATTTCCTTCGACATGCTCCCAATAAAATACAATAGCGAAACTCTCGCATGTAAACGAATACAACGGTTTGGCTCACTTCGGCCCTAAGATGGGATGGTGTGATACGCAACTGACTAAAAAAATGAACGCGATGAAGAAATTTCAGTTGCATGCGTTTGCACTCGTTAAAGAGAGGGGGCTGGTGAAAGGGGTGTCGGCAGCAGAGGGTTGCATCTCTGAGCAGTGGAGAAGGGTTAATACGTGAGAAGTTACATCGGTCGCAGGAAACATTTCTTGTTAATAGAGACATCATGAAGCCCATGATGGCGTTTCAAGCAAACTATTTTCACAAGTACCTATATCAAGCTGAACATGTCTTGACGGCTTTCCTATAAAATATCGTTCACATATGTTGAAACTAATCTCTATTTATAATCAATTTTTGACTGTAACCGCTGGCATGGTGTTGCTGAATTTCACACATCCAGTGACATGTTCGGTAAGATCGTTTCATTTTTTTCCTCTATAAATCTTCTAATGTCATAAAATGAAATATTTCCGCGAAAGCAACAAAAGCCGAAAGTTGTTTGTGAAGGTATCTGTAACACGGAGACGAGACAAGGGGGCGGGGTTAATTAGAGAGGGAAGCTAATTCAATACAAGATTTACGACAACACACAACACAGGAAGCATCGCATGTAAAAAAGTATTCAAGATAATTTAATTTATCAAAACTGTGCTGCAGAACGGTTTCACAACAGCCAGTCATGTTCGAAAGCAACCTGCAATTAGTTAGCGCCATTGGAAAGGTAACGCCGACGCGACAAGTTACCGTAAATGGTTCAAGCTATCAAGCGCACGAGCGGCACCCTTAAAACAAATACAGGGTAGTCACGCAACGCTAAGTTGGGAGGAGAGTTGCGTGAACGCTTTTAAAAATGCGCCATGATGTTGAATCTTGCGACTTAGAGCTAAGTCAGTCCTTACATTAGCAGAACTTGTTTATATTTATATACAATAAATAAAAATCTTCAATTAATCTTACTTAATCTTAAGTGATCAGTTCCAAATCTAGACAGATCCAGGGTTTGCATTTGAAAGTGTGATCAGCTGTGTTGTTCTTCCAGCCTACACGCTGACTACGTAACATCAGTCTTTAGGAGAAATTCGATACTGGTCGTTATGTAACATGAAGGTCTGAACACGTCTTTTTTCCTTGAGATCAACTTGTTTTGAATTGCTACACACTTTTTGCCGGAGTGTTCGAGTCCGACGCCACAGGTGCATCTCTTTCACCGAGTCTTTCTTCCAGTTTATCAAATTCCGTTTTATTCATTTCATCTACCTCATCTTCTACCTTTATGACGGAGAAAACGAAAGACAAATTATAATACTGCTTTAGTTAGACCAATAAAAAACAACAGTTTGTGGACTGCGAGGAATGCCATCGGCCATAGGACGACAGTTTCAACAATAATTTTCGGCAAATCTTCTCGACTATCTCTACCTAAAAGAGTCTTCCCTATCAACCAGAGGGTGGATGAGGGTGGGAGAACGCAGCTACCATCAAATTCCATGACCGCGCCTATTTTAAAGTTCTTTGCCTTGTAGGAAAGTGAGTCTAGTGTTGGCTTTGTTAGAGTTGCTAGTGTTCAAACGTAAATCATAATGTTGTCAGGGTTCTTTCTACTTTCTGTCGTCACACGGCCGACTCTAACTCTTTGCTTTCACGCAGAGGCTCGGTTACATGACAAAGAACTGTTAACTGGCCTATATCAGCCCATGGGTTATACAGTCAAACTACACCAAGCGAGATGCACTAAACCAAGAGAGATGAACTCTTTCTTAAACTCTCCTAGCCTCCTCCTTCCCAGACGCTCTTTCATCTCGTCACGCAATCTCTCCTCCGTCACGTTTGCTGGGGAGGAGTGCGTGACGAGCCATTTGGAAGCTGCACAACTGGCACTTCTCCCGACACTATCATCGAAAACGTTTCACGTTCACGTTTTAAGATTCTTTCGTGCTCTTCAAACTTCCTGCGTGCATCACAACTCGATGGCGGAATTGTTAATTATGAACAGTACATCTCTTTGGGTCGTCACAAGGCGGTTCTTCCCAAGAATTGCGTGACGACCTAGCCTCGAGACTTAAACACTGTTCAATTGTACGAACCTAGGGGCGGGCGGGGGGGGGGGGGGGGAGGGGAGGACTCCATATTAAAAGGACGGGGGTGCTCGTCGGACATTTTTTTTTTAAAAAAAGAGGCACCAAGATACTGTATTGTGGGTGTGGCTTAAAAATGTTCCGACCCCTAAGAGATACCAGTAACCGCGAAAAACCTGAACCGCGAAAAACCTGAACATCCTAAGAGATACCCAAACTGCATTTTTAACAACTACAAGGTACGACGAGAACCCACGTCCTTTTTTATCTGGGAGTCCCCCCCTGGGGTACGAACACGCACAAAGAATATGTCAACGTTTACCTGTTCAACAGCGACCACCTCAGGAATATAAAACTGCATCATGTTTTCAATGCCACTCTTAAGAGTTACAATCGAACTTGGACAACTGGAGCAAGCGCCCTGCAAGGTAAACGAGCAGAGATAGCGAAATGTAATTTCAGTCCTGAAAGGGTTTCCCGACCCCTTCCCTGATTCCCGGGAAATCGAATTCAGTTCCTTCTATCTGCCAGTATCTTGCGGACTTGTTTTGATCTCATTCAGACTTACGGCTAGCCCGTTAATACCGCCACCTCGG
>OZ026604.1:23821931-23851931 GCA_964020085.1 Micromussa lordhowensis
GACCTTGCACGCGAACTTAACATCGGAGAGGACAGGATTCAGGTAAGATGACTGTATGATTCGAGCGCAAGCCGTCTTTACACTCGCTCTCAGTGTTACGTGCGTACAAGCGACATCTTTAGCTATCTTTCGACTATCTTTTGACATGCCATCTCTTGACATGCTACGTTACCTGGTCCACGTGAAAAACTGTCAGCACAACGGACTTCTTTACGATCAAACTCTGATTTTAGTGATGAAGGATGAATTTATTTGACATCAAACTAAAGGAGTAATTCTGTTAGAGATAAATCGACTGTTTAGAATGTATCCACCTTGCGAATATTAAAAGCAGTAGCCGCCCAGTTCGCTTGATTTATCCCGTAAATCGGGAAGTATGCAAAGTCCACAAACTTCTTTAGCCATTCGAGGTCAGTAATTATAATTTATCTGTCATTTCTTCCACTAATAACCGAAAACAATTACCAGTTTTATAGTTAACATGTGAAAGAGGGTGCAAAGAAAAGTTAGTGGGAATTTCTATTCACGTGCGTAGCTGGAACCTTTTCTTTCCTAACTTGGCAGGCCGCATGAATGCATTTCGTTAATAGGTTAACTTTTAGTAATCTCTTTACGTTGGCTTATTCACATTATCAACTCAGTTGATAAAACCAAATTAACTTTTAGTAAAGTTACCTGTTGTGCCGTTTCTATTAAATTTCAATTGTTGGTAGCAATTTGTCACAAGTAGCTACAACTGTTAAAAGATAAAGTCAGTTGGAATGTTTTGCCCATCTTTAAACTGTTACCAGGTTTGACGGAAATTGTTATTAAAAAAAACAGAGTCATTTCTTAGCCTTCTGCTAACTGAATTCGAAGTAATTCGACTGAGTTCGTTACCGATTGTGACACTTTGAATGACAATCCCGACAATTGAGAGTTACATGTTCGATTTCTTTGGATCGGGCTCGATTGAGTTCGTTTACGTTCGATCGCGTTCGATTTGAGGCTCGATAGCACAGTAATTGAAAAACAACAGTCGACAAAAACCAACGGTTAAGTCGAGAGGAGAATGGGAGGAAGCAACGTCGCTCGAGTGCTCTCTAGCATTATAAAAGATAGGCCCTTTGCACGATCCGTTTACGTGGTACGGAATAAATTATGCTGGGACGCAAGTTACATAGTGGGACTTTCAAAACAAAGGAAAGACGGGCTAAACTGGTACGAGTTCCTTTGTTTTGGAAGTCCCACTCCGTTATTTGCGTCCCAGCATAATTTATTCCGTACCATGTCACCGGATTAATTCATACCTAACACTAAGACAGACTGCTCGAATATCTGGTGTTATTTTGGGTGAAGTCTAGATTTTTCCGATATGTTCGATTATCAAACTAATCGAGCCTAATCTTTTTTGGTACGCATAAGTGATGTGCGCATTTCTTGACGCTAGCTTCTAACACTGTTCTGATCTTCAGGTCTGGTTCCAAAACCGCCGCGCGCGATGGAGAAAGCATGAAATCAAGAATAAACCTGCCCCATCCCTCCCTGGTTCCAAAATGGGGTCAGACAACCGTGACGTCATTCTGCCGGCCATGCCCCAGCCGTTGTCCGCTGTTTTTCCGCCAATTCATCAAACGCCTCTCAAGTCATGGAGTCCAGTCTACGCTCAGTTCGCAGCCAGCACTTCTGTAATCCCGCCCTGGGGCACGTTTAGATCAGACGTTTTCGACAGAGATACCAATTTTCCGTTCGATTCCTCACAAACTGTCAGCGTGGTTGTTCACCCTCGCGAATCACCTTCAACAGGCCCTCCGTTCGGTTCCAGTACTTCGCCCATTAACAGCCTCACGACTCAGCACCAAGCCCCCTATGACTCGGACAGTGGAGAGAGTCGCCACTCTGCCGACGATTATTTGGCCGCTGTAACCTTGGCTTGCGGTTTTAAACGAGAAAATTAGGGGAAGCAATACACCCACGTGACAGTATCAAACATTCTAGGGTTAGTTGAGCGTCGAAGAGCTGATATCGACAGACCGGAAACGTCGATAGATTATTTATATTAACTTCTTACATGTACAGTACATGTAGGCAGAGCAGTGACATGTAGGTGTATTTTTATGAAAGGAAAGAAGTGATTTTGCAAATTTGATAACAGTATTTTTAAATGCTATGTTTTAGTAATCTTTTAGATCTAGTTTTGTTAACGAAGTTTTTAGAATAGCGAATACAAAAGTCACGAGGTAGAAACTCGCACGTCTTGAAGTTACAAAATTGATTTCTTTGACAAAATAAACTATTAAAATTCACTTGACTCGTCAGCCTATTCTTTTGAATTAAAGATTATTGTAGCTGTTGAATACTTTGCTGGGTCGGAATGATACACTAACAGGGGCTATATTGTCTCTGAGTTTTATATATCTGGACATCTTCCTAAGTAACCTTTTCACTCAAGACGTAAGTGACGTTTCGAAAATTGCAAGTTCTTTCTCAACAAGGTCAAATTGAGCAAATCTGTTGATGTTGTTCCTAGATAAGTTTGTTGCTTGCAACTACATGTAAGTTCTGCACTTGAACCAGGCATAGTCAATAGATTATAAAATCGATATTGGAAATCAATTGATATCAATCTTTGAATGATATCGGCAATCAATAATTTCAGGTTAACGCATTCAGCAAGTGAATTATCGGGATTTACCTGCACGAGTTCACTAACAATGAACGAGAAATTTCAATACCAAGCCTCGTGCGGTATTGAAAATTTTGAGTTCATTGACGTGAACAAGTACAGGTAAATCCCGATATTTCACGAGCAATGAGTGAGTTAACATTTTTATTATTCAAATTGAATACACTGCAGAAAAACATCGTCAAACTTTGAGTCAGCCGAAGCCATGGTGTAATGACAGTGGTGTATTGAATTTACACCACAGCTATTAAAACACGATAATGACGTCAAGGAGGTTGTTTGGTCACAACCCAGTATCACGTGGTACAAATCAGCCAACCGGAAAATCGGAATTCGTACAGTGTATGAAAGTTGAATAATAACAATCGATAACTCACAGAACAATTTCTTTTATATCGAATGCTATCGATTAGACAAAATCAATAAAGGAGTATCAATTGTTATCGATTTAATAAAAAATGGATATTGGAAATCAATCAATACCAATCTTTGATTGATATTGGCAATCGATAACTCACAGAAAAATTTCTTTATCGAATGCTATCGATTAGACAAAATCGATAAAGGAATATCAATTGTTATCGATTAAAGAAAGCGACAATAACCACACAGATTATTCAAAGATGGCTTTGTTATTGTGTGAAATAATATCTGGAACAATGCAAGACGTTCATCTTCAGTATGCTACTACTGTAGATTATATTTTCCTTTTGGCCTACTCCACAACTTTTTTTCTTCATCGATTTTCATTGACTGTTATCAAATGAATTAACATCGGTTATTGATTGACTATGCCTAGACTTGAACCAACAATAATCAGAACTGCCAGGGTTAATTTTTTTGCAATCTTCCCATACCCTTCCCTGGGTTTTCCCAAATCCCAAACCTGAGAGTTTGATTGGTTCACTGCATTGTGTCTGCTGTTTAATTGTGATTGGTCAGAGTAAGTGCTGACATCATTCCTGCAGATCATACATGTAGGTCCAATTTAAACATAAAACACAAATTTCTACAAACCTTGAAAATGATATCCCCTCCATCTTCTTGGACAGTGGGTCTGTTGGACAGCAACAGTTCAACTCGTCAATACAAAATTTATCAGTTGTTTTTTGTTTGAGAGAAGAAAAAAACAACAACAAACAAAAAAAAAACAATTAAGCAATTTGATGAATCTCAGAAACTGTACACATACGTGCCGTCTCTTCAGCAATATAACAATTATTTTAAAGATTTGCGGTTCATTGATCAAAACACAAACTCTCCAGTCTCTAAACAGAATGTTGCAGTTTTCTTTAAACGTTAGAATAAATGTGAGAAGTTGCTAGTACATGCATTTACATCCCGATGGCAGACATTCCTTTCATCTGTAGGAGACTCAGGGTGCTTACCATTTGGCCAGAAAATCTGGAAATTTCGGTTTGAAGTCAAATGGTAAGGTAATTTTCAGGAAATTCCGTTCGAAAATTGTGGAGTACCTGCAGAGGTACTCCTCTTTTTTTCCGTTTGGAACGGAACGGCGGAAATTTCCTTACCATTTGCTAAACTATCCAGTTTCCAGTCTCTCATCAGCCGAAAACAATTATGGGAAATTGAATTGCAAATGGTAAGCGCCATTTCATTCGGTTGGTTTGCTGATTTTGGAAAAATCCTTACCATTATTCAACGCTCGTCCCAACCGGTTTATTCTGACAAATGGTAAGCACCCTCAGAGTACACTTTGTCCTCAAATACAAGACTGGAACTTAACTTCAGTTTATATCATGTAATAAATTTCTTATGCGATTATTAGTAAGAAACTACCTTATTCTAGTTTCCAACAACTCTTTGATCATTGCAACAGTTTCATCATCATCTTCAGCAATAGCTGAAAAATAATGAAAAACATGACATGTTAATACAGCTAGAATTTAAGAACTATAAGAGTAACTTAAAGAAAAAACTTAAAATTTAGAATGTTGCATCAATAGGAAAGTATTTCCTCAGGGTAACAGAAAAATTTTCTTAATATCCACTTGTCCTTTGGACAAGCACTGTATTAAATTTGGTTATTCGAACCTTAGAGTTCTTGTCCAAAAAGTTTTGCTCAAAACTTGAAATTCAAAAGCAATCGGGCATTTAATGCTCTTGAAAGTGGTGTTTTCATTTTTTCCCATAATCCTTACCTTTCTTTCTGCTATGATCTTCTCGTGATTCACTTGATTCTTTGCTAGCATCCAAGACTTTTTCCTTTTTTCAGTTGCTTTGACAGAAAATCTAATAACAAAGACTGCTTTTGAACTTTTTGTGATTCCGCCGATGATTCTGCCCTTATTAACTCGAATTTTGAGCCTGGGAATGAATTACATCTTAACAGGCCTGGTTACTAAGGCCTTTGGTTCTCAAGCCAAACGGAACTCATAAAAAATAAATAAAATGGCAGCAGAAGAGCGAAGTTAAAAGAAATACAGTATTTATTTTGTCAAGAATGAGGTTCTTTTTATGACTACAAGATATATTTTAACTCTACCGTAATTAAATTTGAAGTCAATTTTCAGCTGTTGTATGGCTATTGTGTTTGTAGCCAATATAAAACACACTCTGATTGGCCAAATCTCAGGCATTATTAGTGAAGCAATCAGGGCGGGATAGCTTCATTCAGGTTTGCTGTGAGCTTAATCAGTTCACCGGCTAATGTAATGTCGATCTACACAGTGATAGCGAGGTCAATATGGCAAGGTCTCAGTCTGAGATTTTCCCGTAAAGACTTCATTCTCGGTTAATAAGTAGTTATAAACGTCCAACTTCTGTGTAGCTATCTACTGGTTATGGTCTGCATCTGAGTCTAGTGGGAGCTCATCAGGCTGGCTGTTACCATAGATCCTTACAAATACAAGTAGTTGATGTTGCACTTAGTAGTTCTGAGCGAAAAAATATTCTCTCGACTGGTAAAAACCCACTGGTATGGAGAGTAATGTGCTTTGCCCAAGAGCAATCAACCCAGTGACCCAAGATAAGAATAGAACCTTGTATTGACTGCTGTATTCCATGAACCGAGGACTAACCATATAATTACTATTAAATTTATATAACTGAATTAGATTATTAGCTTGGGATTTCTATCAAGTGATAGTTGATGGGCACAGCCATCTAATTGCTCTTAATTAGTATAAACCCACTAGTTGTTAAAAACTTGATCTAAATGCTCTTTACAGTTACTTCAATGGCAAAGAGAATCGGCTGCTATTTTGTTAACTACCACACAAGGCTACTCACTGTTTAAAATCAGGCCTTAAGGCAGGGTGCGGGGCAGGGATGGGGGGGGGGGGGGCAGGAGCTGCACAACTTAGTTAAACCTGCACAATAACAGAATAGATAGTGAGTAGCATAGCCAATAAGATAACAGCACTAGTGACAGAACGATAGTAGATTTATACTAAACAATTATTGGATGAGGTTGAGCATGATATCATGAATTATCAAAACCGAGGTCTGTGTTATCTGCCGAAGCCGAAGGCTGAGGCAGATAACACAGACACGAGGTTTTGATAATTCATGATATCATGCGAAAACCGAATTCAATAATTGTTTTATTATACATTTTTCATAAATTCATACTCAGAAACAGAAGCGAAGCGTTCAGCCATTTTGTTTCTGAGGAGAACACTCCAAAGGGCTTAGTAACCAGGCAGACGTTGAACTTGACATGATAAATCCATTATCTGCAGCAGATAATACATTTATCATGTCAAGTTCACAAGCTATTGTGAATTAATTGAATGCTCTCGACCACTCAGATTTTTCATGGTGAGTCTGAAGTATAATAATAACTATTAATATAAATTATACTTAGTATCACCTGTGTCACTTGCTGGTTGGTCTTCATTGAGAATGGGAACATTGCTGGCAAAAAAGTCCATTATGGAAGCAAATATGTCAGGTTTTAACACTGGCCAGTCAACTTCGTCATCAGTCTAGAAACACAGAAAATTTTGCATACTAAACAGTTAGCCAGCTCCTGTTGAAAAATGCCTGTGGCACAAATGATGTCCAAATATGAAATTAAACAAAGCAAGCATGCAATTGAAAATAAATAAATGAAATATTTCATCACACTCTTTCCAGTTTTGACATTTTTGTCAAAACATGTCATATAATTGCGATGATCTTGAATGTTCATTAGTGTATCTTTTTCCCACAGTTAAAGGTTTATATTGATGAGACTCCTAATCATAATAAAAAGTATTAGAAGATGAACATCATATACTGGTCATAGTTATGATTTGATTTGATTCACTGGGAGGTCCAAAGGCCTCATAGTTATTGCACTTGACTCTGGACTGGGCAGTCTGGCTTTGAGCCCAGGCTGGGGACATTGTGTTGTGTTCTTGGACAAGACAGTAACCAGGAAGGAGTAGAAATACACCTAACTGCCTCATATAACAGGAACCAGAGCTAGCATCCGGTCCAGGGGGAGTAGAAATACTCCTAGCCGCCTCATGCTACGGAAACTGGAGATAAATGGTACTTGGTTCATGTGCGGAGCTACATGCAGTGTCTCTGTTCCTCTTTAATACCTTTGTGACTGTGATAAAGTCTGGTCCAAACATCACACCTGTCACACCTTGAATTCGGAATAAACTTCTGCAAACACAAAAGCAGTTTTAAACTACGGAAAAAAGTGTTCCTGCAGTGAGTGAGAAAAATAATGTTTAATTCGACACAAGGAAATAAAATTCATACTTTGTTAATTTCTTCTTATTATATATATGCAACTGACTGTTTGTGCAAACGAAAGTGAAAACACCGGAAATGACATCAATGTCCTTACTAAGGAGAATATTGAAATACATGTAACATGCCACTCTAGTCCTTCATGTTGTTTGGTATGAATTTACGAGTGCTGTATCATTCTATTTAAATTGTACAATAAATATAAATATTGCAAAGCTGTTACATGTACCTTGCTAGCGGAGAGCAAAATGCAGCCTGTGAGTTAGGAAAGTTGACTGTTCCAGAATCCAAGACTTGCACTCCTGGAACAAACTTTAGACTGTTTGGATTTGGTGTTTCCTGTACTTGAATGAACATTGTCCTTACAATGGCTGTGATGGCAAATAATGTACATAATAAATATTATGAAGGGGTAACACTTGGGATTATGAAAGAATGTTTAGTAACTTGACATGAGGTTAATGTGTGGGGAACAAAAAATAAAACAATATATATAAAACAGTTAAAAGATCTTGCTCTGAAACTAAACAATCCACACTTAACTCTCCAGGTTGGCTTGATAGCTCAGTTGGTATCTAGAGCATCATTCACAGCTTCCGACTATGTTGTCTGAACTGTGCTCAATGATTTGATTTGATTATAGCGGGCTCTAATTTAGTCGGAAGCTGAGAGGAGCCGCTGAACATTTGATTGACCGTAGCGAAAAACGGATGCATACAAAACATGGACTGGGGTCCATGGACTACCCCATGGACCCAGTCCATGGACCACCCCATGGACCCTAATTTTCAAAAGGAAATCGCCCCTGTTAAAATGAAAATTTACCGGAGGTCAGGGTTTGAAAAACACAGACTCGTATCTATTGCTTACGTCCTTGAGGGTTTCTCTTGTATTAGCAGGTTGCTTGGGATCGCGCTGCCATAAATGGGAAGACCCCAAACTCGTTTGAGATACAGATCTAGGACATTTTTACCCCCAGTATTTTCATTCCAACACTTCCAAATTGGTATTTGATCAGGTTGACATCCCTCAGCCCCGCCTCCCACTTATTATACTCTACCATGTATAAAAATAAACCGATTTATTTTATAAACGAGGTTTACCGTACAAACACGAATTTGTAATCAAGATTCACAGTATTGCTTCTCCTATCCGCAAACATGTGTTTAAGTGCAAGGAAGACTTCGTAGCTAGTAACTTTGAAATCTGTTTTGCCAAAAAAAAAAAAAAAAACCTCGCTTAACTTCTAAATGCTGGGACAAACTAAAAATATGACTGCTCCGTTTACAGCCTCTTGAATGCCAGAGGGCTAAACCAAACACGTAAACGAAGACAGCTTTTCAGATGGCTGCACAATAATAAATTTGATATAGTATTCTTGCAGGAAACCTATTCAAGCAAATGCGTAGAAAACGCCTGGAAATCTGAATGGGGTGGCAAAATTTATTTCTGTCACGGCACAAATCATTCGAGAGGCGTAATGATTATGTTCAATCCCAAATTAGATGCTTTGGTCGACAGCGTTGAAGTAGATAAAAACGGAAGGTATCTGCTTCTTCAAACAACTATCTCTGATACCACCTTCCAATTGTGCAACATTTACAGCCCTAACAATAGTTCCGACCAAATAACCTTTTTCTCGAGCATTCTAGACGTTCTCAGAAAACGCTCGGAGTTAAACATTATAATCGGTGGAGATTTTAATTGTGCTCTAACACCACAAGACAAATTTGGCGGGGCTACAATAGAAAGGAAAAACAATGTAATTAGCGAGATTACCAAATTGTGCGACTTGTTAAAACTTCAGGATGTCTGGAGATACCAGCACCCTGACCAAGCACAATTCACATGGCGAGACAAGGTCTTTAAAGGACAATGTAGGTTAGATTATTGGTTGGTCTATAAACAATTATCACAAATCGTGATTAATACTGAAATAAAAACCTCCACATTAGCAGACCATTCTGCAATAACCCTGACACTTCAGTCTAAAGGTTACGTACAAAGAGGACCCGGATTTTGGAAATTTAATAATTCTCTTCTGGATGATCACGACTTCGTTGATCAACTTTACAATATGATACCTGCGTACAAAAACAAATACAACTATCTCACTGATAAGAGTCTCTACTGGGACATGATAAAAATGGAAATGAGAGGTTTTTGCGTTCAGTACTCAAAAAGGAAAAATAGAGAGCGCAGAAACATAGAGAAAGATCTTTGCGACCAAATTGATGCTTTAATGAAAGCTCTTGCTACAAACAGGTCAAAGGAGAACATCACTAAATTATATAGGCTCAGATCTAAGCTAAACAAGATCGCTGAGTACAGAACTAAGGGCGCTATCATTAGAAGTAGAACAAGGTGGCACGAGCAAGGCGAAAAAAATACTAAATATTTTTTGAATCTAGAAAAACGACAAAACGATAAAACATATATTTCGAAACTTAAAACCCAAGATAGTACTGAAATAACAAATGCAGATGAAATTTTAAACTGTCAAAACTGTACCTTGTGAAAACCCAAATGATAAATTGTTCTTTGAAAACCTAAACCTTCCTCAATTAAACGAAGTCGAGCTAGAAGAATTGGAAAGGCCGCTGACTAAGGAAGAGTGCTTTGAAACTCTAAAACTGAGTGCCAAAGGCAAAATGCCCAGGAAGCGATGGATTTACAGTAGAATTTTATCTACATTTCTGGTCCATATTAGGAGAGGAAATGGTTGAAAGCTTTAATCAAGCTTTGGCATACGGCCATCTCAATATAACTCAGAGACAAGGTATAATCAGAGTTGTGCCCAAGAAGCGAAAAAGCAAGCTCTACTTGGAAAACTGGAGACCAATATCCCTTCTTAACATTGACTACAAAATAGTAACGAAGACTATAGCAGGTAGAATTTCCAAAGTTCTTCCTAAGCTAATACAAGAGGACCAAACCGGATATGTTAAAGGCCGTTACATCGGACAGAATATTAGGCTAGTTAAAGACATAATGAAAATAACAGCCTTAGAAAACATACCTGGAATGGCAATTTTCATCGATTTTAAAAAAGCTTTTGATTCCGTAGATTGGAATTTCTTAGCCAAAGTTCTAGAAGCCTTTAACTTTGGTCCACAAATTCGGAAGTGGATTAGGACGTTCTATACCGATATCAGCAGCTGTGTGATTAACAACGGGTACGCTTCAGAGTTTTTTAACCTTCAAAGAGGGGTCAGACAAGGCTGCCCTCTATCCGGTATCCTCTTTGTTCTTTGCGCGGAAATTTTAGCACAGGCAATCAGAAATAATAAGGAATATAAAATATCTCAATATGCGGATGATACTACTGCTTTCATGTCTGACGCAAAGTCGGCGGAAAATCTTTTTGAAACTTTGCACATCTTCCGTGACGTTTCAGGCTTAGAATTGAATAAGTCCAAAACTGAAGGAATGTGACTAGGGTCATGTAGATACAACACCTCGACACCTTTTGGTATAGCTTGGCCTTCGGAACCTATATATGCACTAGGAATCTATTTCACTTATAATGAACATATTTCTTTCAAAAAGAATTTCGAGGAAAAATTAAACTCGATGAAAAAACTGCTAAATCTTTGGCGGTCACGAAGTCTTACCTTGTATGGTCGAATAACCATTCTTAAGAGCCTTGCCCTCTCCAAGCTTGTCTACAATACATCTGTACTCACCTTCCCTCTAGAATTTGCATCCTCGGTTAAAACTGCTATCTCTGAGTTTGTTTGGCAAACAAAACCTAAAATCAAACACACCACTATGATTGGTCCGAAAATTAAAGGTGGCTTAGACCTACCAGATTTCGAAATAATGAACAACGCCCTTAAGGTCACTTGGATAAAAAGGCTACATGAAAGTAGCGGTAACGCAAGTTGGAGTCACATACCACTTTCGTTTTTAAAAGAGGTAGGGAGTTCTTTTTTATTGGAATGTAACTACGACTTAAAGTGTCTTAAAAATCTATACCCATTAATTTTTACAAAGATATCTTGCATACCTGGCAGACGATAAACCAACATACTCCAGAAAGCAAAGAACAAATACTAAACGAAATCTTGTGGAATAACCGCTTTATCAAAATCGAAAAGTTTTCCGTTTATTACCAAAGTTGGCATATGGCGGGAGTAATTAGAGTCAAAGACATTTTTTGTGAAAGTAACTTCTTAACTTTCAATGACTTTTGCCGCAACTCCGCAATCAAAACTAATTTTCTCACATATTACGGCTTATGCAACGCAATTCCTCAAAAATGGATTCGCTTGTTAAAAGAATCTAACACAAATACACCTATGATCTCAGAATACGTTAGGAAAATACCTTTAAGCAAGCTTTCCTGTAAATCAGTTTCTCTACTTCTTATCAGTCAGAAATTTGAACCGCCTACAGCTGAGAGAAGAATGTTGCAAGCAAATCTCGACGAGCAAGCAATCGGTACTATTTACAATATTCCCTTCAATGTGACCAAAGATATAAGACTCGCCATTTTCCAATTTAAAATTGTGCACCACATCTTGCCAACCAATGCTACTCTATTCAGAGATAAAATTGCACAGCATGATAAATGTCATCTCTGTGATTAGAAACAAACCCTGAACCATCTTTTTGTTTCTTGTCCGAACGTGCAGACCTTCTGGCAAAGCTTTTCTCGTTGGTGGAATGTTAAAAATGACGACTTTATCGAATTGAATGAGGAAACCATAATCTATGGCTTTACAAAAGATTTCAGCCAACAACGCGGTTTAAACCTCTGCTTAATAATTGCAAAATATTACATCTATTGTGCTTCAAGAGATGAAGAAAACTACTACTTCGAGGCCTTCCTTGCATACCTCAAGAGTAAATTGTCTATAGAGAAGAGCAGATGTAAATCACAAATCATCTTGTAAACACAACTTTCTCAATCAATACTAATCTTAACAAATTAAACAAAACAAAAAAGCACCACACGGCACGTACACATGTGTGTGCTTCTGTTTCCTCTTTTTTTTTTTTGTTCTTTTACCTTAGTCTTTTCTCAACTTATTTGATTCATAGCCTTTTAATAGTATATTAGTATTCTAATATAACCAAAAGTGCATTGTAAGTAATTTGCTTGTTATAAATTATGTAAAGCAATTTTTGTCAATTACTGTCATTAAATAAGTTATGTATGTAATATTGTAAAGAGTGATGTTCAAATTAAAGAATAAATTATTCAAAAAAAAAAAATTTGTAATCAAGGTATATTGATGAAAAAAGTTTAATGGATAGCTAGTAATTTTAATGGGAGAGCACAGAATGTATTAAACAAAGCGTGACTTTGGAGGGGGTAGGTTGCCGGATAACATAGCTCACTCCAGCCCCTTCGCGCTCCCTCATCCAAGATGCCAGCTGCCTTGAAACGATTCAAAGATCAGGTGAGTATTTATTGCTAGTACCCACGAAGTATGCCTGTATTGCAAGCTATGTGCAGTCGCAGGACTTTGTTGTACTACTCTGTGTAAAAGGAAGTGCTTTTATTTATTTATTTATTTAGTGTAAAAAATCAAACACGAGGAAGAAAAAGTTGGTTGTTTTGTTATTACTCGTAACTGCGATTTCCTTTTGAAAATTAGGGGTGGTCCATGGGGTGGTCCCTGGACCCCGGTCCATGTTTTGTATAAGTCCGCGAAAAACGCATTTGTCGGTTGAGCTTTGAATTTTAGAGTCCACGAAACTCCTTTTCCAAACCGGATTAAAATGATTCAATCACAGAAATGATTCTGAACGTTCTTAGATATAAAATAAGTTCTTACATGTAAATTTACTTCCTTGTCAATAGATGATGCAACGTATACGTACCAGATTACGTACTTTACGTACGATCACGAAGAAACGTTCTCAAGCCAACAAGTTGAAATTGACTCAGCTTGCAATCCTATCTTATACTGTAAGGTGGTTGACGAACAAAAAAGCGCAGATGTAGCATTTGAAAGCAGTGCTTTGCTTACCTCCAGCTGGAAAAGAAGAATTCTGCTGGGGATACCAAGTGTTTCGGGTGCAACTAAGAGCTGACATTACTCCACTGTTATTCCTAGAGACAGCTCTGCTCGAGTAATTCCTGTGGCCATTTTTAATACTCTGAAAACCTCTCCTGATGAGGACGAGCTTTAGTGCACTTCTCGAAAGAAACCGAAAATTGCGTATTTTCGCCGCCATGTTTTTGCCCGCTTCCGCGCATGAGCAACTAAACGCGCAACTGACACAGGGGAAAATGGTCGCGGGCTCCCGGTTACCATATGACCAAAAACAGAGGGAAATTTGACTTCGTTTGAATTTCTTTGTTCATTCTTGAGAGGTAAGGAATTTTATTCATTTAAGTCGCATCGCAACTTTTAATTTGTGATGCCCGAGGAGATCAACGAGACTCACACGAAGCTATTGCATAAAAGTTTAGATAATCGAACACTTTTGATCTACCCTCAGCTAATTTAGCTAGGCTAAATGCGGAGCTCCTGCGCGCCTAAGGCACGCGAGCCCCATATCCATATGTAATGGTAATAGCACTGAGTGGAGTCCAATTCGGTCTGTAATCATACAAGTGATAACAAAATCGGACGACCGCGCAGCGGGAGTCCGATTTGTTTATCACGAGTATGATTAAAGAGCGATTACCAATTAGTCATAAAAATTACAATTTCCGAGAAAAGAGGAATAGCTAAGTTAGTTATGAAAGAAAGAGAAAATTTGCATTAAAATACTGACAAAGGAGGCGTAAATTGATTTATACTACAACTTTTAATGTGATTAGTTTAAATCCATTTTGAAATCACTGGTTAGCCTTGTAATGTGATTGCCTCAGCGGTGCGATTTATTCACAAATCGCTCAAAATCACATCTTTTTCTTAGCCCATGAGAATGGGACAGTAAAAACAAACCAACCAATCAGATTTTAAGGCTTTTTTCAACTCAACAATTACATTGCAGGAAAATAAAAGACAAAAAGCCATTGTTTGGCAAATTTGGCAACTTGGTTCAATAAATATTAATCCTGACCAAAATCTTGTCCCTGTATTTAGGCTATTAAATGGGTGCCATTTAAAAATGGATCTAATAAAGTGGTAATTGACAGTGGCGGATCTAGGGGAAGAGCCCGGGGGGCCTGGGCTCCCCTTATTTTGGGTAAAAAAAGAAGAAATGACTGAAGGGAAAATGGCCGGCATGGCAAGTAAATCAAGACCGCCCCCCCCCCCCCCCCCACCCTTAGCTCAAGGTCTGGGATTGAACTTCAGGTCGTGCAATTTTGGTCTGAAAGTGATTTCAAATCGATTTTGAAATCACGCGTATGATTTCAGACCTAATAATACACATGAAAAAATTACTCGATTCTGATTGGCTGAGAGCAGTGCAGTTCAAGTGTAACACCAGTGCAAAAAGTGTATCACCGGTGCAAAATGTGTAACATCAGTGCAAATTACAAATCGTAATTCTGGAAAATGATTGTCAGAAAGACAATGAGAAATTTTGTAAGCCAATGATATCATGTAAAGCAGTGACAAAAGTTTCGTACGGAAACTCTCAAAAAAAGGTTTTCTCGAATGCGAAAAAATGGCTTCAAGAAACATCTTCCAGCAATTTTTCTGCGCGAATTTTTTCATGTTTGTATTATTAATAAGTAATCATACGGCTTTTCTCGTTCAATTTGAAATTAATTCGCACTTGTAAATTTTTCAAAAAGCTGAAATTGCACTCGTCGAAGCGGCTCGTGCAATTTCAGCTTTTTGAAAAACTTACTCGTGCAAATTAATTTCAAATTGAACTCGAAACCGTGTGATTACCTATACAAATTGCACTGCACTCAGTTCAATTATGATTATTGAACTGTCCAATAACAAACTGTCCGATAACAACTTGGCAAGTGAATTATTGGAAAATAGGAGTTTTTTAAACCAATCACCATCGAGGAAATTGTAATTTTTATGATTAAGGAAAGAACTTGAGGAAGCCCATGAATTGATTTTCTCCTGGTTATCATAAATAGCGGAATTGCTCGTGGGTGCATGCACACGACGACGACGACGACGGAGTCGCGCAAGATGGCGGCCATACTTTAGCTAATACGTTGATATAGACATGCGCCCTTGGTTCATAGCGTCCTCCTTCTTTGATATTAGACATCCATGTTATGTGAAAACTAGGTATCCGCTGACCAGTATCACATGACCATATAGTGGGCTTAAATTTAGAGCTGAGATTCCATGTGTTTTTGAAGTCGCCCGCTGACCAAGTACTGGTTTTCAATTGTATCGTGGGCTCGTGTCAGGTTAACTTGTTGTAAACAGGGCTGGGTTGTTCGGAAGACCAACCCTAACCCTAAACGCCAACCCAGGATTTTAAAAATTAACCGAAGTATAAATTTTTCTTGTATACGAATGTTTTTCATGTACTTTAATTTTGTGTATTTTGAGGACCCAGAGATTATTCAAGCTCAAAACAGAAGGCCAAACAGCATAAACAGAAAAGCTCACCTTAAAGGAGCTGCGTCACGGTTAAACGGTTTGAAAAATTTAGCCTAAATATTTCAATTTTGTTGTTTGTAATCCGTGTCAATCTTCTCCATCCTTAACCATCCTTGTTCCTTTATGGTTTATTATTATCTCTTTAGTGTTTTTGTATCTTTGTAAAGTATTATTTTCGGGTTTCCTTGAATTTAGAGGTAATTTTGTCGATGGTAGAAATAACTCAAAATACCGTGACGTAGCCCCTTTAAAGTTACAAAACTTATCGTGGGTTACCTTAATCGGGCTTTTAACATCCCGTCCCGGAAGCTCCGCTTTTAGGCTTGGCAAAATCTATATTTTAGGCCTATTCCAGTTTTTAAGCATGCTGAGATGTTAGCATGCTTTAAGATGCAAACATTTTGGCACATGCTAATATGCTAAGTATTGGAAATGTTAGCATACTAACTTGCTAACATTTCAGCATGTTAGCAGGCCAACTTGGTAACATGATAGCATGCTAATAAAGATATGGTTCCATATTAGCACGCTGAGATGCTAACATTTTACCACCCCATGAGATATGCCAACACCCCGTGTAGAATAAAGTAAAATAATTTGAAAATTGCTTTTAACTGGGAAAATAGGCTCGTCCTCAGTGAAGCTTGATGCCGTTGTTGTTTACCATAACAAGACCATTATTTGCGCGTTTAAAGACCTTGTAAGAATTAAAGGTGTAGATTAAATTAATTACTTGAGAATCTTTATTTTTATTTTTTTATTTATTTTCTTTTCAACCACATGCATCAAGGAGAAAGTTATCCGAAACCACGTTTATTAAAATTCTAAAACTGGTTGCCCGCGGTCACGGCGAGCGTGTTCATACCGCCAGCGTTTCTTCAATTCGTTACTTTCATTGATCTTCATTGCTTAATTTTCCGAATACTACGTATGAATAACATACTTGACGACATTCCAACTTATATTCCTTGCTCGATCGAGTTTTGTAGCGTGTGGGTGGCTGGTGACCTCGACAGATCATTTCTCCAGTGACAGTCGGAGAACCAATACTATTATTAAGGTATAATTTACGTCAGTTAATACAAAAAATATCGAAAGAAGGCCACTGATAGTAAATTATAACATCCCATGTAAATGTCTTAAATTTCTGACATAAATACGCTGGTATTGGCTGCCGTCCTAAGATAAAGAGTTTAGAGGGGTTTTCAATTGAGTGTCGTAAAACCAAAACCAAGTAATCGCTCTAACCAATCACAAAGGACATAAACAAGACAGTGAACCAATCAAAACTCGAAGTGAGTACATGTCTGACGCAAAGCGCGGGAAAACGCGTGCGAGTGAGTCAAGATTGGTTTTGGTGTTGCTTCTGATTGGATGAAAAAATGGCGCGAGTTTTTTTAAATCAATCGGGTGGCGTAGTAAGTGCAAAACCAATTACTATTCGACACTCAAATGAACTGACCGCTCTATACGCTACAGTTGAGTGGCGACCTCTTTTCCTCCCCTGGAAGTAGCGACTTTAAACGCAATTTGAATTACTGTTTATAAACATTGAAATAACTTAGACAACATGTAATACCGAAACTTGATCTCTTAGGGCCTGTTTACATGGAGGTGGGGGATCCCAGGTAGGTGAGGTAACCCGCCTAGGTGGGGTAACTCGCCTCTCGATATAATCTCTCATTTTAACTTCATCATGTTTACATGATAGGTGGGGTAACCCGCCTAGGCGGGTTGCCCGGTCTGCCAGGTAGGGTAACCCGCCTAGCCGGGGTCGCATTTTGCCATGTAAACGACTCAAGGTGGGGTAACCCGCCTAGCCGGGGTCGAGTTCATGTTACATTTGCAAGCGCGCCAAAGCGCGTAAAAATTTGAACCAGAACAATATGGCCGTAAACTGCCTCTGGCGGAGGCTTTGTATCATCAAAAGTGACAGTAAAACGCCACAGCATTGAAATGCTGCAGCAATAGCAGAAAATAAAGATAAAATAACACTGACCGCCAAAATGCATCGTTCGTCCGCCATTTTCAATGTTTACATGCCTAGCGACCACGCAACAACGTCAAGTAAAGTCACCCCGGGACCCCGGGGTTGCAAGTTTGCATGTAAACGCTTGCCATTTTTCGACCACGGCTAGGCGGGTTACCTCACCTACCTGGGGTCCCCCACCTCCATGTAAACAGGCCCTTATTTGTTTTGGATGTCACCTTTACGAAAAAGCTGCAGTGTATTGCTTTCATGTGGTATTACATTTTTATTCACAAGATTCTTTTTCTATAAATATTGAGTTCTTTCTCTAATTACTTTGTTATAAGATGGATGGCCACACATATGGTGCAGGTTTTTATCTAAAGGGAAGTAATGAAGAACGTTACTTCCGGAACGTTTCTTTTACAGTACGTGATAAAGATTCTTAGCTAATGTATCTTGCAGATTTTTGTTGTTTACATGAGAGGCTAATATAATTAACCGTAGACAAACGTCGTATGTTTTTTTTTATCTTTTCTTCAGCGACTAATTTTGTTAATGTGTATTAAGGTCAATCTGGTTCACAGGGTCTCTCTTCTTCCCGCCAAGAAGAGGGAAACTGGGAGCGCTTTTACACAAAGAACAGAGTTTTTTTAGTCGGTGCCACAAAAGAGTAAATTACACGTCGGTCGCCGACTTAAGTAGTACACATAATAAGAATGACAATTTCTGACTTGAATGTTAATAGACCAATGGCAACAGCCGGCAACCCAGTGAAAGCACACCTGTCTGGTGACTTGACCCTCAGCCATGGTAGGATGAGCGCCATTCAACCAGCCTGGGGCATCAGTACCACAGCTGTGCGTTGGTGGACAAGTAGTTGGCATTTTAGTACCGGCATCTCCTTGGAAACGGTACCATCCAGGAACTAGTGAATTATCATCACACAGTTTGGCATTTATGGCAGCTGTGACCCTTCGTTCTGCATTGGTCAGTTCTGAGTAGCTTAGGCATTCTAGAAATGGTAGATCTGGGTTAGTCAAAAGTTAATCGTTAACAAGTTGTGCAAATAATACGGAAGGTCATATTTAACATTTAACAGTATTCAGACTGGGCTTTTTTTTAGTTTTCTGGTGCCCAGAAAGGGGGCTGGATACCTTTCGGGTTCTCACCCTGTAACGCCTAATAGATTTTTCAGATTTTTTATTATTATGTTCTATTTACAAAATATAACAAGATCAGCATTTACAGAAATTACAAGAAATACAAAAAGAAAGAGGTTAAACAATACATAACCAGAAAAATTGTGCTCAGTGACCAAAGTAGCATTAGCTTTCGTGTTGGTCACTGACACGTACAAAACAATAACATGACACATCAATTAGTTACAATAAAGATAGAAATTATATACATATATGAACAGTAAATGCATAGAAAGATGGCAGATCATAGATAAACTAATATATAGGTTGTTCAGAAGATTGCATGTTTAAAAGGTATAGTTTATATTGATTGCAGAAGGAAGTGTACGGCAGTCTTAATATTTGTTGGAATAGTTTCCCAAAGTTGAGATGAAACAAAAGCGAAAGTAGAGGTCCCATAATTATTATTTGCTTTTGGCCTATGAAAATTTAATTTAGAGGCAAATCTGGTATTGTAGGTGTGTATCTCAGAGGCTCGCGTAAGAGATCTATGGAATATTGTTGAGATGTTTGTTGAACCGTATAGAATTTTATGCGTAAAGAGAGCAACTTTAAGTTTGTACACATTTTCAAATTTAGCTAATAAAGCTAAGTCATTGTCAAACTCATAAAACCTCGTCAATTTTTAAGAAAAGAAACTATAACCGCGAGGGTGTCTGGATATCTGATCTTAATTAGCATAGATTTTTACGTTTTTTACGTGTTTGACTATATTTCCAAACACCTCGAATGTCGTCAGAAATACTTTGCTGCGCGTCGTATTTTCAGCTCTCTTCTCAATGTTTGGAAATATGGTTAAACACGGTCTTTTGCTGAGTGTTTGATATAATACAAGAAAAAGGTGTACACACTGTGTTAGGGATGTCGATCTGAAACTACCCTAGAACTACCTTTTTGCATGCTTTATCAACTAGTAAAAAACAACCTCCAATCTGTCATTCAAAAGCTATGACAACCAAGATTTCATGATCAGGGGCAAACGTTTAACCCACTTTATTTAACCAACCATCTTTTTATTACCTGCCGGCAGAGGAAGGCAGCTTGTCTTTCCGTCTCCATAGTAACCATGTTTACAGGCACAAGTGTAAGATCCCAACGCATTTGAGCAGTCTGCTAAATCTTTGAGACAGTCGTGAATACCGGTGACACATTCGTCGATGTCTGTGATGACTAAAATGTGGACATTTTATTCCAAAAGCAACACATCAAACAATTGAACGTTATTGAACGTGGTTGAACGAAATATCCTGATTTGTCAGCGACGGGCAGGACAATTATTTGACGAAGCCGAAGGCCCCGGTCCGAAAGGCTGAGGTAAAATGGACGAGGTGTATGGACGAAAGTACTCTAAAACTTTCTTCGTTCATTTGTAGGAAATTTAAATTTCTTTTATCTTGTTTCATCGTGCCGCAGTGAGCAAGAATCACTCTCCCAGGTAACATAGAATCACACCAGAATTTGCCAACAAAAAATAGAAACAACAACAGCATTCTCTTCTAAAATTTCATTCGTATTGCTGCAAAAAAACAAAAAACTAAACACATTGAAAAAGTAAGTAAATCAAATTAGTAGTTTCACCTTCTGTTTCCATGTCGCAGTGAGCAAGAACAGCTTTCCCAGGGATAATAGAATCAAACCAATAGTTGCCGCTGATTGCTTGTCCTCCTTTACTCGCCCTGATTTCTTTGCATGATTCAGCAGGAAGCTCAGGAATGGAAGCGAGAGGAACTAGAGGGGTATATAAAGTATCATGTTAAATTTTCTGAAAAACAAGAAGCCGTATATAGTGTATATGGAGGTATACGGGACCCAATGCAATCATTCTGGACTAAACTAATGATGGAACAGCCTTCGAAAGCAATTGCAACCCTGCCGAGGTCAAGCCGGCCTCGCTTATTGTTGCTTTTATTGTTTTTGTTCTTGTTGTTTTTTGTTTGTCCCATGTCAAAGACTCTGTAACATCTTGCCTCGTTTTCTAACTTATAATTATAATTCTGGACCAAATAAATGATAGAATAACCTTCGAACTTTCAAAAAAAAGCAATTGTAACCCGGCAGCAAGAGATCACTCCCTTAATTTGTTTGTTGTTGTTGTTGTTTCGTTTCTGTCACAGTATCAGGAACTCAAGTGGTATCTTACCACTTTTTCTAACTCGTCCATAGTAGAATCTGTCAGGATCAGGGACATAATCTTCAGGTCTGGCTTCCTTGGTACGGTTATTCAACTCACACAGGTCTTTGGAAATGACGTAATTGAAGCTTTGGCATTTGACATCATCATTGCAAGCCTGAAGACAGTCAAGTGAGATTGATGTCTTCATCGTCTTATAAACGTGTTGCTGAAGCATCATGCCGTGGATGGAAGATTCGCCATCGCATTGCTGTGCCGCTATTTCATGGAACACCTGGCACAGAACAAGTTGGATTGCAATGCGGAAACGACACGTGGACATCATTCTTCAGAGGTCCCTAAATTGAAACATATTCACAATATACACATTGTTTCAGCGATTTCAGAAACACGATTTTTTTTCTCCTTCGAAGAGAGGGTATTACTCAATAGGGGAGAAATGTGTATAAAGAATAAACAGCGAGAGACGGGTTTGGAACATATCAACTCTTATAAGGAAATCCCACAGAGGGAAACAATAGAAGCAATTTTATTATAATTAGGATATGAAGATGAAAGGCTTAAACTCATGTAAACGAATCGAACAGGCTCTATCTTTTTACGGTTAATTTGCCTTCCTCCCTACAGAAAAAACTGAATGACAACCGAATTGGCATCAACAGTGTGCGCTAACAGTTTTTTGAGGATCTCGCAATGGGAGAGCTAAGTTTGACAATCATTTTTCATTTACACCGTTGTTTCTCGTAAGGATATAAACACGGAATTTCTGATTTTTTAAGTATTAAATTAATAAATTGAAACAAAAAGCACTAGTAAATCCCTATGCATATGCGGTTCAGATGTTTTTCGAGTCGTCCCTCTACGGAATGGTATGGTACATAAACTAAACCACGATATCCCTCTAGTCGTACGCAATGTATATAGCCGGCATAATCCGGCTTTGTTTAAATCATAAAACTGTAACGGTAAAATTGAGGGGAAACTGCTAGCATTTCTTTCAGTTCTTTCACTTATGTAAGAAATTACATTCTTGTTGTTCAGCTACCAGAATGAATTTTTTGTAGCTTGAAACTCAGAACAATTTCTACCCATTCGTAAAGATAAATTTAAGACTTCGATTAATAAATTATAACTTGCTTAGTAGGTATTTTAGATAGCCTTTATTTTAAAACGATGAGGTTTAAAGTCAAGAAGCCTATGGGGTCGTTTGTACTAAAACTGATCGAATATCCATAAAACTTCAACACTAGAAAATCTACAATATGGATGTAAATTCTAGTACATAAGAAATCTCGAAATAAAAAACTACAAGTGGATGGAATCATGACCTCGAAATTAAAGTCATTTTCCCTTAAAGGTTGTGTAACAAAAAATTAGCTTCAACTCGTTTCTTTAGGCCTATCTGAAATTTGAGGACAGATAAAGGTTTATGAACAAAAAAGGTTTCATTTGTTATCCACGGGTATACTGAGTAAAATTATATCATCCAGTCAATACAGCAAAATGGGTCACTGCATACTGTGTATTGAGTAGACCAGCATTTCGAATCATATTTTCATCATGATCTCTGTAAGACTGTGACTTTTAACTATGAATCAGTGATACCTTTCTTCTTTTTCGTTTTGCTTCCAATAAAACATTTATTCATAACTGACATAGTTACTGATTTCAATTTTTTCTCGTCATATGGCGAGTAATCGCTATTTCTTAAAGCAGGCGTTACCTGAATCTTGTCTTGATATAGATGGCGGCAATCTCTTGTAGTGTTGCTTAACTTCTTTCCCCGCGTTGAAACTATTAGTGCTTCTTGCCTTAAACTTACAATAAAAAGTAAAAAAACTTCCCGAATGTAAGTGAGACAATCTTTCATGTTCAGAAATGATCCTAAAAAGAATGAATGGAATGAATTATTCAGTTGAGATGCTGCCTCCATGGGACACTACAGCTGTTGTTTAGCTTGCCAGTGAGAAGGGGAATTAAATCAACATGTCATACCTATTAGTATTCATTAACCTTCACAATATAGCTACTGTAAAGAGCGTTTTCACTCACGAGGCCAGCATCCATTCAAATTTATTGCAACAAAAGGAAGTGTTTATATATACAAGAAAAGAGTTCATCTCACACAGGATTGGTTTGGTACACCAACATGGCCGCCGTTAACTCATTGTTTTGGAACACCAATATGGCTCCCGTGACGTAATGTGAAAACGCTCTATGCACGCTATCAGAGTTGGGCGTGTACTATTATTTTATTTTGTTTATTTTTATTTATTATTATTTTATTTTCCATTGCAAGTTTTGGCCCAAAGGCCAAAACTCGAGGAGGTATCATTGAAATCGGTGCGTATAAAGGCTGGTTTTCACTAGCAGACGCAGTAAGATGTTGATGATTAGCGCCATTAGTTTGGACAATTTCCTACCAAAACTCCACTGCAGCCGCGTTTGTTGCTTAAGCTTATGTTTGTGCGCTGGTGAAAACTAGCCATAATACTTACAGTAGCAATGGTACTTAAAGTATGAACATACAGTGTGATCTCGAGAGAAAATGAGCGCGCACGTAGGTGACGGGCAATATTAATGATAACGTTCCATCCAGTAATGTATGCAGGGCACTTGTTATTGGTCAATGTCTACAAAGAAGCTGTGCCTGGTGATTGACGTGTCTCTGCTGAGGCATTTGGGTGACGTTGCGAACACAAGAGCACATGGGCTAGTTGACTTAAGAAGCTTTTTAATGTTTCAGTTCCTTTTTTGCATTTTTACAGCATAATTGCCTGTAATGATAGTAAGTAAGTAGTTTGAATCCAGGAGTACAGTAGTTCGTCCTGTATGATCGTCCGGGTGAGAGCAGTTGTAAAACGTTATATCTTCAGAGTCAATTGAATAGTGTTTTTCAGTCGATCAGATGGTATATATCAGTATATATATAGGTCTGGTCCGTTAATGGTATTGGCCATGATATGGTATTGGCTAAAAGACTCGTGTAAAGTGTATCAGCAGTCATTGTTCGGTCCTAGCTATTCGTCTAAAAGATCGTACTGTACGCCTTGAGCAGAATCCCAGTCAATGCTCTGGTTTGTCAGTTGATGATGCACAGCAATGTTATTGTTGGCATCACCCTTTCCCGTTGCTCGTTTGTGTTCAGTCAGTCTCGTTTTATGGTTTCTGCCAATCTCACTGATGTAAGAAGCTTGGCAGACGGAACATTTGATACAGTAAACTGCTGCCTGTCTTTCCTTGGGTTCATCCATGTCTTTAAAGTGCCACTATGATCAAATATTTACCCTTGATTTTTTTAGGTTAATCACATAGAATTCAAGGAAAGATTAAAAACGCCGTTTACCGTTTACAAATATCTGCATTGGTTCAGGAGATATCTAAGTTTGAAAAATGAGTAAAATATGCAAATGAGATTGCTGATGACGTCATACACTCAACCAAATATTACATGAAGTATATATATAGCGCTATCTCAGTCAATTTGCAACAGAAACCATTGAAACTTGGTAGGCCAACAGTTCTAAATGCAACACATCCACAGCTATAACAATTTCTGTTCCCATGGCAACCCACTCTTTTCCAGTCACTTCTAGCCTGATATCAATATTTTAGTGATTTTAAGCTTGGAAAACATTAAACAAGGCTATGAACTCAACCTAATGTGTTTATATGCTTGCTGGATTATGCAGATGAGGCGCCATTGGCAAATATCAATATAGAACCCTAAAAGTGGTCAGAAAAGTCCATAATATTGTGGAGATCTGGAACCTAGTATGTTGCCCTGGTAACAAAAATTGTTAAGCTCATATTGCAAAGCACCTCTAGTAGAATCTTACTGTACAAATTCAAACATTTATTATACAAATTGACTGAGATATCCTTGTTTATCATATTTGATCAAAATGCGGTTGAGTGTATGACATCATCACTTGGTTAATTTGCATATTTTAAAACTTGAATATCTCTGGAACGAAAAGAGATATTTGAAAACAGTAAACAGCATTTTTACTCTTGTATAGAAACACAGCACGTTAAGCAAGCTCTAAAAATGAATAACTATCCAGAATGGATGCTAACAATACCATATCCAAAATCTACAACAGAAGATACCGAAGAGCCTCAAAACGAGAAGAAAATCTATGCATCAACGCCATACATCAAAGGAATCTCGGAACGCCTGCAAAGAGCTTTCAAGTCACATGAGGTTACACTTATTCATAAACCCGTCAATTCTCTAAGATCACAATTGGTACGTGTCAAGGACACAACTGTCAATCTCAAGAAATGCGGTACTGTGTACCAGATCCATTGTGAGAAGTGTAACAAGGAGTACGTTGGCGAAACGGCCCGCTCTCTGGAAATCAGAGTGAAAGAACACCAATCAAGAAGTTCATGAGCTATTCACGAGCATTGTCGCCTGGAGGGTCACTCAGTGGACCCAAATAAGACAAAAGTACTATCAACCGAAGTTAACACCTTCAAACGCAGGATAAAAGAAGCTATTCAAATTAAACTTACGAAACCGGCGTTAAACAGAGACAATGGTTACGAATTAGCAGCTATCTATGACACAATTCTAACCCCCAAGAGGCGTTAAAAAACCCTTTTTAAAATTCATCTTTTTAACATTCATATCATTGACTGATGAAGTCCGGTTGAAAAAACGGACGAAATATTTCATAAGTTTTAACTTTTAGCTCCGAGTTTGTAAAACTTTTTATCTTTTATTACACCCTAAATGTTAGGTATAGTCACTATCTAATTGCCTGTGTTTTCGTCAAAAAAAAAACGAATAGAGGGAAAGCTGTAAAACCTACTCAACATAATTTTAGGGAATCTTACAGGATTGAAAGGCGCAATCCAAAGCTATGTTTGTCAGACAAATTTCGAAACCAAGATTTTGCAGCCGAGCAAAGATATCAATCGAAACTGCCTAGTGAGGTTTATATGTTTAAGGTTTATGTAATCCTATAATATGTAGTAAATGGTTTGAACCCAGAAGTATCAGAAGATCGCGTAATGTGATCGTGCGAGTGAGGCTAGTCACCAAGAACGGTTCTTTTCTGAGATACCCTCGCCCGGACTATCACACATGCAAGACGATAAACTTTTGTCATGTTATGTTAGTATCGCGATCACTACCCCTTCTTCTCAGATCATGCTTTTTCAGTCCATACTCCAAACCTGCAAGTAAATTCACAACTGCTAAAATGAACGCACTTGAATTGTGTTCCGCTCGTGTGTCCACCAACAATCTTGTATTATTTTCTTAGAGATCATGAAACACCATTTTCTATTTGGTAAACAAGCAAAAGAAACTGTAAAACTGTTAGAAGAATCGGTCGATTGGCAGGTAAAGTTTTGTTTATATTACAAGGCGTGAAGGAAAGACAAAAAATGAATATGGCAAACGGAAAACAACAACAGCCACGTAGAACGACGTGCACAAGGATTACTTTGTCACCGCAAACCGAGTCCACAAACCAAAATAATGGCCAGCTATTTAAAACTTGAAGCTACTTGCTTGGGAAGTATGTTGTAGAGAGGTTTAAAAAGATCGGGTAGCAGCTCTCGCAAAGTTTAATTTGTATGCATAGCTGGGAAGAAGGTCGTTTCTGAAGCTAGTTTTGACGTTGCTATTTTCTTCCTGCTTTGAATAAATAAAAGAAGCGTTGAAAGGTGAAGCTTTTCCAGACGGGAGAGCGAGTCGTTTTCGATTATCAAATCTAAAACAAGTTCGATCATTGGAGAGTGTTCCGACAGCTGTTACGTCATAATAAAAGGGCAGTTGCCTAGCTACGTCTAGGCAACGTGCGTGCTTAGCTCAAACTTGGAGACCGGAATTCACATATTTGATCTCGTTTGCTGAAGAAGGTTGGAGTTTATATCATCGCACATCTTTCCCACATCCCACATCTTTCGCTTAAAGTCCAAAAAGGGAGAAGTTCTGAGCGAGTCCGAAAGAGAGTTCCACTGTGACTTCCACATTTCACAAACAGTGTTCAACTGTGGTGTCATTTACTATTATGATGCAAAAAGTATAATTTGAAATACTTTTATCATTTATTCAAGATCAAACATTCATAATTTTTGTATATTCTCTATGCCACACACCGTAGTTTTTAAAAGACATTGGTATTAGCTTTTTCATTTCACATCTGGTTCGCGCAAAATTCATGTTTCACCGATTTTCAATTGTTTAGTTCATCGTTTCCATGGATATATCGATTGCCTTAAGAAAAACATCGTACCAAACTGACGATATCGATCCGATTAAGGGACAAACGTTAATAAACGGATTGGAAAAGCCTAGTATGGTTCAGAAAAGAAACTGTATCGAGACACCTTAAACGGGTGACATAGAACAAAACTAGATCAGAATAAAAGAGAGAAAATGGCAAAAACCGGTTAAACACTCGCTGATGACCAATCTAATATCCCGATATTATCACTGATGTCTTCATATCTTTCTCCGTAGTTCAAATATATGATCTTTCATATATTCACTTGTATTCTTCACCATCTACGGGTATATTACGAACTCACAATCTGACCAACAATCAGTTGGCTTGAAAGCTCAGTTTGTAGAGCACTGCACCAGTCTCGCAGAAGTCTTGGGTTTGAATCCCGTTCTAGCCCCGGCGAATTATTTTCAGGCTTTAATTTCGCAACTGCTTATGTTGGCTCAAAACAGTTTTCAGAAGTTAGATTTTGATGGGTCATTGCAAACACTCTTTATCACTTGATGCTTCAATCATGGTATCAAAAAACTACCCAATTGCTGGTGAACACGTTGTTATCATTTTCGTAACACAATAGGTTACCATAGTAACAGCATGACCTGTTAAAACCACCCTCATTTACAGCTTTATGGGCTTATAATTAAAAAATGGCACGGTGAAAAGTTTTTATATTATTAAATTTTAATAAGCTTGATAAGACGCAACTTTTGGAAAAGTTTTAAAAACATCTGTACATAGGGTTCAGAGCCACTTTAACGTTTCGAAAATTTAAGGTGGCTGTAAACCCCACGTATAGAAACTTTAAACTTTGCTAAAAGTTTAATAATATAAAAAAATTGATAAAATAAAAACATTAGCCATGCCGTCTTTTAATTACTAGCCCATAAAACTGTAATTTTAGTCTATGATCCATGTTTTGGTCAATGATGAAGATAACTAAGGGACTCAATCCATATTTTACACAACTTTATTGCACTTTTATTATCAGCTAACGTAGTGACTTCTATACAAGTGTGTCACGGCATCAAGGTACTATATTTTGACATGCGCAATTATAGCGAAAAAAAGTTAAGACAAGATAACTTTATGATACTACAATAGTACAAATTTTTATTTATTTGTTTGAACAAAGATCTAACAAAACGAGTTATCGCGAGAAAAGGATTTGACTACAACGACAATTAGCACTACATGTACATTGTAGTTCTTTTCCTCCCAAGCAGGCAGGCGCCTCGATGATTTGTTATTCCCACTTTTGGACAGTTATATGCTTGCCTATGTATAGCTAATTCTACTACCATTTGCGAAGATAACCCGAACGTTAAAACGTATGGGTTTGTTGCCTTAGTCCAATCTCCACAGCCTACGCTTCAGGAAAATTAGAGAGATGTATTTCTATTTACATTGCAGACTTGTCTTTAAGCTCCCTTGAGATACACCATCAGATTCAGTGCTACAAATCGCAGGATGAGAATCGATTTTTCACATTTACAAACTGACCCTAATGAAGTTTTTCTAAAACGTAGTCAGTAGAAGGACTCAAGCACTGCTTTCGAGCATGGTCACATGCAAAAGCACAAAGTATCACCTAAGAGGTAACAAGATCGTAAACTCCGCGAGTTTGTTCGTACTATATCAAAAGCTCGATAAGCTCCCGGGGCGCTGTACTTTGGAACACTGCATCTAGCTACTAGACTGATAATTAAGTAATTCTATGCCAAAGTTAGAGAAGAGATCTTAATTAAACAATTAGACTTTAATGCGACCTCGATTCAAACACAGAGCAAGAACGGACAGATTTTAAGTTTGTTAGAATTATCATATTATTTCTGTACATATTTCTGTTTTAGTGAAAACTCGACCCCAAAACCAAACCTCTTGCTTTAAACTACATCGTGTGTAAAGAAAGGATTGTTGTTGTTGATCATTTTTTTTGTTGATCTGGACTGCCGTCTAATCATTTTTAGGGGTTTTCTGATGCTCTGGAAAATCAAAATGCTGAGCTGGCAAATCAAAGAAGGTGGCTGTTAGGATATCATGAAGTTATAGTCACGTGATATGACCTCATCATGTCTTGTTGTCCAATTCATCATGTTTAGATGTGCCATATATTCTCTAAGTTTAATTATTGTTTCTATGATATTTTAAGGCACAGGGCGTAGGGCGTAGGAGATTAAAAACAAAGCGCTGTCCGCATGGGGCCCGAAAATATTTGTTTATGTTTGGTTTAGTCTTCGCCACAGTACCGCAGGAAACATTTATTACCTGGTGTTCCATCGAAGTAATACACATAGAAAGGACCGCAGTTTGTCACTTGAATGTGAGTGGACCTCTTGCAACAATTGTTGCTTCTGTGAAAGCAGACTTTCCTGGTTACTCTGCCTTCAGCCACTGTAGGATGTGTACCATCTAACCAGCCGGGGACGTCAGCGCCACAACGGCGAACAGGTGGACATGAAGTGGGCATTCGATCGCCTGCTGCTCCTTGGAAACGAAACCAGCCAGGGCCAAGGTTATTGTCACATAGATCGTCGCTTTCACTGTAAGTTGTCTTTCTGTTATCTTCATCTAGAAGTCCGTAATTTTCAC
>OZ026604.1:23856931-23979431 GCA_964020085.1 Micromussa lordhowensis
CAGCCGAGCGTCTTCGCTCGGCTGGCTCGTTGGCAATAAGAATCGTAAAGAAATCTTATCAGTCCACGTTCATTTCTTTGAATTAATTACGGTGAAAAGAGAAACTACAACTGAGCTTCAGCACTTTCAGTTAAATAACAGTTTAATTAAGCAACAACAACGTACCGCTGCAAGTTCTTCCATCTCCAGAATATCCAGCTTGACATACGCAAGTGTGAGATCCATGAGTGTTGATACAGTCAGCATTGACATCACAGCTATGAGAGCTGGTAGAACACTCGTCTATATCTATTGTAAGATATGTAAAAAAGCTAATCAATCCACGTTCATTTCATCGTATTAATTACGGTGAATATTTACCTGAGAAGAGAACTACACCTGGGCCGGGTTGTTCGTAAGCTGGTTAACGTTAACCCAGGATTAAAAGTGAACCAAAGTGTTCATTTTCCTTGCATAAAATGATTTTCACTAGCTGCTTATGTTTTGTATAGTTTGAGATTATTCAAATACAATACTAAAGGACAAACAATATAAACAAAACACCTCACTGAAAAAATAAAAAACTTAAATCAAAATTGCTAATCCTGGGTTAGCTTAATCGGGCTTTCAGCAACCCGGCCCTGAACTTTAACACTTTCAGAGAAATAACAGTGATCAATGTCCTTATCGTTGTGGCGGACATTGTACTTCTCCCACCGGGTAGGCAGGTAATTCGAACCCAAAGGCCGGGTCGCTAAGCTAAGTTTGAAACGTTCGGTGCACGGAACAAACGGTCAACGGATCTTAGGATACCCTGCGAGCAGAGTCTCCTTCGATCTTCCTAGACAATCGGGAAGAGGAAGGAGACTCTGCGAGCGGCTTCAAGATTCTTTGATCCGCCGATCATCCAAAAACATGGATGAGTCAGTCCAGTTTCGAACCAGTCGTACCGGTTTTTCATTGACGCGCATGATCATTCCCCGGAATTGCTGACTATTTGCGCGCCCACGTTACGTGGTAAACGTCAATCATCTCCGCCTCCTTGCCGACTGTATGGAAAATTTACCCGAAAGAAAAAAGTCTGAAACCTTGCAGCGGTCCACTCGAAAAAATTATCATTTTACTTTCGGTTTGTACGGCTAGCTCACTATATACATTTTCATTAAATATTCCTTGAAATCTATAACTGAAGACGTTTGTCGGGTTTTTCAACAGCCATTCGCATGCATGAATGACCCCAAGAGATTTGCACGCGACCGAATAAATTATTTCTGCACGTATTTTTCTTAGGGCTACGGACAGAACAATACTTAACCTATAAAACTTCTAACTTATTAGTTCACAAAATTATAAGGTTTATAAGAAGTTTAAGTCTTGTTCAGTCCGTAGCACCAAGACAAATACGTGCAGGAATAATTTGTTCGCATGTAGATTTGCTTGATGTCGGGGTCATTCATGCATGCGAATGGCCGTTGAGAAACCCGACCCGCCCGCCAACAGTTATAAATCTCAAGAATATTTAATTACATGTTGTGACAGTGTATTTAGCGAGTTAGTGCATACTGAAAGTAAAATGATAATTTTCACGAGTGGACCGCTGCAAGATTTAAGCCTTGTTTTGGAAATTTTGCAAACAGTCGGTAAGGAGGCGGAGATGATTGACCCGGCACCAAAACTGAAATTTTGTCTAGACGCTTTGGCGCTGAGGGTCGCGTGTGATTGTTGATTGAGGCTCGGTTACATTTGCATTGGAGCATGCTCAATAGGAATTGTGCAGGCCGCTCGCAGAGTCTCCTTCCTCTTCCCGATTGTCTAGGAAGATCGAAGGAGACTCTGCTCGCAGGGTAATCTTAGGACGGCTATTGATGGAAAAGCTTTGGGAGATTTGCACGCTAAAATTGCTCCTTGGCGGACGTTTTAATCTAATGAAGAGAAGCAACGGTTAGAGCATCTATTAGCGTTGATCTAGGCGGAATCTTGAGGCGATCTGATCCTTTGGGGCGAATTTATGGCTGGATTCCTTCGGTCGATCTGCTGGGCTCCGTCACTCGAGTGCCCTACCTTGTCTCTCTTTATAGTGAGAAGAATACAGAGAAGCTAAAACCCGCTGAAATCGCTCTAAAACCCCTCCAAACAACATAAAACCACAAGTTATACAAACAACAGGACAGGTAAGTCGATTTTATTATTTTTTTCTCCTTAGTTTGAAATATTTTGTACGATCGTTGTATTCCCATACAAACTCTTATAATAACGCTATTACGCAATGTCATGTTGACGGCTCCCAGGGAGCTTGGGCTACCTGTGATAAAACTACTTATCGGGCACGATATAGCAGCATGTGGTATGACAATCAGGCAATAAAACTACCTATCGGGTACGATATAGCATCACCAGGTTGATAACCATACAGTACGATCCAATGCCTCACGACACAGGATGGAATAACAATTTTGTCCAGTATTCTCCTCCATACTAAACCCAATTCACGAAAAGATAAACCAGAAGTACCTCTGCAAGTGGTTCCATCTCCAGTATACCCAGCTTCACAAGTGCAAGTGTAAGATCCTTGAGTGTTACGACAGACAGCATTGACATCACAGCGATGCGAGCTGTTAGAACACTCGTCTATATCTATTGTAAGACACATAAATCTATTTAGTCTACTTTCGTGTCATTGTATAATTATTGACCCAGTTAAGCTGAGAACAGAGGCACGCAGTGATACAAAAATCAACGTACCACTGCAAGATATGCCATCTCCAGAATATCCAGCTTTACATGTGCAAGTGTAAGATTCCTGAGTGTTACTACAGTCAGCATTGACATCACAGCTATGAGAGTTGGTAGAACACTCGTCTATATCTATTATAACTAGGATAAATAAAGAAATCTGTTTAGTGTATTCTCGTGTCATTGTATAATTACGGTGACTCAGTTAAGCTGCGAACAGAGACAAAAATCAACGTACCACCGCAAGTTCTGCCATCTCCAGAATGCCCAGCTTTGCAGGCGCAAGTATAAGATCCACGGGTGTTAGTGCACTCAGCGTTCGCAGCACAGCTATGAGAGCTGGTAGAACACTCGTCTATATCTATTATACGACAAATAAAGAAATACAATCAGTCCGCTTTTGTGTCATTGTATCGATTATTTTGATTATTTCACTAAAAAGAGAAATACACCGACAAGAACTTTAATAATTTCGATCAGTAAGATAAAAACAACAACAACAACAAAAATAATATACAATAAAATATAGTACCCCTGCAAGTTCTGCCATCTCCAGAATATCCAGCTTTACATTTGCAAATATAAGATCCATGAGTGTTACTACAGACAGCATTAGCATCACAGCTGGACGAACAGTGGTCTTTTAATGTGAGTATATATGAAATAGTTCATATATTTGAACTGCGGTCATAGATGAAAGTGAAGAATGATCCTCGCAGTGAATTTTCCAATTTAAGCAACTGGAAAGAAAAGCCTGAAAAAATCAGGGCTTCAGCGGGATTCGAACCCGTGACCTCCGCGATACCGGTGCGATTCTCTACCAACTGCGCTATGAAGCCACACATTGGGAGCGAGGTCAATTTGTTGAGTTCATATCTTCCCGTGAGGAGTGAAATGATGTGAAACCCTGATTTTTTGGGTGATGTAGCAGCTCTCCTAAGGTCTCACATGATTGGCTTGCTACCCTTTGAGAGTACAACAGAACAAACAACAGAAACAATGCCCCTATCCCTAACACAATAGCAGCTGCTACAATGATAAAACAAAAGCAGCTTTGGACAGCTGCTACACTACTGGATTTTTTTCAGGCCTCTTCTTTCCAGTTGCTTAAATTGGAAAATTCACTGCGAGGATCATTCTTCACTTTCAGTGGTCTTTTACTATTTTAAGATAAATAGAAATATCAGTTCAGTCCACGTTCATGTCGTTTTATGATTAACTCAAGTCAGGCTATTCAGGCAACTCAGGCCGAGATTTTTTTACCGTCTGCAACGGGGGAGGGATACAGAGGAATTCCACCCTTTCCCACCGCCACACCCCACCCCCGACTATCATATCCACCAATTTTACGAATATTTAAGAAATGTACCTTTAAGGCGGGGGTAAACATGAATAGGCGTGAAATTTGAAGTGATATAAAAAAGGAAATTGTTAGGATTAAGATGGGTTGGAAACACTACCAGACAGTTGACCCCCGCAAAAGAGAGCTCCTGGTTGCTAGGGGACTGTTTGGTATCCGTCTACTAATTCTTCGCTTCAAATTTCAATTTCCAAATCCATCAAATCTTCAACATTTCATATTTTCCTCAATTTAACCTATCCTTTGAGAAAAAAATATCTCTTTCCCAAAATGCCCAAAAATCACCCAAACATTTACACAAAACCGCCAAACAGTGGTTAATGAGATAAGCAGAGAGATTTAGTGTCGCTTGAAACGTGACCGAGATATAGGCAGAAAGGCCGTGTTAAGCAACCTGAAAACAGCCTTCACGTTTACCCCCGTCTTAACTTTACATAGTGGGAAAAAGATATTTGGGAAGGTGACGCCATATAAGCGATGTTAGCCAAACAGCCGCAATCATGGATCCGCAATATTGGATTTCTAGGTTTTCCAAGACGCCAGGAAATCACCGAACATGTTCTCAAAATGACGAGAGGTTGAAGGTTAATAAAGTTAAACTCCATATATAATAGCCTTCAGGTCTTAAAACGAAAGAAATCCCTTTCAAATTATTTTAAGACACGGTACCCAGTACTTCGGCGAATAATGTTACTACGCGCTTTGCGTAATACACGGTATATGTTTTAAGCGTTAACTAAAATTGCGGCCAATAAGCAAATACGCTAATGTTATTTGTTCCCAGGTCTTGATTTTCTGTCATTCACTATTACCTTCCTTGCAGTGCTCCCCCCGGAATCCAGCACTGCAAAGACATCGATATCCCTTGTCCGTAAAACCGGCCTGACAAATCCCGTTGTTCTGGCACTGTCGTCTGTTCTTTCCGCAAGCGTTCTTAAACAGGGAAACCGAGAAGCAGGAAATTCTTTTAAGTGCTAGTTTTAACAGTGCTAAAGATCTCCATGCAAAACTGATATCAGATTTCGATGTGAGATCGGGCAGACGTGAGCACTGAGCTGCTCAGGGATGCAAGAGGACTCTTCGTGAGAGCTAGAGTCTACGAATACACACAGTTTTTCATATTTCCTGAAGGAGCCTAGTCAGGCTCCGCCATTTTCGATGCTATCGAAACTATTGATATTGCACGGTGAAGCGAAATGTTATTGATTTCATGTAAGTTGTGTTCCTGAAAGTATATGCAAAATTATATTTTGTAGTTTCATAGTGTTTTCCTAGCTTCGTTTCGACAAACTCTCGCACGTAAACAAAAACGTAGATTTGGCCCTTCAAGGTAAAAAGAAAATATCCCACCTTATAGATTTTCTTTGTTTGAGAAGGAAAAAGAAAAAAAGTACAAAAAAATACAAAAATTAAGGAGTACAGTTTATGAACTTTTATGCCTCGATACTCGGTATCTACTGGAGAGGGGAGACTGCTAACAACAGTTCACTATGCCACCATTAGCAAAAAATAAATGATATTCTAAAACAGAACTCTTCGTTGGACAGTCTTATAATGACCAGTTAACATTTACATGTACATTTGTAACCCACAAAGGGTTAATACATCAACACAGAATTAAACAAAATGGTTATTATTTTTTAATCATTACCTTCGCGCCACGATAATAGAACTTTGGGTTACTCGTCAGGTCTGCTTCATGCTCAATGTGAGTGGAGTTATTTAACTCACATGCATGTGTTCCCCTGTCAGGATGTTTATTTTTAATGTTAAGACTGACACAATTGTCATCCTGATAGCAAAGAAGCTCACAATCGTCCAAATCCTTAACGTGCAGGGCTCTAATCTTGTGGTTCATTAAACGTCTCTCGGCAAAGAAGTAGTGAGCTGGGAAGTGCAGTTCGCGATTTCGATCTGAAATAAATTATGTTGAAGTTAATTAATAATTTGAGCTGGCGAATGCTTCTTCTAAAACTCTGGGTACCTCAAAATTTTACGCTCTAATTTCATGTCTTTTACTTCCGTTAAATAAATAAGTAAATAGATAATCATGGAGGTCAATTGTTTCAAAGTTGTTGGGACAGCCCATAAAGAGTGCAAAGAATGATAGAATTCCTGCTTTCATTCTAAGGAGTACCCCCGCAGCTAGCTTGGTGAAAAATGCAATGGTAAAAGAGTTCTTAATGCTGCGGAAGAAACAGGGCACGATGATAGTGACGATGAAGATGGAAGTGTCGGCCAACATGAGAACAATGATAGTCATTTTATAAACGATTACAATGTTTAAAAAGGCACTGACGGACCAACCAGTGAGAATAAAGAAGGAAGCGAGAAGCTTCAGTGCTTGGATAAATCGATCACTCAAGAAGGATGTTGCTCCGATAACACTAGATGGTTCCCGGTTCACTAGGCGGTTCCCGTACTGCTCTTCAGTGTGTATGGGGCTGACATTTTTATCCATTATTTTTGTCCACCAAGACCTCCACATTGGAGAGTTGAAGAAGCCATGATGAGGACGCGGAGGACAACGTCGATAAAAAGAATGAAGTTCATATTTTACTACTTACCTCGCCATACTATAGAGTCATTTATGAAGACATAGATACACAACTAAAGCAACAACGGGATTCAAACCCATGCCCTCTGCGATACCGGTGCAGTGCTCTACCAACTGAGCTATCAAGCCAACTGTGTGCTGGTGACATTGTAAGTTCGTCATGTACCCGTAGATGGTGAAGAATACAAATGAATCTATGAAATATCACACATTTGAACTGCGGAGAAAGATATAAGACGTAGGCGATCATCGCAGTTATATACACAACTTCAACAGCTGTGAAATTAAAGCCTGAAAAAAATTCAAGCCTGAACGGGATTTGAACCCATGACCTCAGGCTTAAATTTCACAGCTGCTGCGACGATCGTCAATATCCCTTCATATCTAGATCTTTCTCCGCAGTTCAAATGCATGATATTTCATACATTCATTTGCAGTCATTTACTTTGTTTATCACAAACCTAAATACCGAACGCAGCGATAAATTTGAAATAAAATTTTAAAAGCTAGCCGTAAATTAGCCGTTGTTGTTCACCTTCTCCAGACAACGCAGAATTTAGTCATTTCACGTTGTTTTGCGGAGTACGGCAAACACTGGCAAAGAAATGTACCAAGAGTTACAACATAACGCAAGTGCACAGCCATTTTTTTTGTCATTAAACCTTTTGTTTGTTGGAATGCGAAGAAGGTCTTTTTGGCCTATAGCTTAAAATTGGTTGGTGAAAATTATAGCGAGTAAATTGCCAGTTTTACAAATTTGAATATTATTGTAGTATTTTAAATTGTAAAGCGCTGTTGATCAGTAAATGTAAATAGCGTTCCAGAAGTTATTAAAATTATTATTACATGTATTATCTCATGGCGCCTTGGCAATTTGCTGAAGTAAATGAGAGACCGAAAGGCGCAAAAAGTAAAAATTACCGGTCCAGTGGCAGACATGATGACATTGTTTCATTTATAATTCATCTACTGTGTCTGTTTTCAAATTTACAGGTCTAATTGTAAAGGATAAGACCCACGAAGCGAACGAGCGATGTTGAATTCGCTATAAATCGAGACAAACATTTTGTTTCTCATCTATTGAAATATGTTGCGACCTGCAAAATTTGTCTGTTCCTGTTAGTTGAACTGAATATATAAAAACTAAAAAAATTGCAGCTGAACGAAAAATGTGAACCATTTATGCAATTCTGATGGCGGTTATAATAGCTAGCTCTGCAGCTTGCCAAAAAAAATTAGATAACAACGAATTAAATGTAACCATTTGGTACTGAGGTTAGTCGGATGCGGGATCTAGATGTAGTAAGCGTGTTGTTGAATTTTACACCTTTTCTCAAATTTTCAACCCTGTTTTGAAAAAAAAAATAGGATAAATTTATATTATATATGGAAATCCCAAGCTGTTGAGGTCTTTCCTTTTTTACTTCACCTTCCTTGCACATTGGAGTGATAACGCATAATGTTGTCGGCAACAGAAACATGACGAGCACAGAAAATCTCGAATATACCCATGGTTACGCCGAATGTCCTCAGTTCTTACATCTCTCATTGATCGAATGAAATGCTTATGCTCTCTTGGTGCGGTATTTTGGCTCGTTTCACGAGAAGTAATTTTAAAACCGGCCAAACAACCAGTTTTTTTCATTATACATAAGAAAACAGCCGTTTTTATTTTGACACCCAGAACCGAGAGGATCGCTTCGACACAACTCCTTGACACGCCAAAATTTCGCAAAAGTATCGGCACAAAATGCATTTTTTAAACTCACCCTCCGCAGTGGTTGGATAAAGCATCATTGAAATCCATGACGATAAAACGAAGAGCAATGAAAACCACATGCTTACACAGCATTGAATGGTCTCTGTTCCCTGAGGGAATCGAGGATGCAGTTGAGCTAGTTCCAGTGATATGCGTTCTACTGAAGTATAAGCCAACTTCGACTAATGACAGATTGTGCAAGGTGTTAGAAGTACGTCATTTAACAATTGACATGCATATGACAGTTTTACTCAGCCCACTTTTAATTTATGATCTTGGTATCTAAATTCTGTATGTTAAAAGCTTCAAGGCAAGCGATAATGTTTCTTTTTTTTCTTGTTATAGTTCTTTCTTCAATCTTTTTTCGCCTTTTTAATATTGTCATGTATTCTCTCAGAAAAGCTTTAGATCTGACGCGTGATTGATCGATTCTTTAAACAAACATTCACAACGTATTCCCGCTATATGCCGGATGCGTTTGTCAATTTTGATGCATTTGTCCTCTTGATTTGACATTGCCATAGCAACCGCATGTTGACATGCCAGTGGTGCCAAATTTTGTCTCCCTGACAAAATGTTTTCCGCGACACTCCGTCGGAACTGTTATGAAAACTGTCCAATCCAAGTGCATGGCGGATGATATTTCGTCGAATGTCATCTTAACGGTTCGGCGCATGTCTCCAAATCAAAATACTTCTGTTCGCTTCTTATCAATGTTATCGCTTTAAAAACCCTACTCAGATGTAGTTCAGCAATCACATGCGTTAGTCGTTAGTCGTGGCAGAATTAATGACGGATGACCAAAATTCTCAGTGTTGGCCCGTTCGATTTATTCCACGGTTGATGATTTTACGGCTATTTGCATACGAAATTAGCTAACTATCATACGATTGGTTCATAAGCAATGAAAACCTTGGCCTGTGCCAAAAAGCGCGCACAAGCAAATTAAAAAATAATACAGACATGCGCCGAGCCGTTAAACCCTCCCTTTAACACCCAGAACACGAAGTCAACCTCCATTGTATTATAGCCAACAAATTCTTCTTAGGTACATTCTGCATCACTCTCATTAGGCTCGATTTCCAGACCGGACACGAGAGAGGGGCGGAAATCGAGCCTACACTCTCAGCGTCTTCAAGATTAGCTACTAAACGTAAATAATTATCATTCGATGCATTTTCCCTTCTTTTTCCATTGGACAAGAGCCCACCACGTGACCTGCAAATAACTGCCTACAAATAATGGTCTGCACATGCGTAATAGTGTCTAAATTTGTTTGCTACAAATAATATTCTGCTCATGGGTAATTGAAACCACGCTCTTGTGTGAAAAATGGCAGATCCCTTCCCTGAGCTGTCGGAGAATGATTTAAATATGAAAACAAACGTGATGATCGAATGATAAAACAATTATTGAACTCGGTTATCGCAAAAATATCGTGATTTGTTAGTGTCTCGCAGATCTGCTCGCCACTGCCAAATCACTATATTTTGCTTAACCTCGTCCAATAATTGTTAATTATTGGATTGTCTTATACGAACGAAAACGCTAGGAAAGAGTTGAATTTGAAAATGAAGATATCAAACACGAAAAATGTCCAATTTTATGATGCAGAAAATACAGCATTACAGTATTCTCTTTTCCCTACCGACGGTAAAATAATTGTGAAAGATTAATTGTTTTCACATTGCTGATCCTCTCTTCTCATATGGCAAGAATTAAATAACTTTTGAGATTTGTTTCAAGAAGTACAAGGCGTGTCTTGAATAATGTAATGACAATGACAAAAACACAGAGACAAAGGAATAGAGCAAAAGCATTTTAATAAACTGTATCGTGAATATGGCACCTGATGCAGTATTTACATGATGGAATTGAAGTACAAGACTATGAGACTTTAATGCATTTGGCTCAAGCAATTTTACAGCATTTGAGTTTATAATAATAATAATAATAATAATAATAATAATAATAATAATAATAATAATAATAATAATAACTTTATTTTAGTGTCGTATGTGTTTAGCACTGTTGTGCTAATTGGGGACACTATAAATAAATAAACAAATATTTCAAATAGAACATAAACTGTTAAGAATCCCAACTGGTGGGAGGCTGACCAGTTGGCTATTTACACAACGCGGTCGAGGAGTTGAACTTGGGGCTACCGAGAACAAATCCAGATAGTGGTAGGATGAATGATTTGAACCACGGGCCTCCAGATTTTAAATCCAGCGCCCTAAACCACTCGGTCACGCCACCCGCTCCAGTTAAAATTTAAACTATGACGATCTAATTAAACGATGCGTACATTCTAACTTTTCACCCTGCACACTGTTTATTGTCATAAAATATATATAACACGAAACATCGTGTGTGACCACATCACAGAGGGAATTGAAAATACGGCACTTAACGGAGTTTTTTTGACAAACTTCGATTTCTTTGGAACTGTGTGTCAAATCTGACGGTCTTTCGTGTTTGATACATCTTCTCAATCGAAGTTGAAAGGAGAAATTCAAAAGAGAAAACGAAAGGGGAAATGAAATCGTAAACATTTAAGATGCTAATGAAGATCAGAAATCCAAAACACCGTTTTCCCTTTGTTTAAACTTGATGAGTTTGAGGCGTATATTTCCTTGGTTCGGTTCTGTTCCCGTTGTTTAACGTTATTCAGATCGAGCTGACATTGATCGTCTGAATCCGGGACAATTCCCCATCCGTAACTTCAATAATATTTTTATGCAATAAAAGTCTTAGAGGGTATAAAGCACTTAGTATTTCCTTTGCGGTAAGCCAATTGGGATGAGGCCCTAATTTGCTCTCGAAAACTTGGTAACAAAGTTTTGTTATTGCACTTGAGAGAAAGCTAAGACCCTATCATATTATGAGTAAAGAATGTTTCTTTTCCGCATCAACACATTGGAAACCAGTCTCATTGAACTGTTAATCATAAAAATTACAATTTCCTTAATTGTGATTGGTTTAAAAAAACTCCTATTTTCCACTAATCTACTCGCCAAGTTGTTATCGGACAGTTAAATAAGCCGATCGCATTCAAAGTTGCAGTTTAAATCAACCAATCTCAATTTCAGAGTGACATGAAACAATTTCCTTCTCCTTTGTCAGTGTTTAATGCAAATTTTCCCTTTCCTTCATAACTTGGCTATTCTTCTTTTCTCGGAAATTGTAATTTGTATGATTAATTGGTAATAAGACTTCGTGTCGTCCAATGCGATCTGTAATCATACTTGCGATAAACAAATCGGACTCCCGCTGCGCGGTCGTCCGATTTTGTTATGACTTGTATGATAAAAGACCGACGTGGACTCCACTCAGTCCTGTTACCATTACTTATAGAAGAAGCGACAACTATTCCATTTGCTTTGTTGAAAATAACCTCACGATGACCACCAACAAACAATAATATGTAAGGCACACTGCTGTTGCGCTGAAAATGACAATAAAAAAGTATTATTTAGGCCCCGTCGACACGTATTCGGATACTTTTGAGTCCGCAACTACAGTTTTCTTTCCGGATAAGGCCTCCGTCCACACGCATCCGGCGAATTCGGCAGCGAACCCAGATATTTTTGAATCCACTCTCCAGAGGGGAAAAAATAAATCTGATAGCGTGTGGACAGTGAATCCGGATACTTTCGAATCCGATGACGTAGCAAAATCGTGTCCTGTCTCCTACCAATGTGGTAAACTAATGTGGCGACACAACGTGTAGGCCTAGTTTTTCTAGAGCAACTATGCGTGTGGACAGGTGAATCCGATTTGAATACGCTACGTGTGGACAGGAAATTTCTGATACCGGAAAGAAAAAGATGGGAATTCAAAAATATCCAGATACCTGTTTAGAGGGCCTTAGTTGTGTTGTTTTAACAATTGTGGGATACATTAGGAAAAGCAACAACAACAACAACAACAAAATTTATCGCACCCCAGAGCAAAACGTTATAACATTTTGAATGCACGAGAAAGGAACAAATCGCGAAGCTAATAGCAGATCTCACATATGCCCTAAGTAAAATGATAATTGAAATCTTCATTCAGCACTCGACCGAACCTATACCTTCTAAGATTGTCTAACCCCATTCTGTTGCTGTTTTATTTTTACCAGAATCCAAACGAAAACTTTCTTCCATCGGGTTTGGCAGATGATATGTCAGCCATCGACCTTTATCAGAGGTTCTGAATTGACGATTTGCTGATGACTGAGAACTGGTCAAATCTTTTATCGTCCGCTGAGAAATGAAAGCTGAGATCCAAGGATTTGCTGTTTTAAGCCTGGTTCACACTAGCGACGGAATCGGAAGCGGAGTTGGAATCGGAAGCGCAAGGAGCGTTACGATCCAGTGTAAATCAAAAAGAGGAATCGGAAGCAGAGTTGGAATCGGAAGCGGAGTCGGAATCGGAATCGCAAGGAGCGTTACGATTCAGTGTAAATCAAAAAATGGAGTAGGAAGCGGAGTCGGAAGCTCGACGGAAGAGGAGTTAGAAGGATCAGAAGAGTTTCTTTTTCTTCCGATTCCGTTTCCGCTTCCGTCGCTTTCGATTCAGTGAGAACAAGGCGAACGGAATCGGAAGCGGACGCGGAATTATCAGCCAATCAAAAAACTCATTACTAGTCCCTTTCAAACTTAGAGCAAGAAAAAATGGCGGCTCGGGAGAAAAAGCTGGCAGAGGCTGTGAGACAGTTCCCCGTTCTATATGACAAGTCCTGCAGGGACTTCAAAGACAACAGCAAAAAAAGGCTAGCATGGAACGATGTAGCTAACAAGTAGGACTTCAGACCGGTATGTATTACAGTAGTGAATACAGTTTCATTTGTTTAACAAGGTTTCCAAATTTGCCTTGACTTTTCCTTTTTAAAAGTACTCCACGCACCCACAACCTTTTGCTTTCTTGGTTCCGTTGCAGACGTCTTCTTCGTCGTATGAGAATAAAAAGCAATAACAAAAGCAGCAATCTCTCGTCATCTCCCGGGTCCGCCATCTTGAATGTTTACAAATGAAAGCGAGGCTTACGCTGAAAGTGAGGCTTACGATTCCGCTTCCGTCGTGCCGATCCACACTACTTTCTTCCGATTTCGACTCCGCTTCCGTCGCTTCCGTCCCTAGTGTAAACCACCCCCTATGGATAACTTTGAAATGATAGAGGGGAAGTTAACTGATATCTGAAACTACAAAACCTCTATGAAACATTATTTAATTGATAAATATTTCCCTACGAATCATTTCAAACCGTCTTTTATCAACGACTTCCTTACTTGCACAAACGAATCCATCCCCGGTGTAGCCCCCTTTACAAGTGCACGCATACGAGCCCACTGTGTTAAGGCAGTCAGCGTTTTCATGGCATTGGGCCGATCCGGAAACACATTCGTCTTCATCTGGTAAACAGAAAAGTTCTGAAATTTTGAAACCTAGTGTACAGACTGCCGTTAATACAGGGACAGGTATTGGAAAAATAAGGCTTTCCTTGTGCCTGACGGGCTGTGTAAAGGTTCGCCAGGTATTGTGAAAAATGCACAGCCGCCTTTTTTTCTTGCTGAGGATTGTCGCAGGGGTTCCTAGTGTGTTAAATTAAACGGGCTTCGCTTTACATACTTATGTGTACATCTATTTCTAAATCTCTGTTAAATGTTGTTGTTTATAGTGGTCAATGCGCTTAGCTACACCTAGCTAATTCACAGACATGCCACTTAAACTGAATGAAGCAAATACTAGACATAATAGACTTAAAAATCCCAACTGGCAGGAGGCAGACCAGCTTGCTACTCACAAGCATGACCAACGTGTTGAACTAGGGTCTACCAAGAAACAACTCCAGCTTAGTATTCAAAGCTCTATGGCCACGCTGCCACCGTTACTCCACTCGTCTGTTTTATAACATATTTTACTGACAAAAGCAGCGTACCAGCACAATTAAACCCATCGCCGCCGTATCCAAGATTGCAAGCACATGTAAATGACCCCACGGTATTTTGGCAGGACGCATTCGCGTGGCAGCCACCATTGGAAGAACTACACTCGTCGATATCTAAAAAAAATAACATACATCAGACGAGATAAATATATGTTTGAATGGAAATGAAATTACCGTTGAAAACGTCGTCGTGGGCCACCAAATTAAATACATACACGCTAAGTGGAGCGCACAAACAACAACAACAATTTCGAAATACAATCCAAATAGTACAAATAAAGAAGCAAAGCTCTCAGAAAACAGCTGTTCTCATTTATAGTTAGTGACAAAACGGCTTAGTTCATTATCAGCGTCCTGTACGGGTAACGGGTATTTTGTTTAGATTCTAAAACGTTAAATGCATTTTTTTTCTGTAATTTATTTTCCCCGCTTCGCATTGATTTGGAGAAAATGTGAACGACATATGTGCAAAGGAAAACATCCTTGACTAGTTAACCTTAATGAAAGAAAGAAAAAGCCCAAGAGTTCAACGATCAGTACATACATATGCATGCCAAAAAAAGAACTCTAGATAGCCCGTAAAATTTAAGAGTATTTCGTAATACTAAGGAAAAAACACAATGGTATGCCTATTGAAAAAATTACGGAGCAAGTTTAAACCACGAGGCCACCAATAATATAAATGATAATCCTAAACTAGCTGACCATGAAAGCATTACGCGTCGAAGAGGACATGAATAATACTGAATCGTATTTTTAGTTAGAAGATAGCTTGTTTTCAGAATGAGAGCAGACTCGTATAACTTGGTAGCTAGAGTGGTTTGTCAGGTAATCATGCTGTAAAGCCAACGAGGAAGGACTTCTGTTAAGACTTCTTTATCGTGTAAGTGCGTGAGTGAAGCTGCTGACTGCAAGTAGTTCTTGTGAACTATATCCTTACCAATACAGCTCAACCCGTCGCCATGATATCCTGTCTTGCAAATGCAGTTAAATGAGCCCACAGTGTTTTGGCAATTTGCATCACCATGGCAACTGCCATTATCGATTCTGCACTCGTCTATATCTAGACAAAAATAAGCATAATGTTAGAAAAAAGAGGTGACGCATCACGGATTTAGATCAAAAGTAAATGACAACAAAATCATCGCCATGTAGTAAGGGTAGCAACAACAGTAATATGCTCAACATCAACAACAACAACAGCGCCATCAAATGAAAATGGTGCCGATTGCGGTTAGTTCAGACCTAAATATTATAAGGATCAAAGAACCATCTTCCGCGTTGAAGCTTGAGATTTCTTCTTCGTTTTTGCTTCTTTCCTTCGGCTTCTACCTTCTTTTAACAAAAGCAACCTATGGCAGTTAAACCCATTGCCACTGTACCCAGCCTTGCAAGAGCAGATAAACGAGCCCATGGTATTTTGGCAGTCTGCATTAGCATGGCAATCACCATGCGCATCGCTACACTCATCTATGTCTAAAAGAATAAAGGGGGAAAGTTTCTAAAGAAACTGTGGTGCTGCGTCAATGTGGAGTATTACAAGATAATTTGGTTTTATTAACTGAGTTGATAATGTGAATTGGCCACGGTAAAAGATTCGAAAGCTGACGTTTTGAGCGTTAGCCCTTCATCGGAGCAAAGACCGACGAATATTCGCTCCAACGAAGGGCTAACGCTCGAAACGTCAGCTGTCGAATTTCTTTACGGCGGTGGTCAATTCACATTATCAACTCAGTTGATAAAACCAAATTATCTATGTCTAAAAGAAATGAATTTAAATTAAGTGAAAAAATGTATACAAACACTTAATTTGAATAGAGGAAAGAAGAATAATCATACATAAAACGTCCTTACTATTAGAAACCCCCTGTTGCACGACAACAAAGGTTTACATAGCAGCTACAGCACCACAGCAACCAGTAGTAGTGACGATAACAAACAACAACTAATCTTTATTATAACAACCTCCTTAAAAAGTCATTTTTCAGCTGTCTGTGCAGCAAGAGCAGCTACACCTGTAGAAAAGATTGGTCTTGTTTTCACAGCACCTACCTTCAGAAGGTAGCAAATCTGTTGTATGAAATGTTGTATGAAACAACAACAAATTATTATTATAAGAACTTCATTCATTTTTCACAGCAGCTACCTTCAGAAGGTAACAAATGCGTCTTATGAAACATTTTGTGAAAGAAGAAAGGTTCATTCAGTGTCGCGATCTTGAGACAAAGAAAAAAATCTTAGTCCCGCACAATATTCGAACAGACAATGTTCAGATACCACTCGAGTGCTCTAACCACTGTGAGACTCGTTGGGGGTTAAGCCCTATAAGGTTCATATGCGCATACTTTTTGTTTTTGTTTTTGTTTTGTTTTTTCCTTTTGTTTACTTTATTTTAATCCTTATTTAATATAGATCATAATACCACAATAATACCACAATTTAAATGTTATTTCGAATTTAACTAGGCCAGACGTTACGATACGGTTACTCATAATTTTCATTTTTTTAACAGAATATAAAATGCCTCGGGAATAGAAAAAAGGTTTAAAAGAGATACACCATATAAAAAAACAAAACAAAAAACAAAACAAAAACAATGACAACAGCAAGGAAAAGGTATTACAATTGAACATTAAAGATACAAAATATGTCTTTCATAAAGATGCCATTTTTTTCAAAAAATACTTATTTTGTTTCTTGCGATAAGCTTTTCTGTGTCATACTTGTTTTTTTAAGATTTGGATAAAATGCGTAATTGATGGCTTATTGTCATGGCGTCTACAATCCCATAAATAAATTTTTCCTAAAAAGTAAGACATAATTTTCCAGATCCATCTCCTCCCTCAAAAAACCAACGATAACATCACTTAGTAATAGGTATCTGCAACTACTTAATTTACTCTAAATGTTATAAATTACATCATTCCAAAAGGCTTGCGAAATAGCGCAATAAAACAAGAAATGCTGAATAGTCTCAAGAGCTTCATTACAAAATGTACAATTGGGATTGCTAAGTTCAACAATTGTTCAATTGGGATTGCATGCTAGGTTCAACAATTTCGAAAGCGTCTTGTGTGGAGATAAATAGTGAAATGTAATGAATTTAACGCTAGGAGAACGAATGTCAATCATTATCTTACCAGAGCAGTCCAACCCGTCGCCAGTATATCCCTGTTTGCAAGTACAACTAAATGAGCCCACGGTATTCTGGCAGTTTGCGTTAGCATGACAACCGCCATTGTTGGAACTGCACTCGTCGATATCTACGGATTAAAGTCAATGATATATTCATAATTATGTCCTGACAGTGCCACTAGTGATAGTAAGAACTGCTTTGAATAGCAGTGAAACGGAATGGTTCAAAAGTTCCAGAGCACTGGTCTAACTTTGGAGTTGGACGAAAATTTGATTGGTTTTTCACCGATTGGACCATAATTTGCTGTTGCTACTGCTGCTAATAATGACAAAACAGGTTCGTTTACCTTAACATGTACATTCCAACTGTTCTTATAACATAGCGCGCGCGCTTGTCCTACCTAATTCCTGTAGAGCCATCATGGTAAAGATCCCTATATACGCACTGCCGTCGGTATATAACATCACTTAAGAAGCTAGAGGCGCCTCGAACAACTCTCCATCGTGCTCTCCAAACTACCCCCGTGCATCCATAATTAATTCTTAAATATTTGCTGTTAAGTTTCGACTGTCAACAACCGTCTTGAGACATTTTACAGCAGACTACAAGCACAATAATTTGATTTCAACAGTTTTGTCATTGTTTGACAAATCAACCTACCATCACAGCTAAAGCCACCCCCTCTGTATCCAGGCTTACAAGTACAAGTAGATGAGCCTTCGGTGTTCTGACAGGTTGCCTCGGCATGGCAACCACCATTATTGATACTACATTCATCTACATCTGAAAAATCATTATAGACTTAAAATAAAAGAATAGCCACATTTTCAATTTACAAATTAAACAAGAACAGTATTGCTGCTGAAGCAATGCTGCATCATTGCTGTTCAAGACAGGAACGACGGGAATGAACGAATGTGACCGATTGTACGGAACGTTTCTTACCAGAGCATTCCAATCCATTGCCATTGTATCCTGACTTACAAGTACAGCTAAATGAACCCACGGTATTCTGACAGTCTGCGTTGGCATGGCAACCGCCATTGTTGATTCCACACTCGTCTATATCTAAATGAGTAAAAACGAGATAAGAAGCACTCTCATCGAGGGGTACAGTCTCCCTCCACTCCAGCTCCATTGAGTTCGTGACGAATGACGCCATTGTCTAACATCTAAACAAATAAAGGGAGCAAGTTTCTAAAGAAACTGTGTTGCGGCGTCGGTGGGAGTATTACAAGATAATTTGGTTTTATCAACTGGGTTGATAACGTGAATTGGCCACTGTAAATAGATTCGAAAGCTGACGTTTCGAGCGTTAGCTCTTCGTCGGGACGAAGGGCTAACGCTCGAAGCGTTAGCCTTTTTGCGAAGAGCGAAGGACTATTGGGCGACTCATGAGCCTGCAGTTCTAACAATTCAGCGTGTCGTAGAAAGTAATATAATGAATATTTTCAGATGTCGATGTTGGAGAAAACGATAGCCCTACAAGCGAGAGATTTTGAATTCGAATCCTATGGGGCACAACAGTATTTAGGAGGTATTTATTTTCATTTTTGTTTTTTACTTTTTTATGTATTAATGGTTGTAAAAAAAAATGTTCATCGAGACACAGAACCGATGCTTAAAATAACATTTACCAAAATGGAAATCATCTGAGGCTTTTAATCATTCGAGAAGTCGTCCAGCACATCGATCCATCTCGAACTCAAAGTATATTAGCCTTATTTGAGCCCTTAGTTATCATTAGGGTCATATAGGGTTACGAAGGAAAAACGATGAAGACTTTCCCTTGCAATCGAGTCGAGGAGGATGAACCTTGAAGGCTTTCCCTACAAGTCGTATGTAAGCCTACATCACACAGGGCGCTCCATTGAACAGCATTGAATTGGTTCACCAGTGAGAATTTCAAGCTAAAAAAACATACGCAGTCGACCGTGCAGAAATGATCCACGAATTGCCACAGAAAATAAACCACTGGAGGATTAAATATTTTGCGACTTGGGCGCAACCGACGGCCACTGCCTTATATACTGGTCAGCGGAGCTACTAAAAAGTTAACAGGAATTGAAGGACGGAAGGAAGGAGCTGAGCGAAGGAATGAAAGTCAATGCCCTACCTATACTCAGAAAATGATATTCTCTGAGTAAAAAGGATGATTTCAACCTTTGTGTCATTGATTTGACACGAGCTAACTCACCAACGCAGTTAAGACCATCGCCGCTGTATCCAGGTTGGCAAGTGCAAGTGAATGAGCCTTCGATGTTCTCACAGCCTCCGTCCTCATGGCAACCGCTATTGCTGGTACTGCATTCGTCTACGTCTGAAAAACAGTCATAATAAGACTAAAAACAAAGCATTGGCCAACATTGGTCCCAAGATCAATTGTTCCATTAGACCAAACTATTTTTCCAGGATAATACAGTTGATTACATTGTAATAAACAATTAGACTACAAGCAGACAATCAATAGTCAATAACCCAAATCGGAAATTCAAGAATTAGTGCATTAGGGGCATGCGATTATACCTAGTATATTCGTTTCTTTTTTGTTTCCCTGTTTCTCATCAGTTATTTGATTCAATTTCCATGTGAAATAATGTTAAACACCATATTATTACGCATGCCTTAGACGCCTTAGAGGTGTTTTGGTAGTAAATTACACTGCTAAATAATAACTTACTAGTTTATGATTTAAAAGGTCAATAACATGTTATTTACCCAGGCAGGTGAACCCATTACCAGTAAACCCTTGTTTGCAATTACAAGTGAATGAGAGGATTGTATTCTCACAAATGGCGTGTACATGACACAGATCGTTGAAGGAACTGCATTCGTCCATATCTGAATAAGAGTAAAATATTTATTAACTGTTTCAACATTTAATTGAACGCTACCAAAATTTTGGCAGCTTCACCTCAAATATGAATGTTGTGCCGCGTAGCACTATCAACACAAATGGTGGAACAGAGAATTAACTCTGAAGTGTAATTTAAAGTGCTAACTTGAACCCATGAAGTAACCCACTGGGCGTTAGCCCTAGTAAAGGGAATCAGGGAACCACACGAGGTAAAGAAAAAATCTTTTGACCTCGGTGGGAATCGAACCCACGACCTCCGGATTTGATCTTCCGTTACTCTGCCGACTGAGCCACGAGGTCGGACAGAGAAATTCGGGGACGATTTAGGTGGTGAATCGCGGCGAAGAGAAAGTAAGGGTACATATGAATGTTGTGCCGCGTAGCACTATCAACACAAATGGTGGAACAGAGAATTAACTCTGAAGTGTAATTTAAAGTGCTAACTTGAACCCTTGCTTTCTCTTCGCCGCGATTCACCACCTAAATCGTCCCCGACTTTCTCTGTCCGACCTCGTAGCTCAGTCGGCAGAGTAACGGAAGATCAAATCCGGAGGTCGTGGGTTCGATTCCCACCGAGGTCAAAAGATTTTTTCTTTACCTCGTGTGGTTCCCTGATTCCCTTTACTAGGGCTAACGCCCAGTGGGTTACTTCATGGGTTCAAGTTAGCACTTTAAATTACACTTCAGAGTTAATTCTCTGTTCCACCATTTGTGTTGATAGTGCTACGCGGCACAACATTCATATGTACCCTTACTTTCTCTTCGCCGCGATTCACCACCTAAATCGTCCCCGACTTTCTCTGTCCGACCTCGTAGCTCAGTCGGCAGAGTAACGGAAGATCAAATCCGGAGGTCGTGGGTTCGATTCCCACCGAGGTCAAAAGATTTTTTCTTTACCTCGTGTGGTTCCCTGATTCCCTTTACTAGGGCTAACGCCCAGTGGGTTACTTCATGGGTTCAAGTTAGCACTTTAAATTACACTTCAGAGTTAATTCTCTGTTCCACCATTTGTGTTAATAGTGCTACGCGGCACAACATTCATATGTACCCTTACTTTCTCTTCGCCGCGATTCACCACCTAAATCGTCCCCGACTTTCTCTGTCCGACCTCGTAGCTCAGTCGGCAGAGTAACGGAAGATCAAATCCGGAGGTCGTGGGTTCGATTCCCACCGAGGTCAAAAGATTTTTTCTTTACCTCGTGTGGTTCCCTGATTCCCTTTACTAGGGCTAACGCCCAGTGGGTTACTTCATGGGTTCAAGTTAGCACTTTAAATTACACTTCAGAGTTAATTCTCTGTTCCACCATTCACCTCAAATATGTCTGACAACCATTTTGTTTGTCATGTCGTTGTTTTAGGAAGTTGATGTTTCCAGGGCAACAATAGTTTGACAGGGTAGCTTTTTGTTTGCAATTTTGGAATTTTCTTGTTGTTGTTTTTTTTATTAAACAATTAAAAGAAAAACAAAGAAACAAAATTCTCAAATTTAACAAAATGCAATACGATACTTGTATCCTGTGCATGTAAAAGTTGAAAATATTGGCACTGACTCAGAATGCGTTCATTTGAACTGAGCGTGTCTGCTTAAGATTGCTTCATCCTAGCCTTAAAACGAAACTTAACGGCTTATGACCATTTTGATTCTCTAAAAATTAATTCTAAATATGCTTACTTTTCTCTAGTCTTTGCTAGGATGCTTAGCTATTAAACGAAGAAATGTTCAGACTATTGATATAATATCACCACCTTGAAAAACTATAATTATATTACATTTGTTCCTTTCTAAGGTGGTAATTTTGTCTTCCTTTTATATTATTGCAGCCAAACATCAACAACTTCCTTTCCTTGTTTTAACATATCATCTAGTTACACCATAAAACAGTTCATTAGCATAGAAACAGAAAACTTAATTATATCTTTGGCCCTACATCTTTGGTTTTCATTAGCACTAAAAATATTTTCTTTCCAAATAAAAAGGAAAACTATAACATTTTCTAGTTAGGCCATTAAACGGTTCATTAGCATAAAAACAAAACTGACTTAATTGCCCTTGGCCCTATAACCGGAAAAATAAATCATCATCAACTTTGGTTGTCAATGATAGCGCTAAAAATATTTTATTTCCAAGTAAAAATAATTCTAAACGAGATTTCTTTACAAAGAAGATGGTGTTGCACAACTGCAATGAGTGATTGCTGAGTTTCGTTTTGTTCGTTTTGTAATTGTACGGCAGTGTGAATAAAGTTAATTATTCCACACCTTCTAACAAAATATATATCTTTAAAGGGTGTGTTTTCTACATTATTTTTTCTCAAATATCTGTAAAAAAAAATGCTGTTAAAACTGAATTTAAGGTTCCAACAGAGTTTTTTTTCCTACTCATATCTATATATATTGTGTCTTGATTTCTATTTGCTGTACTCACCACCTGTCTTCATATCACAATACGTCAGAGCCACTTTATTAAATGAAGCCAACTCCACCTGCAGCCAGTATTTACCACTAGACGCTGATTGTCCTTCACTGGCCTTTATCTCATTACACGACTCAGCAGGTAGCTCAGGTATTGAACCAAGGGGAACTACAGTGCAAAAAGAACCAATCTAATTAGTGCCGCCATTCTATGGCATCAGATTCAACGTTAGTGTTAGAATAGGTTTAAACTAAAGGAAATTGTTACGAATTCGTCGCGAATCCGGAATGTTTTAGTACCGTATTGATTTTGCCGTTTACACACAAGTGGACGAATCCCGCGAAATAAAAACTCCCCGGTTTGGTCACGTCTCCACAGATTTTTAATCTGTAATTTATGGTGGTAACTTTGAATCCAAAAACTTTTGAATATGGAGAGTTACGTCGTGTAAACGATTTTCTCTCGAAACTGGATATTTTTTTCGCCTGCGACCTTTAGAGTTTGCGGTAGAACCAAAATTGCGGACCTAGTCGCAGTCATATTGATGACTATTGATGGCGGTCGCAAGCTGCCTCATTCTGTTACAGGTCCAGGCCATCATTTATAATGGGCCATATTCGTCAAAATTGAAACCAAAATTATCGACGCAAACAATGCTGACGTCCTCGACACTATCGGAGATGACGATGGCGCGCACGATCGAAACCCTGGGCGATTTTGGATAGGACCTGGCCAAATGCTTGGTGGGACTACATGATTGGCAACAGCGTGGTTGGCGAGTGGAAAGAAAACCTCAGACTGACTCAACCTACCCCTACTTCTTTTGGCGGCATTTTGCTTCTCGTTGTCGAGGCAACAAACAGATTGTTAACCATTTCATCGTGAATGTTTTTGGAGGTGTCGTCGTTCGTAAACGGTTAGGAATCCGAATATCCTTTTAGTGTAAACGCCAACGAATCCGATTACTCTAAAATTGCCGATGATGAATCCGGAAACACTTATGAATCCGGAAAAATCTCTCCTAGTGTAAAACTAGTCTTAAAGTGTGAGAAATCAAATGGAACTGACCGGTTTCCAGCCTTTCGAAAGCTAGTTTACAGCTTGCAATTGAAAGAGTAGGGAGCAAAGGTCGTTTAGTTAGTAAAGACTGTTTACTTTAGAAAATTAAGTAGTCATGCATGACAGGACAAAAACACACTTTTTCCTGACACCACGTTACACTCTTTAGATACGAAAAAAATGAAAATAAGAGGTGACGTAACTCGATGTATGAGCGTCAGAATCTGAATACATATGTGAAACATGCAGACACAAACGATGCTTAAAGAGCTTAACGCTTCGTCAAAACGCGTAAAATCCATCACAAAACACCTGAGAATACCGTAAGTATGCAAAATAACTAAAAGTCTTCAAAACCGTCGCATGAGTACAGAAAATCCCCATGAAAGTTAACTTTTATTACAAATTTTATACTATTTCGTAACTTTCAACCGTAACAAAAAATATCCCTTTGGTGTGATAATATGACCCATCAGATTTCCTTCTTTCCCATATTTTTCTGTTTTTGTTTTCTGGTCTCGCTGTTTGTCTGTTGTTTTAATTATAACTTTAAAGTGTGTCAAATTATTGATTTCTTAGTTTTTCAAACTGTTTTACTCACCTCGATTTTTGTACCTTTTCATATAAATTCTCTCTTCGTCTGATACAAAGTCTTCCGGTCTGGATTCCTTTGTGCGACTGTTTAGCTCGCATTCTTCTCTATACACCACGTAATTGAAACTCTGACATTTTATTTCCTTGTCGCAAGCTTGCTGGCAGTGATATGGCGTTTTGCCAGCCATCTTCGTAAACACGCTCCCCTTAAGCATCTCCCCGTAAATCGAGGCTTCTCTTACACAGCGATTTGTATTTACTACGACACCGCAAAACGCCGTGCAAACTTGACATGCAGATAACAGCTTAATCCGGATCATGACGAAAATCAATCGAAACTGACTTCTTTAGGTACATGTTAAAACATCTAAGGACGTTTTAGGCAAATCTAGTATAATTAAATCAGATGTCCACATGAAAGATGCATATTGTCTCACATGACAGCCCAATCACAGAGAGTAACTGCAGTAAAGTTTTGAAAGACTGACCTTAGCCAGCTCGATATGCAAATGTTTCGGCAAAACTAGGCGTTCCGTTTCTCGCCTTTAATGATAACACAGTCTATTTAAAGTGCACCTAACCCAAAAATATTTTTTTCGCTTAAATAAATCTTTACACCTGTTCGAAACGCAGTGCGCCTTTTGAAACTAAATCTTTACTTTTTTATAGGCTGTAAAAGTTACGAAATATAGCCATCATCTGTTGCACGACCGAGCTAGTAAGGGGCATGGGTCTATTCCTGGGTTGATGTCACAGACTGATTTCCATCGTATTAAGTCTTTGTAAACGTGCATGCAAAGAAGTTTATGACGTCAACCCAGGAATAAACCCATTCCCCTCACTTGCTCGGTCGTGGAACAGACGATGGCCAGATTTCTTAACTTTTACCGCCTGTAAAAAGTCAAGATTAGGGCTAGAAAAGGGCAAAAAGGCGCAATGCGTTTCAAACAGGTGCAAAGAGTTATTTAGGCGAAAAAATATTTTGGGGTTAGGTGCACTTTAATGGTAACTGTGTAAGTATAATACCATATCCAATCAGATTACAGGTAATAATTAATTGATGATAGTAGTTTTTAATATGAATAGATAGATCACAGCCGTTAAACGTAACTGTGACTGTAATTTATTTTATTGTGTGAAATGGTCACTCTGCTATTTAACTTGATTGCAACAAGCACACTACATACGCTACAATTGTTCAATCACATCCCATGTTCCTCAATCTTAGTTTTGCAGCTGGTTCTAGAAGAGATCGTTTTCACTAAATTGAAACAAAAAAATCTTTTTGCTTGCATTAAAAAGACAGAAAACCTGAAGGTTTAACACTCCAAGAAATAAAGGAAATAAAATACCCAATTTCAAGTATTTTTAGAATGCCCATAGCAACCAATATATTTCGCGAATATTGCAACCATTTGTGTGGTATGAAACTTTAATTTGGTCCACTAAGGAGGCGGGCAAAAAGGTGACAGGAAGATAAACAAGCATGATTGCATACAGGAGCTGTTTCTAAATTTGGAGTGTGCTTTAGTAGTCATTTTACATAAAATAATCTGAATTGGGTAGCATTGTCTGAAAGTATTTAACAGGACAAAACTGATGGTTTTGTAACATTTCAACTGAAGAGGCACGATGATAAAACAACTTTATGTCTCTTGAAATGGATTCCTAAATAAAGGGCAGATGTAGATAAAGATGTGGCAAAGATGTTTATTCAAAATATTTACAGTTACGTGGAAAAAAGAGGAATAACATGAGTGGTTAACTGGTTTGGAAAACACTTGAGATATAACCGCCAAATCGTCTGTATATTGAATTATTTTAAGCCAACCATAATTGCACTGTGAACTTGTGGCTTACGGGTGAGGTGAACGCTAGTTAAATCAGTGAGCACTAGCTAGTTAAATCAGTTGCTAATTAATGGGCGTACGCATGAACTTGACTTTTCAAGGCAAAAAGTCAATTTCTTCTTGTGTAGTCTAAACTAACCAACACAATTGATAGATTATATTCATGGAATGAGCGATCTTGCTGGCGTCATTGTTTCCATTTTGCCTCATTAGCATACGACTTTGCAAAGAAAAAGAATCATTTTTCATATGAACTGACTAGAAATAATTAAAGAGCTTGTGAAACTTACTGCTTGCTGAAAATTTTAGTTCTTTGGCATTTATGTCGAAAACACTTTCATAAACCGCAAAATTGAGCCTAAATTGTTGCCCTCTATTTTCTCGTATTTTAATTCGAGATAGATAGAATCGGATAGAATCGCGAAAGAACTGGGTGGCAGCGCAAAACGAGAGACTTGATGGGGTAGGAGATGTTCTTCGTATGGCTCGCTTCGCTCCCAACCCCCCCCCCCCCCCCCTCCACACCCGTATACTTTGCGTTCGCTTCGCTCCCTATTTATTTAGTGTTCGTTGAAAAATATAGAGGCTGTGGTTAGACTATAATGAGCCAATACATTCTTTTTTAAATCTTGAGTTTTTTAACCCTAGCTTCGTGACAAAAAGAGTATTCCACACAAGGCTCTCATATTCCTTGGGAAAGGTAATCGTGTTATGGTCTTTTAATATTCAGACCTGATACGTTTTGTAGCCTGACGAGAAACTGTATCGCTCATGTCAATAAAGTAAATATTGTAAACAAAGATTCTCCCATACTTACATGGTCTCTATTAGCGCATAAGCATATACGACAAAGGACGTTTAGGGATGCACAAACCAATAAATCTCATGGCTTGTCAAATGTGTGTCATTTATTGCACAAAGACAACTACTTACAAAGTCCAGATATCCAGTGTCAGTACTATCCACCTGACGTTCATAGTAATTTTTCTTGGACCATTCTGTCCAAGGGGGAAAGGTGCAATGAGGTTAACCCTATGTAGAGCACCAACCCATGAGACAAGGCCAGACCACAACACCGTGAACGACTTACTTTGTGTCTTAGCCAACATCAATAGTTTCATCAAATAGTTTCTTAACACAACATGTGCTATAGCTAACTAATAATGTACAAATTATGCTTTTTAGCGTGAGTAATTAACTTGAACGTCTTTGAAATTGCGAACGTTTTACTAATTGTTAATTAATGCATTTCTTGGCTTGAGCTTGGTCGATAATCACTCTTAAACGAAATTTATTTAAATTTTCGTTTATTCGGCCATCTTTCCTCGTGAACGTTTTTGCTTTAAAAGCGAAGGAGATTTGCTGTTTGACATTCGCACATAGTAATTTGCATATTGCTTTTGCAGAGATTTCAATTCATCCGGTTTGATAAGATGTTTACAGGTGAATTTCTTTGAAGGCTATTGCATTGATTAGTATTTAATGAGAGCTCCCCTTCTAGGCTTGGCTAAATCTACATGTTGGTTTTATTTCCGTTATTTTTATCAGATTTAATTGCAGCACATCATCTAGATACTATTCCCTATCCTCGCTATGGTTTCTCTGGGGGAGCTTCCATTTAAAAATGATGAGGGTGCTCTCGGTACCTTTTCCGGGTGAAAAAAGCGGTTTTAGTACCTCTTAAGGTGTTCAGTCTCAAAAGGTGCACAGCAGGAGCTTTTGCAGTACCTTTTAGGGTATTGAGCTGAAAATAATAAGATATGACAGGAGATTATCTGTTGTTCTCTTAGAGGTGGAACGAATTACAAGCCACACCCACAAAGCAGGATCGATCTTGGTACTTCTTAGATATTTCGTTTTAGGACTTCAGCCATTTTTATTGTAATTTATGGTGCCTGATGAATTTTTTACCGTGTATAAATTATGATTAAAGATTGTTCTTTTCAATATTTCCGACGAGCAACTTCCGGCCTTTTTGTATTGGAGTTCCCCCAAGGGCATGTTTTAGTCCTTTTATTAACGAAGTTGCACATCCGGTAGCTTTGTATCAGTTTAGTCAGTGCCAAAGTATCGGAGAGAACAAACAGGTGTGCCACTAAAGAAATAGATATAGTAGGAGCCACAGTTTCTCACTTCAATGTTGGTGGACCATTGGCAGCAGTTTGAATTCCAGTGAAAGCAGACCTGCCTCGTGACCTTGCCATCAGCCACTGTAGGATGTTCACCGTCTAGCCAGCCCGTTGCGTGAGTGTCACACATCTCCACCGGTGGGCATGATGTGGGCATTTTAGAGCCTGCAGCTCCTTGGAAACGAAACCAACCTGGACCGATTGAGCTGTCACAGATTTTCGTGACCATTGCGTAGGTGACTTTTCTGTCAGCTTCAGTCAGACTTAGATAGCTTTGACATTCTGGAATAACAATATACGAGTTAATTGCTCAGTGTCGCGTTGTAAATTACTACGATTTCCTCGTAATCCATCGGTGTACAATAAAGTCAAACACAGTACACAGTATATAAGATATAGAGTGAAAAAGCAACGACAAACAAATACAAAAACAACAGCAAACAATTGTGGTGTGTTTGCAATTAATAATAAAAATTTCTCGAGTGACACATTCGACGAGATCTCATAAAAACTTCGTTTCGTTTATTTTGTGTTTCACTATTTTTTAAATACCTATGTTAACTGCGGGGTAATTGGAATGGAGTAAGGTAAACCCCTTCTATTTTAGCTCATATTTTACTTACTTTATTGAGATCCAATCATTTTCAAAAGAGCTACGTCACGATTTGGGCAAGTTTAGCCTAAACTGTTCAAGTTCGTCGTTTGTAAGCCGTGTCAATCTACTTCATCCTTAACCATCCTTGATCCTTTATGGTTTATTTTTATCTCTTTGTTGTTTTTCTATCTTAGTAAACTACTATTCTGAGGTTTCCTTCAATTTAAAGGTGATTTTGTACGTGGTCGAAATATGTCAAAATACCCTGACTGAGCTTCCTTAAGTATTCATTATCATGTTTTATTATATAAAAACTAGTGAATTACCAGGATTCTTTCCGTTTACTAAAAAATCATATCTTCATCGCGCGCAGTGAAGATACTATTTTTATCTTTCACGTGTGAGGATATTCAAACGATCACCATTTCCATGGTTACATAATCGCTTAAACAGAACATAGACGTGTTGCTTTATGATCGAAACGTCATCGGATCCTCCTCAGATATCTTCGGTTATCTTCGGAAATCTTGGGTAATCTTCGGGAAATGTTCGGAAACGTTTGGCCTTCGAACAATTCAACTTTTGGAGAATCTTCGGAAATTTTCGGAAAATTGTAAAAGAAAGTCGTCATTAGTATGTTTATACAGTGGCGGATCTAGGGGAGCGGCCCCGGGGGCCCGGCCCCCCCCCCCCCCCTTATTTTGGGTAAAAAAGAAGAAATGACTGAAGGGAAAATGGCCGCCATGGCAAGTAAATCAAGACCGGGCCCCCCCTTAGCTCAAGGTCTGGATCCGCCACTGTTATATAATATACAGAACTTTACATGCCCGCTCGTGTTCAACTCCGTATCGAGAAATCGAGTTGAACGCTCGAAGATAAAATTCGTATCCACAAGCGGGCAAGTAATATCCTCTATTTGCTTCTTTAATCTTGTCAATACCGTGACATATACCTGGTGCTATCATTTCGCATTTTGTTTTTCCATCTCCCACGTATCCAGGGTTACAAGCACAGCTGTATGTCCCGTACGTATTTGTGCAGGTAGCAGTGTCTGTAAGGCAGTCATGTGTTCCAAGGATACACTCGTCGACATCTATAAAAAACAAAAATTCATGGAACCACGTCATGGAAAGTCTTACATAACTCTTGTTAGTATAAAGCATAAGACATTTTTTGGAATGTACGAGCTTAAAGTCAGGAAATTACGAGTGATAATCTTCCCCCTCTTCCATTTAAGTCTACACCCTGCTTCGTCTGAAGGAGAAGGAATAAGTGTTCTTGTGTATTCTTGATCAGGTATACGCCCAAACCTCCCATGGAACTAAAAGTGCGGTGTTAAAGGCTCTTCTTTCCCAGGGGTGTTTCGTTGGAGGGTACAAATTTCTTGTGTTCAGACAAAAGCTGTCACGTTTTCAAAAATCTACAGGCATGTCGTAACTCTTGGTCTGCAGGGTCTTTCCCATTTTGGACTCCATGGTTCAAGTAAAAATTAATGAAGCTATGTAACTCAATTGGGAGAAGCCCGCGTTTAAATCAGCAAATTTATCATGATGATAATTTGTCTCTTTCGTTCTAATTTTTCTGCACGTTTTCTCTGTATTTGCCTATTATTCTTTGTTTTCAGATTCGTTTTCACATTCGTGTTATGTAACACCTGGCCCGGGTTGTTCGAAAGGTGGATAACGCTATCCACCGGGTAAATCGCTATCCAGCGGATAGCGTGGTTTGTTTTGTTAACACTTATCCACTGGATAGTGATTTATCCGGTGGATAGCGTTATCCAGGCTTCGAACAACCGGGGCCTGTTCTATAAAACTTGTATATCAACTTGTATATTCCAATTCACTCTTGTTATTCGTGTTCATTATCTTTGTATTTCTTTGCCAATTAATTATACCCAACTTCAAGGGGTCCAAAACCACGAAAAGTTTATCCAATATACCTACTGCACGCATTTGTATGATATACTCGTTGTTAAAAACTGATGTCTTATTCACACCTTTTACAGTAATGTAATATCTTTCCGTGTTCTTAACGAAATACTGAGGTCCAGCTTCCTTGGTGAGGTTATTTAACTCACAAATATTCTGCAGGATGTCGTAATTGAAGCTTTGGCATCTAGGATCGTCATTGCAGGCATTTAAACACTCATGTGACATTGAAGTTCTTATCGTCTTGAAGACATGTCCGTCGAGCATCATGCCATAAATGGAATACAAGCTTTCACATTGACTAGTAGCTACTTCAGAAAACATCTGATCCAGCAGAACCACTATCACGATGAATAAAACCTTTGAGCAAACCATTTCTTCACGCTAGCTTAAGAATAAAAAAAGGCATTAAAATAATTGATAAAAATCGGATTATCATCAAGTAAGCCCACAGCAGGCCAACATAATAAAGAATAAAAGGGGTCTCCAGTAAATAAGCATCTTATTTGATCTTGCCGAAATTAATTACTTGTAACTTTATTCATAATGTTATGGCGGATGTTTATATTAAATTATCGCGGGCGAAAACGTACATAGTGAATTTGACAATAACTATCGATCATTTTTAAACACACTGAATATACACACTTTTAAACACTACTGCGAAGAACGTACATGTAACATTATTTTAGCTAAGAGATTAGATTTATACGAGGATTTTTAATAAATGGAGCACGAGGCATCATAGAGTGATTCTTCACCTCAGCAAATTGCTCAATAAAACTCATTAAGTAAACCTGGCTTGTGATGTCTGCGGTTACGTATCGACAATTCAGTAGGCTTAGTGAACCGAGACGAAAATAATAGAAGTCCACCAAAATCAATCAAAGATTCTAGTCGTCAAGAATAAAACAACCACACAATGAAGTGTATAGTTTTGAATGAAAGAGGAAAATAATATATTTATGCATATTGTAGGTGCTTTCTATAATTAACAGAAAGTGGAATAACTTAACGTATTTCATGCAAGGAATCTAGTCACAGTCAATTTTTAATGCAGATGAAGATTTTCCCATACGAACAATGATACTTGCACTTATACATTGTATAGACCACCATATCCTATTAGCGAAAGACTAGAATTGAGACGGGATTGACACCTTCTCATGTTATAACATAACAAGCTTCACCGGTTTGATCAAAAGCAGTCTACGAACCTCTATCGAACAAAAATCTCAAACTGATTCTTGCGCCTCCTGTTTCAACCTTGTGACACCAGCGACCTTGCAAGTGTGTAATGTAGGTTAGTGGAGAATCCACTCTGCTGGGAGAATTCCATTTGATTTCTCTTTTTTTTTGAGTAGCCAATGTCACTGGCTAACATCGACCATTCCTCCTAACGGACTCTTAAAGTTCAGAGTCGTCATTATAGCAACCGAAACTGTCAAAAATCATTAAAAATGTAACCGTAGTGACACTCCCAGGAAAACACAAAACCGTGAGTTGTTTCCACTAAAATTTCGATAGTAGTGGATATCGATGGTCCGGACAGAAAAATAATTACACATGTAGCCTCGTTTTGTTTCCTTTCTGACCTTGCAGAGTGACATATTTCATTACATTTCACTTGAATTTAACTTCTGTGTGCGTATTGGTTGTGTCAGTTAACAATTAAACGGTATTTGGAAATGAGTGGTGTAACATAGACGTGTAAAAGCAAGTCATTTCCCCGTTATACCAAAAGTATTGTACGCACTGTACTAGCTGTTTTGGTCAAATACACTAAGATTCACTTAAGTACTTACACATTTGATTTTCATTCTGTTAGGTACCAGCCAGACCACTATCAATCTCACTTACGAAGCCAAGCTGATCTCAACAAGGCCTACGTTGGCTCTCATCCTCTGTAGGTTATGGAACCGAAACACAATGAATATTAATGGTATCGCGAGCCCTATAATTAACTATAAACAGTAAATACGCGGGATGATGGATTAGATTAAACCAGTCTTGATTTCTGCGTGAGAGACACCTTTTGTTTAACCGAAAGAAAATAATAAATGTTCCATAAAGCCGTAGTTAAGTAGAAAATTAGAAATATGTCTAATTTCTAGTCTACTTTGCAGCTGACGTAAATAAGATGTTTACCTCATTAGCTGCTAAATTAATATATACTGGGTATCTGGAAAACGTTATTTTCTATCGGAGACAATTTGTTTTTAGATGAAGAACTGATCAATAAATCTTAAAGACTAAACATTCTCAAAAAGCGTGAGAATGTATTAACGAACCTTTCAACCAGGAATTAGACAAAGAAAAGCATCTTTTATCGAAATAATGCAGGTCTCTCAGCTTTAAATAAACGTTCGGTGTTTTATGATGTTCAGTACTTTGGCGTCGTCCTGTCTTGTCTTTTGTTTTTTCTTTTCTTTTATATATTTTTTTATTCTTTTTAAAGCTAAGATTATCAATTAAGATGAACAGCTTCCGACGACTCTACGTCGCCACTTTCAAATGAAAACTTTACTGGAGCTTTGGTGGAACTAAGTTCACTGACTGAGCGGATGTGGACCTACTGCCTTCCGGGATCTTTGTTAAATTAAGTGGACCAAAACATCATCAAGGAACATGCTCTTTGATGGTAATCTTGACTCACCCGCTTACAGGCTAATCGCAAAGATATTAGGGGGCTTACGCAAGCCACGACGACGGCAACGAGAACTTCACCAAACAAAAGGTTTAATGAGGAAAACAATAGCTACCTTAATGACACATCCCAAGGAACGTAGATCTTTCATGTCCCCCACTGTCAGTTTCTCCGGTCTTTGTTCTGAAACAAGCAAATCAAATTATTACAAAAACTAAATGCATCACCACAATTACATTTAGTACTTCTAGAGTGTTTTTCGATTGAGTGGCGAAAGTAATCAGGCAATTACACTTTGGTTTTACGGTTTGAGATTGGCTGAGTAGTCTAATTGGTAAGTAATTGGGGTGAGTTTCTAAAGAAACTGTGGTGCTGCGTCGGTGGGGAGTATTACAAGATAATTTGGTTTTATCAACTGAGTTAATAATGTTTATTATATGACTTGGGTTTGTAGCCGATCTAACGCGTGCTCTGATTGGCTAATACTAGGGCATTATTCTCCCGCAATGCCCACGGGCCGATTATGGGCCTGCAAAAGCCAAGTAAAAAGCCATATAATAAACAACTTATTAACCTCGAACGTTCGGTCTGTACGGGAAAATCTCAAAACCTCGGCCTTGCCGTATTGACCTCGCTATCGCTCGGTCAATACGGCAAGGTCTCGACTCTCGGTTAATAAGTAGTTAAGAATTGGCCACCGTAAAGAGATTCGAAAGCTGACGTTTCGAGCGTTAGCCCTTTGTGGATTCGCTCCGACTTCTAGAGCTAATGTAAAAGATAGGATTTATGGTGTGTTTGGAGTCGACATGCCTGAGACTAGCAAACTATTCGGGGAGAAGAGGAATGAGTGCTTTCTTTTGTGATCATTCGGATCAGGATCAGTGATCCAAAGGGACCGCCGGACCAGTCCTTTTCCATAGTGGATTCATCAGCTAGTTTGACGCTATATGATCCAAGTGATCTTGGATCACTGATCCTATCCAAATCATTATATTCCAAATGAAAGCAACCAACACCCGCAAACGTTCAATTCTGCGCAAACCTTTACATAACAGCTCAGCGATCGCTTGAGCCAGTAGGCTCCATTTCGCATCGCCTCGCACATTTGAATTCGATCACCGGCGTATTTCCTTTAACGGCTTATTATAAAGGGGAAGCAGTCCCAATACGCCTTACCTTATTTGTAAACTCATGCCTCGTGTTCATGTCTTGATCGTGTCCATTTTTTTGTACTACGTAGTAAGTATCGTCGGGCCAGAGCCACGGACACGTTTGCCTCTGCTAAGACAACAGCCATGTACGTTTATAACTGAAGATCCTGTGTCAGTTTGTCATACCTAAAGACTGCATTGAAATAGGGAAATTCTGCATACTGCTGTGCAATGGGAGAAGAGTCGTCTTTAGACGTAACTGAAAAAACCCAAAGTGTTCAGAAAACGAAATTAAATAAGAAAGCACAACCGTAGATTTTCGTAAAACAAAATAATGAACTAAACTTTCGTAAATGAAAGCTCAGCGAGGTGATATAGGTATTCGTATCTAAGACCAGAAGTCCTGGGTTATCTTTGCATCGAAAAAGAAATTATCTCTTTCAAGCATTGCCTATGGACATATTGGTTCGGTTTGTAATGTGAGAGAACAGCTGTTTTCGTTTTCTGGTATGCAATCTGACGAAAGGAATACCAACGAACGGCTGTCGAGTACGAGTCGTTCAGGGAAAAATAAGACGTTATGTTTTGAGAGTTTCCAGTCTTCTCATTTATGTAGCAAAAGAAAAGAGAGATTAACAACAGGAAAAAAATAAACAAGAGATAAAAGTAATATCGACCCTGCCAGGACTCGAACCTGGAATCCCCTGATTCGTAGTCAGATGCGAATAAGATTTAATAAACTAAAACTCATTTTAAAATAAATCATTCCAAATGAAAGCAACCAATAACCACAAACGCTCAATTCTGCGCAAACCTTTACAAAACAGCTCAGTGATCGCATGAGCCAGTAGGCTCCATCTCGCATCGCCTCACACATTTGCATTCGATCACCGGCGTCCTTTCTTTAACGGCTTATTATAAAGGGACTGAAGCAGTCCCAAAACGCCTTCTCCGTAAACTCATGGAGATTCTTCAGACATCGGCCGCTTGTTCACGTCCTGATCGTGTCCATTTGTAAATTTCATCGGGCTAGAGCCACACGTTTGCCCCTATGGGACTTACTCAATCATCCTGGGAAAAGAAATCAAAGAAACAAGTTCACCAAAGAGCACACTACAGTGGAACCCCGGTTTAACGATCTTCAGTATGACGATATTTCCAGCATAACGATCTACATTCTTGTGCCTAGTAAAAGTTATAGTAAAATGTATGGGGCAGAACCCTGTATAACGATCTTCGGGTTATAACGACAAAATCAATTTCACAGACCGCAGGAAATGCTAATATAGTATAACAAAGTAACTTTTATTACATGAACAATAATAGACCAATTTCGATATATGAAAATATTAAGCGTAACACAATACACCTCAGCACGAGGCTCTGGGGAATAAACAACTCTATAGTTATTCCCCAGAGCCCGGTACTGAAGTATATTGTTTTAGCCTGAATTTTATATATCGAAATTGGTCTATTATCATCAATGCTTGGGTCAACAGTCCTCCTTGTTTATCCCGATATAACGATATTTTTAGAAATGTTCCCACAATTTCGTTATACCGGTAATTCGGCCGGTTTAACGATATAATTTTAGCGCTCCCTTGGAATATCGTTTAACCGGGGTTCCACTGTATGAACTAGGCGCTGATTTCTACTTTGCGTAGAATGAAACGATAAACGATTGGAAGCATGGTCCACCACACAGGACTTTGTACTAGGGTTTGCCTATTTCTCATAACAATTCGCCTTGGCCCGTCCATACTCCTGTGTGAAGAGATTGACGCTCTGTGGGACGGAGTAAAGTGTACCACCCAAAATGCACTACAACACAACACAACAACTTAATTTGCCAGAGGCTCGAACGTGAACCTCCCGATCGCGGGAGTTCAGAGTACTAACCATGAGGGAGCGCCTCTCTCACTCTCCAATGTGAAACTAAGAGAGCAACCATACACGTTCATAAAGATCTTGTATCAGTTTGTCATACTAAAGACTTCATTTAAATGGCGAGATCATTTAGTTCTGCATACCGCAGTTCATTTGGCGAAGAGTCCATAGACGTAGCAATAAAATCCAAAATGCTCAGGAAACGCTGAAAATAAATAAGAAAGCACAGCCGTGGATTTTCGTAAAAAAAAAGAATGAACTAAACTTTCATAGAGTGAGCGATGTGATGTAGGTATTCGCATCTCAGACAAGAAGTCCTGGGTTAATGATCACTTCGCATCGAAAAAGAAATTCTCTCTTTCAAGCACTGCCCTTGAATATATTGGTTCGGTTTTTAATGTGCACGTGATACAACAGTTGTTTTCGTTTTTTGGTACGCAATCTGACGTAAAGAATATTACCGATCGGTTGTCGAGTACGAGTCGTTTGTTCATTGACGTGCAGATGCCATAAACAAAGTTAATTCGCTACTTGCACATAACCATAATCCTTTGCGTTTTGGGGGGGTAACCAGTAGAAGAAATGTATAGTATCATGACAAAAATTAGTTCGGTGAGCTCGCAAAACCAGCTACTAATGCTTAAAAATGCACCAGAATTTACCAAAATCATGATAGGAGAAATTTGTACTAGTTTATAACTAAATGTAGAGAATTTTTTTTTTTTGTCCATACATCGTCTTGTAATTTTACAGACGATGTATGGACAAAAAAAAAAATTCTCTACATTTAGTTATAAACTAGTACAAATTTCTCCTATCATGATTTTGGTAAATTCTGGTGCATTTTTAAGCATTAGTAGCTGGTTTTGCGAGCTCACCGAACTAATTTTTGTCATGATACCATACATTTCTTCTACTGGTTACCCCCCAAAAACGCAAGGGATTATGGGTCATGTGCAAGTAGCGAATACGGAAAAATAAGACGTTATGTTTCGAGAGTTTCCAGTCTTCTCATTTATATAGCAAAAGAAGAGAGAAATAAAAAACATGAACAAAAGGAAAAAATAAACAAGAGAGAAAAATGATGTCGACCCTGCCAGGACTCGAACCTGGAATCCCCTGATTCGTAGTCAGATGCCTTATCCATTGGGCCACAGGGCCATCACGTCGAAAGAGATAAATTTTTATTTTATGTATAATAAACATCTGTCAAAAGGCTATTTCATTTAATTCAAGCAAAGGTCAGGCTCTAATAAAAATAATAGGAATAAGATTTAATAAACTAAAACTCATTTTAAAATAAAAACGAAAATCTTGGACTTTCGCACGCGTTCATTCTGCGCCCGCGATCCGCATTTACATTCGGTCGATGACTTGAAGACAGAACCTTCTCTTGAATGTTCATATTCCTTACTGCATGTGCATATTATGTCCAAAGCACATGCAGCGCACGTTATATGGTTAAAGGCGTTTCTTTCGCAGGGGTGTTTCACCGTTGGAAGGTGGTTTACAAATTTCTTGTGTTCAGACGAAAGCTGTCACGTTTTCAAAAATCAACAGGCATGTCGTAACTCTTGGTCTGCAGAGTCTTTCGATCCCATTTTGGACTCAAAGGTTCAAGTAAAAACTAAGGAAACTATGTAACTCAATTAGGAGAAGCCCGCTTTAAATCAGGAAATTCATCATGATAATTTGTCTCTTTCGTTCTAATTTTTCTGCACGTTTTCTCTGTATTTGCCTATTCTTTGTATCAGATTCCTTTTCACATTTCACGTTTTTGTTCTGAAACAAGCAAATCAAATTATTACCAAAAACTATATGCATCACTATTACATTTAGTACTTCTAGAGTGTTTTTCGATTGAGTACCGAAAGTAATCAGGCAATTACTTAGTTCTGGTTTTACTACGGTTTAAGAGTGGCTGAGTAGTCTAATTGGTACGTAAGTAATTGGGGTAAGTTTCTAAACAAACTGTGGCACTGCACCGGTGGGGAGTATTACAAGATAATTTGGTTTTATCAACTGAGTTAATAATGTGAATTGGCCACCGTAAAGAGATTCGAAAGCTGACGTTTCGAGCGTTAGCCCTTCGTGGATTCGCTTCGACTTCTAGAGCTAATGTAAAAGATAGGATTTATGGTGTGTTTGGAGTCGACATGCCATAGACTAGCAAACCATTCGGAGAGAAGAGGAATGAGTGCTTTCTTTTGTGATCATTCGGATCAGGATCAGTGATCCAAAGGGACCGCCGGACCAGTCCTTTTCCATAGTGGATTCATCAGCTAGTTTGACGCTCCAAGATCCAAGTGATCTTGGATCACTGATCCTATCCAAATCATTCCAAATGAAAGCAACCAATACCCACAAACGTTCAATTCTGCGCAAACCTTTACATAACAGCTTAGTGATCGCATGAGCCAGTAGGCTCCATCTCGCATCGCCTCGCACATTTTAATTCGATCACCGGCGTGTTTCCTTTAACGGCTTATTATAAAAGGGAAGCAGTCCCAATACGCCTTACCTTATTTGTAAACTCATGGAGAATCTTCAGACATGCCTCGTGTTCATGTCCTGATCGTATCCATTTTTTTGTACTACGTAGTAAATATCACCGGGCCAGAGCCACGAACACGTTTGCCTCTGCTAAGACAACAGCCATGCACGTTTATAACTGAAGATCCTGTGTCAGTTTGTCATACCTAAAGACTGCATTGAAATAGGGAAATTCTTCATACTGCTGTGCATTGGGAGAAGAGTCTATCAAGTAATTGAAAAAAATCCAAAGTGTTCAGAAAACGAAATTAAATAAGAAAGCACAACCGTAGATTTTCGTAAAACAAAATAATGAACTAAACTTTCATAAATGAAAGCTCAGCGAGGTGATGTAGGTATTCGCATCTAAGACCAGAAGTCCTGGGTTAATGATATCTTTGCATCGAAAAATAAATTCTCTCTTTCAAGCATTGCCTATGGATATATTGGTCCGGTTTTTAATGTGAGAGAACAGCTGTTTTCGTTTTTTGGTATGCAATCTGACGTAAAGAATACTAACGAACGGTTGTCGAGTACGAGTGGTTGTTCAGGGACATACAGATGCCATAAACACAGTTAATACGGAAAAAAAAGACGTTATGTTTTGAGAGTTTCCAGTCTTCTCATTTATGTAGCAAAAGAAAAGAGAAGTAAAAAAATTAACAACAGGAAAAAAATAAACAAGAGAGAAAAATAATATCGACCCTGCCAGGACTCGAACCTGGAATCCCCTGATTCGTAGTCAGATGCCTTATCCATTGGGCCACAGGGCCATCACGATCAAGCAACCTAATTTTTATTTTATATATAATAAATATCTGTCAAAAGGCTATTTCATTTAATTCAGCAAAGATCAGGCTCTAATAAGAATAATAGGAATAAGATTTAATAAACTAAAACTCATTTTATCTTGGACTTTCGCACGCGTTCATTCTGCGCCCGCGATCCGCGTTTACATTCGGTCGATAACTTGAAGACTGAACATTCCGTTTAGTAATGTTCATATTCCTTACTGCATATTTTGTCCAAAGCACAGCGAACGATATATGGAATTGTGTCGAAACCACCACTGTGATCTCGGCTCTGTCCAAAACACAAACAAAATTAAAGAATACAAACGAAAACTAAAGAAAAAAACCGCTTAATTGAAAATACGGCATACTGTAACTGTAACACTGTTTTGTAAAAGAGAAATGAATGAGAGGGAATGAAGAACAAGAAACGGTTAATTGGTGCTTACCTCCAAGTTTGTGACCAGAATTGAAGCTTGGTCCTAGATTGCCGGAATAAAGTTATTCAGAATTTGAAAGTGGAAGCTTGATGTTATTAACCGATGTCGCGTTTTCCATTTTGAGCCATCACTGAAATTCAAACAATATTTATACAACCATATTTTATCTTTTGCTGACAGAACACAGAAGTTAAGGATAAAATCGCATGCACACTACACTAATACTTGAAAGTCCGATTTGGCTATTTTTATCATTTTCTACCTCTGATTTTCTAATTACTGCGCCATTCAATAACTTGCGGACTTTAAACCGACAAATGCGTTTTTTGCTACCGTCAATCAAATGTTCGGCTTCCGACTAGCTTCCGACTATGTTGTCTTTGATTACCGCGCGCTCGGCGGGAGGAGCCGCAGAACATTTGATTGACGGTAGCGATGGAGAAACGCATTTGTCAGATGAGCTTTAAATGCATGTTATTGAAAAGCGCAGTAATCGCTTTTTCCTCTGCAGAGTTTTCGTTTGGGGAGGAGAGTGCAGGCGAAAAGTGAAATCTGGCCGTCGGCCTTCTGTACGCGTCCCGAATCAATGTTCAGATGTTCATTACAGAAAACCACTGTGCGAGGTGAGTGCAGGCGAAACCCGCCGTCGTCCATGACGTAACGGTGTTACTCAGGGGATCCTCACATGATCAAGAAATGGGCTTGGGTATGAGGTATATGGAGAGGGGGGTTGTTGAGGGTGAAGAGAATTGGCCATTTTGGTTCCAATACTGGTTGACTTCGATAGCAGTTCGGAGGTGGTGCAAATGGCTTCCTTTGTGTCATGAAAAAATATATATAAGAGAATATAAACATACCTGGTTTTTTGAAAACCGGGCTAGCAAAAATAACGACTCATTTTACTACTTGGCAGTTAAAAACAATAACATTCGTCCAAAGGCCGACTAAAAGCTTTTATCTGACGCCGGGCAGTAGGTTAATGATCCCTAGAAGCATTCCAACGAGTCGAAGTTTAAAATGACGCAAATTTTAGAACATTTATTCAGTAACCTGACTTCCGGCGAAGTTTCAAAGCGGTGTCATTTCAGTCTAGAACTTTTTAAGCTGAGTTCGCTACAGCGATAAAGTGCCTGGTTAAGGCTTACATAGCAACTTATATAGTCAGCAAAACACTACTTTTCTCGCGGTCCGATAAACAAAATTTCGCATGGAATAGACAACAAACTGAATGAAACATAGTGCACAATTTGTCACCTTGTCTGCACAAAGACTGGCCTATGGTTCAATGTCATTAGAGCCCGCTGAAACTATACCAAGATACAATTTTGCCAAGTCAAGAAATGCTTTTTCCAAGGTACGATCAGCTAAGCTTAACACCGACGTAACAATATTAATGCCTGGCACAGACTATTTTGGCGAAACCGCACTTAAACAAGACATCACATACCTGTCAACACCATCGGAAATCACACATTCACACACTTTCGCTGCACTGGTTCAGGCTCTCATAGCAACTTAAATAGTCAGCAAAACCTTATCGTAGCTCAAATAAAAGGAGATAACTCTTCTGTATGCCTTTCGAGGCCAGGAAGACTAAATTCACCGTATTTTCGTTGAATCACGAATTGTACAAGTTAATTAACAGTGCTTCAAAATGAAATTCGAGTCTAAATAAACACGAACGTACACTATGTCAAGGCCGCGGCGGAGAGCTTATCTATAACTTTCTAAAGGCCTGCATCGTCCTAAATAGACTGAACAAGAGCTTCCTACATCGAGAATCGATTGAAATTCCACCAAAATAAGCCATAGTTAGCAGTAAGCGAACACTCAACATGTTGTCGTTACGTCAATTATCGCCCGGAAGCCACGCAAATAGATTTCTTCCGCGCTAGCGAATCACAGACATTTCTGATAGTTAGCTAAGCCGAGAACGCCTAAAATTGATAAAACAAGAAAATTGTACTCACGATCAGCGCTTGAACTCATGTTCTTCACTCTGCTCGTGGCCATGTTTGCTTGCAAATAGCAATGTCCCGGATGAACTTGATTTTTTTCGAGCGCGGAACGCCAGATCCAGTTTTCTAAGTCTTTAGCTACATCAAAGTTCAGAGCAAATAACGCCAACAGCAGCTAGAAGTGTCTAGTCCATTGCACGTCTAAGCCCTAAATTCATGTAGCTAAAGCTTTTTGCTGTCTAAAGCAAGCACAACAATAGGGAACTTAAGCACGCGCGTTTTTGAGACGCGAACGGCAACCGGAAGTGAGCTATTTTCACTTTTAACTTGCCCTCACACAACCACATTTAAATTGCTAAGTATATTTTCTCCAATAGAGATGAGTAGTATAGAAATCTGGGAGACAATACGGTCCTAGTACGCGAAATGTTCTCTTCCGGTTGCCGTCCGCGTCTCAAAAACGCGCGTGCTTAAGTTCCCTATTATCGCCACAGTGCGAACGGCCCGCATATTACGGGGCTAAATGACGTCCCGTTTTCAGTGGGCCTTCTCATGTACGATAATGGACGACGCTTGCTAGCAAATCGTTAGACTTGCACCTTCATTGGACTTAATGATGTCCTCGGGCAGACTTCCTTTAGACAGCAGTTGTAGAACGCTGATCGGTTGGCTCCCTCTCAGAGTCACCGCGCGAACTGAAATTCAGAGGAGTGTAGCCTGGGCCAAACTTCACGCCAATTGGATAAAGGACAAAGGGAAGGGGGGGGGGGGGATGACAATTATGTCTACATGCACTTCTACACAAATCCCTAACCAGAAAACAAGAAAAGAAACTGACATCAGCCGTAAACAACACAGTAAACAAGCTAATCTTACACATGGGAAGTTGTGTAAAGTTACACAAAAAATTAAGCTTTGCCGACCCGGTTTTCATAACTCCAGGTAGAAATATAAGAGAATATAAATATAAGAGAAAACAAATCAAAATAAACGACAAAAAAAAAACAAAACAAAACAAAACAAACAAACGAAAACAATACATTTCAAACTCAGGTGATCTTAGCGGTGCAAGAACTATTGTTCCACACAAACTTACCTCTATAAGCTCCAGTTTAAACAGTAGCACAAAAGGGTAAAGTGGTCCAAACCAAATACAAGTTAGCCCATCGATCTGATCGTTGACCCACTCCACGAGTTGCTCAACAAGCTCTGTAAAGTAGAGTTACTTTCATCTACTTTTAGCAAGTGTACATCGTATCAGGAGCCCATCGTAAATATCATTGTATTAGATTTCCATTCTGGTTATCTATGTAATAACCTGCGGTGAATACATAGCCCAAAAATAAACCACAACCCTTGAGTGATGACTTGTTTCGAACTTGTTGCCGCCAACAGATCGGCTCATTTGGTATTCGCTCCATCACTGTTAGATCGCTCCACGTCAGTCCGCTGCAACGCGCATATAGATCATTGCTCGTTCTGTCATCTACTGCCAAGCCAAGCTTGGTTTGCTGAGGTAGCATAATCGGCCTGTGTGGAGCGATCTAACTTTTGCTTGGAGTAAGTTCTAACCGAACTTCGTGATGGAGCAAAATGACCGTAATTCGTTCATTTAGTTTAATTTATAGTGCAGCTAGCTTACTAATGTATAAACACGCTGATACGACTTTTTTTAGAAACAATTTACAAAGTAGCTTTGCTCATAAACATGACCTCAGACCACGAGATCTTCCTCGGAAGGTCATATTGTAAATAATTGACCCATAATTTTGTTACTCACTATCTGGTTCTCGAGCCATCTCGAGAGCATTTCCGTGCAACAGATATGCAGCTTAGGACGTCTCTTAAGAAAATCAACATCGCCTTGTGTGATTACCACGAGCGTAGCAATGCCTATAACAATAATTACTGGCAAAATCACCAACTAAGAACACCGCCATGGTTGCAACTATGGTTGCATGACTTATGTGTGACAATACTATTTTGATTGATGGATCGCGTGACAAGCTTATTACCTGCGTGATGTTGAGTAATTCGATGATCAAATGTGCAAGGACATGCAGCTTTTAATATTTCGTGTGCGTACAATTTGTTTTTCTTTGCTTGTAGTTGATGATCATTCTTTTATCGGATAAAATTTTATTTCGCGTTCAGTAATTGCTAGGGTCTTCTTTTTATTTTACTTTACTTTTTTTGGAATAAGGCTGACAAGGGCATTCAAGGTCAATTTATTCGTTCCCAGGTTTCGTTGTTTAAATCCAACATGGCGGTTGTTGTGGCTAAATAACAGCGTTTCGTCGCTGACCGATTCCAAGGGAACCAGGTGAGGAATTGATAGAACGAACGATATAACCATGAAGTATATGGAATGGGTTGACTTGTATCCAGGATTTCTTGTACTTCGTGGCGAGTTCGAACGGATAACTACCAACCTTTTTCCTAGTTTCCGTATTAACCAAGCACTTTTAGTACGCCGTCTATATCGATCTGTTACACCTGTTTTCGTGTTTTTGAGCTGTTTACTGAAAAAATAATAAGTGAACAATGCTTCATACTTTTCTCTTACTGGGAACTATTTTGGGAGTTTGCAAATGGCATTCAAGGTTAATGTTATGCCTGATCATGTTCCAGGGTCTTCTTGTCACAATTTATAGCGACTGAATGACAACTTTCTAATTTTCGCTGAAAGCGCTCGAGGTTATTCAAGGTCAAAAAGTATTTTGTCTCAATAAATGCTGAGCTTCATGCTTCGTTTCAGTAGAATCATCCAGCTCTACACTGCGCATTGCTCTGGTTAAAAATTATTCGCGGTTAGATCAGAAATTGAAAGTGAATTAGAAAATTTTGTCTCCCGAAGGAGCGATCATGTTTTCGATGTTGGCTGTTTCTTCGCTTGTTGCCGTTGTTGTGCTGGTGACAATAGCAGTGCTTACAAAGTATCAAGCTTTTGCTGTTGTGAGAAAGATTCCAGGTCCAAGACCTAACATTGTATTTGGCAACGTTTTGCAGTTCTCAAGAACTCCTGATGGTAAGTGCAAGGCTTTTATCAACTACCGGCTGCAGTGTCTAACTAGTTCATAATGGACTATGACGGAGAATGGGGTGCATTCCTTTGGGGTGATCTGGATCTGCATCAGTGATCCAAGATCACTCAGATCATGTTGCATCAAAGGAGCTGATGAATCCTTGACCAGAGTGGATTCACCAGTTCCTTTGATACACCATGAGTTGGGTCAGTGATCTTGGATCACTGATTCTAATCCAGATCATCCCCAAAGGAATATATGCACCCTTACTGTGTTGCTGAGAATGTTATTCCATTGTGATTGGTCGAGACCAGGCCAATTTAATGTGCCCATGATTATTTTCGTAGTCATTTAATAGTTAGTGAGTAATCTGATATGAAAGCTCAAGTAATTAAAGACTTCAGCTACTCATCATATTTGAAAATTCTTGCAATTTGCCCTCACCTAAAGGCCCGTAAAATTTTGTGAGGATTTTCAAATATCACTTGTTAGTGTAAATCCTTAATTCAGCACATATTATTATTACACTATTACCTATACTAATAATTTTTATCTCTTTCATTATATTTGAACCTGAAGATAACTTTCTAATTGCCAAATGAATCAAAATAAGCTGGCAGGCAAGACAAAAACAAGAAATATATATATATTGTTTTGCTATAGATAAATAGCATCTAAATAAAAATGTTGCCACATATTAGATACACAATTGCAAAAGTTAATAATTATAAACCACAGAAGGGAAAGCATTACCAATTTTGTAAGTACTAGGCAATCAAATCTGTGCTCCTAATCTGGGGAGATCGATACATGGTAAAAAAGAGTAATGATGAAAAAAAGAGGAAAAATCATCATGAGATGTCTCAAGGTGCAGTTAGAAAGTAAACAACACAACTCTGCCATGCATATTGACTTTCATTTTCTTAATTTCTTGTAGAAGGTCAGGTAAACTGGCCCAAACATTGATTTAAAGTCATTTCTAACCTCAGGAGAGTCCAGAGAAAAAGAAAACCTGAACATTTAAAAATAACAACCCATTCCTAAACACCTGCTTTAATCTTTGATTGTGTCCCAAGTATTGATTTTACATGTTATCATGCAGTATATATTACGTTTGTACATTTTTACAAGGAAAACTCATGCATTTACAACAAGGTACATATTTGAATTATTAACAGGGTTGATAAGGCATTAGTGTGCATAATTTATATTCATTTGTTCTATTTATGATTACATACAGTGTACATTACTGCATCTTTTTAATGGCATTTGTTTATTACATTTCAGGACTCCTAAAACAAATCTTGCAGTGGGCTAAGCAGTATCGTGGTGGAATTTACTGTCTCTGGATTGGTCCATTTTATCCTTTGGTGCTTATGTATAAACCTGAATTGATAGAGGTTAGTACAGCTGTAATAATCAGCCCTTAAAATGACTTGATTTTAGAGTTATTAGGGGTAATGTTCATAATATTAAATAACAAGTATAATTTCTATGTGCAGCAATTATATTTTTTTATGTATCACTCTTTTTTGTGGCTTGATTTTGGGATATAATTATCTTGATCAAAGCTAATTAGCCAGTGGTGATGTCATCTTGCTTCATTCTTAATAAAAATGATTTCTAAATAATTACTTAAAGTGTATATGACAGACTTTTTTTTATTTGCTCGATAAAATCTCCGCAATGTTCTGATAAGTATGGAAAAAAAATTATTCGATAGCGATTTTTCTTCCCCGTGTTTTGATGGACCAAAAACGTGAAATTTCACTTCCGGTGGGGTATAAAACCGCGAAACCGAAAACAGGAGACTGGGAATGATTGTGACGTCATTTCAGGACATCTAGTTTCGCATGAAACAGATTTCTCACTGTTTTCTTTATTTGTCCTAAGTAATTGCGCCCAGAAATGGTACAAAAGTGCGTTGTTTATGGGTGTAGTAATACGAAAGATGAGAAAAGAGGTATCTCTATCCATCAGATACCATTTTTCGGCGATCAAAGACCAGAAGCCAAGAAAAGAAGGCGAAAGTGGATTGCTTTCGTAAATGCCACTCGGAAGAACTGGACAGCATCCAAACATTCGGTGATCTGTTCTGTTCATTTCACGCCAGCAGACTTCAGCCGTTTGTCTTGTAACGGTCAGAAATATCAGCTGCGTCTGAAAAGAGATGAAATTGGTGTCGTTTCTGTGCCGAGCGTGCACAATGTAAAGACACCGGAAGAAGAAACGAATAGAGACGTTCGCATGAAACGCCGTGAGGTACGTCTCACCTTTGTTGATTATTAAAGCATAGTTAATAGAGGGGAATGGTTATGAAACCCGACAACGTTCTTTGTTGTATGTTTTTGTTCGCTTTTTGGGTCTTGACCGTGTACAAAACATAATAGTTGTTTACTCCTTACTGAGAAACTAACTAATAGCTGCTAATAGAAACGTGTTGGGAGGTGAAAACTTCGGTTTCGTTGTTGTGCGACCCCTACTAATTATAACATCGATACCCAAAACACTATGTTTGCAACGTATAGTGTCCGAACGAATTATTTTGATCAAGAAAATCGCAAATCGGTCATTTGAAAGAAAGAGTTTTTCAGCGGCGCCAGTTCCGAAGTTTTGACGGCGGTTAGGTGAGAATCAAGGGCACGAAAACTTTGACAACTTTATGCTTGTCAGTTGTTCATTCAAAGTATACTGCAACTACTGCTTTGGGTATCGATGTTATAATTAGTAGGGGTCGCACAACAAGGAAACCGAAGTTTTCACCTCCCAACACGTTTCTATTAGCAGCTATTAGTTAGTTTCTCAGTAAGGAGTAAACAACTATTATGTTTTTTACACGGTCAAGACCCAAAAAGCGAACAAAAACATACAACAAAGAACGTTGTCGGGTTTCATAACCATTCCCCTCTATTAACTATGCTTTAATAATCAACATAGGTGAGACGTACCTCACGGCGTTTCATGCGAACGTCTCTATTCGTTTCTTCTTCCGGTGTCTTTACATTGTGCACGCTCGGCACAGAAACGACACCAATTTCATCCCTTTTCAGACGCAGCTGATATTTCTGACCGTTACAAGACAAACGGCTGAAGTCTGCTGGCGTGAAATGAACAGAACAGATCACCGAATGTTTGGATGCTGTCCAGTTCTTTCGAGTGGCATTTACGAAAGCAATCCACTTTCGCCTTCTTTTCTTGGCTTCTGGTCTTTGATCGCCGAAAAATGGTATCTGATGGATAGAGATACCTCTTTTCTCATCTTTCGTATTACTACACCCATAAACAACGCACTTTTGTACCATTTCTGGGCGCAATTACTTAGGACAAATAAAGAAAACAGTGAGAAATCTGTTTCATGCGAAACTAGATGTCCTGAAATGACGTCACAATCATTCCCAGTCTCCTGTTTTCGGTTTCGCGGTTTTATACCCCACCGGAAGTGAAATTTCACGTTTTTGGTCCATCAAAACACGGGGAAGAAAAATCGCTATCGAGTAATTTTTTTTCCATAGTTATCAGAACATTGCGGAGATTTTATCGAGCAAATAAAAAAAATCTGTCATATACACTTTAAAAATAGGGGCCTCTAGTCTAGACAAGATTAATATACATTGATGTAGATCTACAATTACCTGTACTAGATGCAGAATGCAAAATTGAAATTTTAACTTCAAATAGTGAACTTTTGTGGTCTCACATAATTATTAGAAATTAAAGCCTTCACTAGTTGTGAGTGTTAGTTTTGATTAGCTGTGACTCTTAACATGGGGTTAAAAAAAGCTGATGTGCTATTAGGTTTGGAAAATATCAATAAGCACCCTCCTTCCCCTCCCCAGCAAAATTTTGTGTGTCTAAATGGTACCCCAACCCTCCCAACCCCCCAGCCCCACACCCAGCCCCAGCCTTTCCTGGAATTGGTTATCCATGGATATTCTATTACAATGCCTGGCAGCTCTGCGTAAATTCTCACATATTGCTATTCTGCTCATGAACATCTAACTCATTGATATTATATTATTTTTTAATTGTGTGCTTGTTTCTTTCTTTTCATTAGATTCTTTTAAATAGTTCAAAACATACAGCCAAGTCTCCAGATTATGATTTTATGCATCCCTGGCTAGGAACTGGTGAGTCCAAACTATTTTATTGCAGACATATTGGAAATACCACTGCAAGGAATGGGATATCACAGGGGGAGTGTCAGTTAGAGTCGAGATTGGGAAGTCATCCCCCCCTCTGCCTTCCAAATCTGTCTGCACTCTTACCCCAGTTGGCATCCCGTTTAGCTTCTCAGTCACCTCATTGATGATTTTTTTATAATGTTTAATACTCAACATTTAAATTTGTCTCATCTTTTTATTGTTGAAATAACCCTTGCTTTAAAGATATTCTCTAACAATTTAACTCTTCTTGTTTTACTATTTTTTTCCCCTTTTTTATCAATTCTGGCGTCCTACATAAAAAAAGGATTACTGACTAGGTAGGTTCCCATCAGGTTCATTTATTATCTTGCTGTGCATGTACATACAATAAATAGACTTGTTTCTGGATCAGTGAACTACATCACTTACTGCGCCTTTCAATAACATGCAGACTCTAAAACTCAAAGCTCAACCGACAAATGCGTTTTTTGTTACCATCAATTAAATGCTCAGCGGCTCCTCTCATGAGCTTCCGGCTATGTTGTCTGGACTGTGCTCAACGATTTGTTTTGATTACCGCATGCTCAGCAGTAGTCGGAAGCTGGGAGGTGCCGCCGAATGCATTTGTCAGTTGAGCTATGAATTTTAGAGTCTGCATGTTATTGAAAGGTGCAGTAATGTAAGTTTCCTGAAATCAGACAATACAACTTTCACAAGGACACAAACTGCTCACATGCAAATGTACTGAAATAGAGCTGGCTAAATTATTACATGTTATGATTTTATGATAATTTATAATAATTCAACATTTGATGATAATCATAAAACCTCGTGCATCACATACCAGTTGCTAATCTGACCATCATGTGAATTGTAATAGTTATATTACTTTTATATTTTGAGGTATGTCTGTGAGGTGATACAGACCAAAGGTGGAATCAACTATCACTTCACAGAAATCAATAGCAAATAATCTCCAGTGTAGTTTCAAGTTTTGAAAGTCGAGTTGTGTATTGTTTCAGTGACGGTTCAAAGTGGAAGACGCGGAGAAGATTGATAACACCAACGTTTCACTTCAAAATTTTGAATAACTTTATACAAGTGTTTGAAGAACAGGCGGAAATTCTGGTCACACACCTAGAGGTAACATTATACACTTAATGTATGGTCCCGAGGGAAACAGTTAGTTTTGTTTTACTGAGAGCCCTGATGGGACTGGGAAACATCAGATTTGAGGGAAAACAAAACTAAGTAGTTTCCCGAGGGACCATACATTAAGTGCTTTGTTATATATTTAGGCATTACCTTAAACAATCAAATACATGTAGCAAAAACAAACAAGCAAAGACGGCGCTTGGACAACAACTGCGCAATAGCGTCGCGCACAGTTTCTAAAAATAGATTACATCACCAGAGACCCCCCACATGACTCAGACAAGAATTACAGTCCGGTAGAAGGTTTTGTATGAGCGCGTTGTATTCTAGACCAGAAAATCAGGCAAAACAGGAGAGATTGGTCGTTTAGGTTTTTGATTAGGTTAAATATTGTTAGAAGGTAAACAATGCTGCCGTAGGTAATGTAAAACGGTTTCAAGGTGTCCAGAAAAGAGCATAAATGTCACAAATTGCACGAGGATCTTACAAAGCCTCAGTGACAGTCTGACAGATCCCAAAACCCTCACTTCAGGAATTGGAAGTCGAGAACATTTTGAGCGGCGGTTGTGACTAGCCGATCAGAATTCTTCACAGGGAAATATTTTACGAAGAAACTTATCTGCTGTTTCTCCTGGTCTTAAAAAAAGGACTTATCAGTTGACCTATCGCCAGAAATTCCCAAATTTGACAACCCGAGCCGTCCACACAAACGAATACGATAGAATTGGAGGGCATAATTATCATCTCTGAGGCAATTCCAAAGGCATCGCATAATTAGGTGTCCTGTGCAATTTGGAGGACCTAGATTTTAATAGAGTCGTTTCTCCGACCAAATAAACGAATGCGAGCAGACCTCAACTGCATGTGTTTCATAGATTGATATGTTATATGTTTGGCGCGATACGTGTAACAAAAAGAGCGCGTACTAAAGCTTATTTTATATGCGAAGATAGAGCGGGTCAATCTCACTTAAACGGCAAGGCAAGGTAACCGATCGGTTCGGATCTACGGTATTTCTTTGAGGTTTTTCTTTAGTGGCTTGCTGGCTTTCTTGTCAGTGATACACCTGAATGTCGGGTACAATGATAGTATATGCGAGAAGTGTATTTATAAAACAACCTTCATACATGAGAATGAGAAACCCATCATATTTTGCCGACCTCCTTCAAACTCTGTATTATTATTATCCCAAAGTACACATTGTGGGTCTAACATTTTGAGCTACAGAGGCCCTCAAATTGCGAAATAAATCGCTGAGTATCACGCTGAAGAGCTCACGAACGCCTTTGTTCCATACGTCGCTCTCAAAGAAGCAGCGCACGGAATGGTTTGTTTGTCTGAGTCACACCGGGGGGTACATTTTCGTGACGTCATTTGTGCGCGACGCTATTGTATCCCGGTCGGGATACGTTTGAATTTGATGAGAGGCACGTGACCAAGAATCAACCAATCACAGTGCTCGTTTTGTTGAGTGGACAATTTCCTTTGTTTTGTTTGTTCGTTGTTCTTTATTTTGTTCTAGAAAATAACCCAAAGCAAATACGCACGCTGATTGGTTAAAAACCGTGTTTCTATAACTCGAAGAAACACAGAACTAGCATGAGCAGTTGACGTAATGATGGAGCATGTTCTCATGTTCTCCGTGTTCCTATCGAGTTATAGAAACACTGGTGAAAGTTTGGGAGAACTCGAAAAAGCTGTGGAAACACTCGCCTGCGGCTCGTGTTCCCACGGCATTTTTCGTTCTCCCAAACTTTCACTCGTGTTTCTATAACTCGATAGAAACACGGTACATGTTTTCTATGTCTTAAACAAATAGATGTGGATGTGTACAAGCTCCTTGACTGTGGATACGACTTTCTAGCTAAACATGTTTAGTTCTTTTCTAACCTTTTTGTTCACAGAGGAATGTCAAGAAGGGTGTCTTTAACATCATGCCTTACATTACCCATTGTGCCTTGGACATTATTTGCAGTGAGTAAAACATAAAATGTGACGTGTGTTCATAGTCTTGACAATTAACTCACAGTGTATCACCCGATTATGTCAGGAAAACTAAGATCAAATGTTTTGCTTGTTTTACAACAGTAACGTCCATGGACTCGTCACCGAATGCACAGGGTGATTCCAGTTCCCCATATGTCAATGCTGTTCAAAGGTAAAACCTTAGGACGTTGAAGTGCAGCGTGGATCTGGATGCAAAACCCCAACCTCGTTTCCAGGGTCTTTTGTATGATACCATTATTGTAGAATCGCTTGTTAAACAGTGGTAGTATTCATCCATCAACGTATAGCTGTTAGAAAAGTGCTGGAAACTGTTACCAGCCTCCTTGAACCGGTTTCCTAGTTTTCCGATCAAGTATTAAGGCCAGTCTATAAGCTGCGGCATCCATTAGGTTTCTTTCAGTACAATAAACTCTTAATTAAAATGGAGTAAATGACTTCCCTGCAAACTACGAGTACTGTACAGTACCTCACAATTCTCGTTAAAAGTCGCTATAAACTTCCACATACTTAACAATTATTCCATGAGCGCGCGTTGGATATGAGATGATAGATAGCCAACGAGGCGCGTAGCGCCGAGTTGGCTATAATCATCTCATATCCAACAAGCGCGAGTGGAATAATTGTTTTACTAAAAACGCCTCCCAAAAATAGAAAACTAGGCTACAATAGAAACAAAAAGGCCCAAAAAAATCACGCATAAGCTCGCCATCTTTGTAGATCATGGTATAATGTCTCATATACCATGATGGCTAAGCCAATGAAAACTCTCGAATTGCATTATCCAATGATCCAGTTTTTAATAAATTGTATTATACCATGCGTGCGCGGAAACAAACAAAACCTCGGACTTGATGCCGGTCTGGATGGGAAAATCTAGACCGCTTTCAATATCGATTTCAGCTAATCAAATTCTTAGATTTGGTAGTTCCCAGTCCTTGTGAGACAGGCTTACTTATTGACCTTTAAAGCTTACTGTGTTTTGTTTTGCATAGTGTATTGACCTATATGAGGAGGAAGGCGTAAATGAACGGTACCACAATACCGTGAAGGACCTTCTTTCTCTGAATACCGTCAGCCAAAAGGATAAAAAAAAGCGTATCGCCGGGCTAGATGATGCCGCGATACCGCACGTTAAGATTTAGATTAACCAAATACCGCATGAAAAAAGATCAATACCCCCAATTTCTTCAGTCCAACAAACAGACTGATTCCATGCATGTATACAAGGAATAATTAAACGATCTGTAACACTGGAGAGGGCGACGACACTTACAACTGTAGATACCTCGTGAAATACCTACATCAAATTAAAGCTTATAGAGCTTTGACTTGTAGCTTTCAAAAGGTGGCTCGGACGCTGGCGTTTAGAGGTCATTATATATATTATTTCAAAATTCTTGGTATAGTTTGATAGCGAGCCCTATAAGCTTTAATTTGATATAGGGGTTTAGGTATCTACAGTTTAAACAGACGCGCCGCATCGCTTGGACGTGGGACACCCTTAAAAGTATACTGCAAACTTAAGGCAGATATTGGAGTCCTGATTCATTACAAGTATTCAAATGTGAAATAGTTACTAAAAAGGCCCCGTTGCGACATGCAAGTGTCGTTTATTCATTTGATTTTAGGCCATTTTACTCTTGTAAAGTATTGTAAATTAGAACTATTGATCTTTACTTAGGATAAGCGAGTTGGTACAAGTGCGTCAGCGGTCACCGTGGTTGTTTTTCGACATCGTGTATAATTTGACGCCCTCAGGAAGAGAGCACAATCGATGCCTTAAGATCCTCCACGGCTTTACAAACAAGGTACATGTAGCGACTGCAAATAGCCCTGTGTGTAGGTTCGTTGCATCCTAAAGTAGTAGTAGGCTCGATTTCCGCCGCTCTCTCGTGTGAGCCTAAAGTAGTAGGCCCACTGCATCTAAAGTATATTCATCAACTTGAAAGTAAATTGCATTCAAATGCGGAAAAAAAGTCATTTAAAGAAGTGTTTTTAGACGGATTCCGCTCAAGGTTCGAGCAATAAGTGCAAAAATTATTTACTAAACATCTACTCATGGCACGGTAACTTTTTTAATACTGTTTAACGCATCTCACTGTAATTCATTTCTCTAGGTGACCCCGCAATTAAATCTCTAAGCATTCTCGAGAAAATTAATGTAAAACCTTGTAAGAATGCTTAATGTGAGTGTAATTCTGTTTTCAACTAATGCGAAATGTCCGTTTTAACTGAACTATAGATAACTTGAAGTTCATTTTTCTCTCGCGGGGTCAGCTTGAGCACTTAAATCTCAATAAGACCTTCTTACCTTTATCCAAAATATTACCATGCTAAGAGGGTTTTTTGGTAACTTAATTTTTGCCATTATTGCTCGAATGTTGTGCGGAAATCGTCTTAAAATAGATCGGATATCGATTTCTGCTAGTATTATTATATATAAACAATAGCCTCCATTTGGCGCGGAAATATGCTCGGATGTTTGTGCGCGAACATTATCTGTTCCGAGAGGTGAAAACTGTAAGCTTTGTGGAACAGATAATGACCAGAGACAAATCCCCGAGCATATGTTCGCACCAAATGGAGGCTGTTATGTCTATTATCCTTCAAATAGTTTTCGCATCACGCGTTGTTTTGAAAATGGGATAAACATCAAAGAAACAAACAAACAGACTAAGATTTATGTTGGAAAGCCCTTGACCCTGCACATCTCTGTTTTATGCTCATTGACTATTGCATGAATTACATAATCGCAATGCTGCTATTGGCTAGTTGTATGAGCACACATGATCACCTTTTGTATTTTGCCACGTTTTGTGCAGGGTCAACCCCCAAGATAGCGAAACAAAAAACATACAACAAAGAAGTTTGCCAAGTTTCCTAACCATTTCCCTCAATTAACTATTTTATAAACAAGTATATCATCAGACTGAGATATAGTTTGCTAACTTGTGCCAGCGTAAGATGATTATTGAAGGATTTCTTTTCATTAGAAGCTCTAATTAATCAGCAATTGTTTGCCTTTGATCGTCAAAGGACAGATGTTAAAAACGACTGCGGACAAGAGTCAATACGAGTAGCAGTACCACGTATAGTGTACAAAGCCGCACTAGAAACGAGATATTTTGAGTTCTCTGGTATCGCGCTAGCCTCCTACGCAGACGCTCTTGGGGCTCGTCGAGCGTCTGCGTAGGAGGCTAGTATCGCGCAGAAAGAAAGAGAAACTCGCGTCGAGTCTTGTCAAGATTTGATTGGATTCAAATCCGAAGGAAGGTCACACGAGTCTGTGGTCCCGTGGTCCAATGGGGGAACTCCTATTTAAAAAGGAGGGGTGGTTCGTCGTACCTTTTGGGGGATTGAAAACGCGGTTTTGGCACTTCTTTCGCTGTGCCTCGAAAGGTCCACAGGGCGGAAGCTTTTGCGGTACCTTTTAGGGTATTGAGCCGAAAATAACCATGACAGGAGAAATGTGTTTGTTGTTTTAGCCAAGCTCACAAAACAGGATCCTGGTAGCTCTAAGAAGTGCTTTTTTTTAAAATAGGCCCTTTGCAGCTTGGATCACGTGACCAAATTGTTTGCTCAACAAAAATTATATTATGGGTTGTAACTTAAAGATCGCCAGAAATGGAAAGAGCGTATCGAAAATACCAAAATGGCCAAGATTGAAGGCCCTGGCATTAAAGAGTAAGTTTATACAACAGTTTGAATTTTCGGAAAATTTAGAAGACATCTGTGTAAAATGTTGCTGGAGTGCAAGGTCTTGCTCTCCTACAACTTTTTCCATACAATTCTTAATTTTTTAAAAATTTAAAAACGTCATAAAATCTCATCCTTTAATGCCACGGGCCTCAAACCTGGTAATTTTTCTATTTTCGACATGCTTTTCCCATTTCTGTCATTTTTTTTTAGTTATAGCCCATAATTTTACGAAAAGTAGGTCACGTGATGGCTTAGCTGTAAAGGGCGTATTCCCCGACGATCCCCCACGTCCATTTTTATTTGGGACTCTCCTTTGTATGTGGTATGACATAAAGGTTGAGATAAAAGCGTGCACAGGTACATCTGAGATCGAGTACATGTATCGAGAGTCGAAAGTGATAACTTACATTTGGCCTGCACTGTAGGTAATCGACGAACGAATCGCTAGTAGAGTAGCCGAGAGGAGGCAATCACAAGCTGAGGAGAAAGAGCAGGAAGATGCAGGCGAAAGTGGATTTAGACGCAAAAAGCGTTTGGCTTTCCTTGATCTGTTGCTGGAAGCTTATGACAAAGGTGAAATATCTCGAGAAGGGATCAGAGAAGAAGTGGATACGTTTATGTTCGAGGTTAGTGTTCTTATAAGCTGCTTGCATCACTGTTTAGTTACAGGGTTCTAGCTCTGTTGCTCAAGGCGTCTCAGCTAGGTGTCTGAGGTCCCCGTGGCCAGACGGAGAAAGATCTGAGTAAGATCTGAGTACGAGCGAGACTAGTGCTGATCACAATAAACGTATTTCTGGAAGCAAATTGCAGTTATTTGCAATCTCTGAGACGCCAACCTACGTCGCGTTCGTTGGAGTCTAGATCGAGCCTAATCCGGTGCCCTGGTGTCATGTTCTGGAACACTCTTGTTGCTCTTTGTTCTAACGATGAGCTAACGCTAATAAACCACAACAGCGGCTAATGTTACATGTAAGTTTGATAAATAACTAAGTATTCCTTGCAGTGGCTCCCTCTATTATCTCTGTCGGCATGAACTGTCGAGGCAAGAGTGTCAGAGTCAGAGTGTTAATAAATCAAGTTACCTAACAAGCATTTGTTTTACTTGAGTCGTCTATCCTGAATGCCAATGTTATTATCCACTTTTTCTAAAAAGCTGCTTAAGCTATGACTAGTCGGAATGAGTGTTAGTTATCATAGCTACGTGGGTAAAAATTTTAAAAGTCCTTTTTAGACTGTGATACGTGACGCCTCTTTGCTTTATTGACGTAAATCACCTCTTGACGGCCTCGGAGATTTCAGGTAAATAAGTCGAGTAGTTTCTTAGTAACTTGCTTCTGTTTCGTGGTGAATAAAGTTTTCTTCTCCCATCCTGCTTGATTTTTTCACCTAAATTGATATAAGTTGATGGTCTGTGGCCGTCGCTTCCATCAAGACGACAACCCGGCGTTAGTGTAATGGTGACTTTTATCCAATCCACAATAAACTCGTGAGACATTTCCAAAACTATATAACAATTATTCCATGAGCCCGAGTTGGATATGAAGTGATAAAGTAACCAACGAGCGCGTAGCGCGAGTTGATTATAATCACTTCATATCCAACAAGGGCGAATGGAATAATTGTTTTAGTAAATTCGCAAACAGGGTTTTGCCGCCGATTTTTATTTCGGCCATTATAGAGGGCTGAAGTTGAAAACTTCGTGCGGAAAATTTTTAAATTTGGCGCACTATTTTCCATATGACGTAAAACTCCGACTATTGGCTCATAGTCAGAGTTTTTTAGCCAATCAAAAAGCTAGAAATGCAATAGTCGGAGCTGAGAATTTAGTAATGCAAAATATGCTGGCAGGTGCTGATGTGATTCTATTCTTAGGGTCACGACACAACAGCTGCTGGGATCACGTGGACAATCTATCTGCTTTCCCGGCATCCCCTGATACAGCAACAGGTTCAGGAAGAAGTGGACAGTTTTTTCGGTAAGTGTTGTGCTTACTGTGTAAATCATTTTCATTTTGAGTCCAAAGGAAAATCGGGGTTGCCACAGGTCGGGAAATGGTCAAGGAAAAAAAAAACTCTTCATTGAAGGTCAGGGAATTTTATTTTCATTCCGGAAAAATTGGCATTTTGAAGAGAAGTCAGGAAAAATTGAAATTGTAATACCGTTGATTTAATACCATTGAATGATGGAAGAAGCATTTCAGGTCATTGTGATTTCAACTATGTTTTTTCTTTAAAGAAGAAGGCAGATTTGTTGAAAACTTTTCAGTCCTAAATAAATGGGTGGAAAAGATGACTGTAAGGAAGGCTGTTGCTGCAAAGCTGGAGACCGCTATATCTGACATTTTGTAGTAATTTTTTTTCCATTTTTTTCCCTGGGAAAATTCAGGGAAAAGCTTGGGGTTTGGAAAACGTATGGCTGTGGCATTACCATGAAAAGCATGGCTGACGTATAGCATTTAATGCAAACTGTAAATACACTGTGTCAATCTTGTAGAACAGCGCCCGGACACTTTAACAGTGGAGGATTTGAAAGAGTTACGTTACCTGGAATGTGCAATTAAGGTATCAGTGTCACTACTTCACCCAGTCATACTTAACTTAGTCCTCTTATCATTTCTGATATTCCTTTTTTCTGTCTATCAAAACGAGCCCCTAGGGAAGAACTCTTGAAATTGAGTGAGTTTGATTTCTGCAAAAAATAAACGTGCAAATATTTAAATTCGTTTTTGACGGACTGTGCATCACCAAGGCTTGTTTCAGTTTTGACATGTTAGGTCGAATTAGGAAAAGCTGCCCAATAGCTCGGGCCCCACTAGGTTGATTCCTGTATGGTTCGTTACAGTTTCCTCAGCTCCCTCGGTGTACGAAGAAAAGTGGATTGCGTTAGGCTTGGACCAGAATTTTGATCAGAGTTTCACTGTAGGATGTAAAGACCTCGTAGACTGGAATAGCACTTCTTCGGATAAGACATTGGTCGCCTTGCGTTGTGATTCAATTTTACCTAAATGATGTATTAGTATAGCAAATTTAAGTTGGGCAAGGGTCATTTTTCTCCTGCAAAGAACAGACCACGAGCATTCTTTCGATTTCTGCAAAAAATGTTAGCAGTGCTGGCCTAGAATAGATCCCACATTGCCTCCGTGCTAATTGAGTTCCTGTTTGAGAGGCGAAGGAAGTGACAACTCGTTGTCTGCTGTTTGCTAAACAAATCAATTGACCAACTTGAAAATGTTGATATCCCAGTTTGGTGCCTATACAAACTTGTTGTAATACACTGACTGTTTCTTCAAAGGAAGCACAGCGTTTATTTCCATCTGTGCCCTTAATTGCAAGAACGACTTCTGAAGACTGCCAGTTTGGTATGTTTATTTATCTGTTCTTTCGTTCGTTGGTTATTGTCGTAATGTATACTTTTACCACGAGAAGAGATTTACTTTTACTCGCATTTTGATTGGTTCTTACTTACAAATCTCAATGTATGATTTATTTCAGGACACACGCATAGATGACGCTTTAAAAAAATTTCTATGTTTCATGTAATATATCAAGCAAGTCGATTCATGTTGAGGTGCGTCTGTTCAGTCAAAACCTCAAAATGTAGTAACATCATCAGTGACACACTCGGCTATAGCCTCGTGTGCACCTTTTTTCCTTCTTGCCAGATTTTGACGTCATCTGTAATCAATTACTGAACAGACGCACGGCAACATGGAATTTAGTTGTTAATTTGAGTTAATTTGTTTGACGATAAGTGTTTGACGATAAGTGGATACAGGGCGTGAATTTATTATCAAGGAAGGAAGCTAAGTCAGTGTAAACGCATTGTCCCCTCTGAAAGTGAAGGCAAAGGATTTAATGTATCAGATCTATCTGGAACACCTTTCTGGAACATCCAGACAGGGTCAGTAGTGGTTATGTACTCAGCACCATTCCCACTGGGAGGCGCGCTGGACTCATGGTTAGTGCGCTTGACTCTGGATCGAGCGGTCTGGGTTCGAGCCCTGGCCTGGGACATTAATATTGTGTTGAGTTTTTGGGAAGTCACTTTACTCTCACAGTGTCTCTCTCCGCCTACGTGTATAAATGGGTACTGGCGAGTGTAATGCTGGGGGTAACCCTGCGATGGACTAGCATCCCATCCAGTGGGAGCAGAAATACTCCAAGTTGCTTCATGCTACAGAAACTGGAGATAATCAATATGGTGGGCCAGTTGGCTCGTATTCAGACTTGACCTTTTTGCCTACCTTTTCCATTCAATTTCCAATTCGCCCATATAGTTTAAGGTAGTTGACTCCAATTTATTAACGGTATAAGTTAAAGGGTGAATGACCCCACCCTTTACCTCACATGTGTAATTTTCACCTTGCAGATGGTTACTTAGCTCCAAAAGGTACCGCTCTTGGAGTTGCAACTATAGGACTTCACAGAAACCCTGAAGTGTGGCCAGCACCGCTTCAGTTCAACCCTGATCGTTTTCTACCAGAGAACAGTCAAGGACGCCATCCATTCGCCTATGTTCCTTTCTCGGCAGGACCAAGAAACTGCATAGGTAGGCTGATGTGTAGTCGGTACGCTCTTCACACTCTAAGGACATTCGCGCCCAAAATGCTCCCACGAATATAAATTGTGTAAAAGTGACCACAAAGGAAGGTAAAGATCAACTTTTGCCAAAAAGCCAACAAAAATGGGGGTCACCGAGCATCCAAGAGAGCAAATTGGAGGCGAAGTTAACGCACCCAATGTTTAGCCCTATCCACATGCTTATATTTTCTTCCTTTGCGCGCGCGCTTGATGTATGACGTGGCGTGAAGTTCGTGCACATAAAGGATGCGCAGGAACAATGAGCTCGAACGTCTTTTATACTACATTTTCCTAGTGTTATTTAGTTACTTATTTATTTATTGATTGATTTATTTTGTTAGTTAGTCTTTGTTTTGTTTTCCTGACGTCAAGCCATCCACTGCGTTTCCCTCTAATGTTTGCCTGTCTGGGTGTCTGTCTGTCCGTCTTCCTTCTCGTCCCTCAGACATTTAGATTGCTGTTTGTCTGTCCCTTTTCATCTGCCGCACAGACTATGAATCTGACTTCTTCGAGACAATCTTTCTATTTTTTTTGTTCAGGAGAAGGCTTAAATATTTAATAAGTAGTATAGTGGTATTCCTGGTTTGAAATGCGAGAAGTGGCATATCGATATAGAAAAATAGACAAATTGAGCTGGGAATTGTAAAAGAAAAAAAAAAAATAATTTGCTTCCATGTTTTCATCCTTTTGTGTGTTTGCTTCTTTGTTCGTTTCGTCTTAATTTTTGATGCAGTGTTTTGTGTGAATACGATTATCAGCGCGACGGAAGTTTGGTCAACAGGTTTAAACGTTCAAATCGTGTTGTTGCCACGGTCAACTGTCTCCGTTTCCAGTGGCAACTTGTCGACCATTGACGTCATTAGCAGCAAAGCGCGCGAAATTGTAAGCGACGAAACGAGGAAAGCTGCCCGTGGCAACACCGAAATTTTAAGGCCAAAGTTCGTCACCAAAGCTTCGTCGCCCCTTACTCATCTGATAATCGTGGTAATTAGTTCCCCTCCTTTCACTTGTTTTTCAAGGTCAGCGGTTTGCTCTTCTTGAAGAGAAACTAGTCTTGGCTCACGTCTTGCGCAATTTTACCATCGAGTCCACGCAGACCTTTGATGATGTTCGGCCTTGCGCAGAACTGATCACCAGACCAAGAGATGGAATTAACGTTTCTTTGGCCAAGCGGCAGTAGAAGAAGAGATGGTACGGAATCATGGAGATAAATAGAAATGCCAGAGCAACAGTAGTCCACCTTTCAAAGGCCTCATTAATTTTGTTCACGGTGACCAGATATGAAATATATTCATTGTACGATACTTAGCTAGCTCAATTCATGATTTATAAAATTATTCTATTTGAAGGGAACTTTACAATTAGTTTCCTCGCCAAAGAGGTACACTCTTTTTTTTTTATAAGAATATGTTTTATTCGAATATCGAGGCTGAAAGTTGCGAACTTTTAAGAATGTTTTAGGAATAAACCCCAGGCTGAGATTTTGAAAAGAATATATTTTTGTGTATGTTTTGAACGAAATCGTATAAAATTCTTCCTACTCGAAACGGTAAAACTAGCCAAAAAACAACAAAAACAGTACTAGCCCGGGCATATGTTCAATGCTTATAACATTTCTGCAGAAGTTAAGTGCGCCATACAAGGCTTTGATGCCTGCAGGTTGGCTCCAAAATTACTTTAACACCATACAAATGTCATACACTATAATCTAAGAATATTCACAAGAATAATTTCAGCCTAAAATTCGCAGAAAAATAAGAATATTCAGCCTGGGCCGGAAAAACAATATTGTTATTAAAAAAAAAAAGAGTGTATTAGACAATTTATACAAGTATGGCGGTTCCGGACTAGACAAAAGAAAAAGATTGCAGATGGCAAACTTGAATACAAGGTAGACGGTCCAGTATAGCTCCATTTTAACATGTTTTAGGTTCAAATGAATTGCATTTAGAGAAAGTGTAAAATCCAATTTAAAAAATAAGAAATAGTTTAAAAGTAGAAAAATAAATAAAAAAGAACATGAATAAAGTGTGGTCTGCTCGTATTGAAATGAAACCTTACCTCCCTCGCCCGAAGCACGTGATATGAAGGTCTCGTTCTGAAAATCACACAAGAGCTATTGGGTATTGTTGTCACAGGTAAAAGGAAAATAGAAAGTACTTAATAAGAAAAAGTCTAGACAGTAATATCAGACAATAGGTCTTTGTGATTTCTGGTCGGGTTGTTCGAAAGCCGGTTAACGCTAACCCAGGATTAAGGTGTATAAAAACGTTTTTCGCTTCCTAATTTTTGTTTAGTTTGAGATTATTCAAATTCAAAAGAGAAGGCTAAACAATATAAACAGAAAACCTCTTCGAAAAGTTGCAAAACTGAAATCAAAATTCTCGCTAAACCTGGGTTAGCTTAATCGGACTTTGAACAACCCGGCCCTGATGCACTAAGACCCAATCAAACAGGTGGAATGTTCTTTTGTTAAAGTCATTTCTGATGCCATTTGCAGTCATCACTTGTCAGGCAATGCCTGCTTACGTTTACTTCTACTTGTTGTACCAATGTAAACCCGCAAAGGCTAAATATCGCACAGGTCACGGTGTAAAACAAAGACGACGGATCATGTGTAAAATCCAGACTAAAGGAAAATGAAGACTGCCGACCAGGGGTGAAATGCAGAGTGCAGACTTTTGAACTGAATCATGTTACCGTTTCCATCAATGAGATCAAACCGTCTAACAGGCTAACCGCTGAAGCGTTATTCGGGCTAACCCTGAGAGTGATCGTCAGGTTAATCTGAGTCATTCAGGCTATTACCTGATCATGAGTGATATTCAGTCGAACCGGTGCGCTATTTAGGTCTACCCGATTGCAGATTTTCACTCCTATTAACATGAATATCACTTTTGTTGGTTAGTACTCGATGATGGAAATAACACGATATAAACTTAAAAGGTTTCGGCTCAGTCTTCATTTTATCCCCGGTCTGCACTCTACAGTTTACAGCCCGCAGATTGCGTTTTTCACTGACCGGCTGGGCATGATCCAATTTTTAAATTGTAAATCGGTGAAGTGGTTCGAAAATTTCTGCAAGCACGGCCCATGCTGATTTCCCCCTGTCCCACATGATGTCATGATGTCATGTGCCAAGTGATTGCATGACAGTGATCCTTTGTCATTACACACGGGAAATGTGAAAGAATGCGTGACAGTGACGTCACATGGAAGAACCGGCTTTCCGATACGTATGATGGATATTTGCCGGGTATGATGCTATGGGGACACAAGAGAAGTCCGGTAAGCCCTTCTGATGTAATACATATTATATATAAACCAATAGAACCAAAATATGTTCCTTTCTTCCGCTGTGGCCTCGGAGTTTTCAAGGGCATTTACACGTGTAGTATAAATTATGTCAAACTTCAACTTATGTCTGTATGTGGGCAATTATTTTATATGAATTACATATTGCTTTATAACCGTTTCCAATTGACACTAAAAAGTCATCGTTCTATATTTTGACGATGTTTCATGTATCTATAGCTCGGAAGGTGACTAAAAACTATAGATAAAAGGCGTTCGGTATCAAGACAGAATGCTGTGACCGCATTGCATATTTTACGCTCATTGTCTATCTAATTGTTGTCTTCAAATAGCCGGTCTAACCGTCGAAACTTAGTGTGGGTAGATAAAAGTAAATGTTTCAGTAGGTTTAGTTGCAATTGAAGTCAGAATAATGTTATTATCACGCGGTCTTGCTATATACAATTCAGTATCCACCGAGCCGAACATACATTCGTACATGAATAATCTCTCATTTGCACGCTTCAATGAACCTTTCAATGTTATATTAAATTGCATGTTTAAGATGCATGTCAATCATAGAGTAAATAAGTTGCCTCTAAAGGAGAACTTGTTGAAACGAAGCAGTTGACGGACTCATTTCCGTCGGGATCAGTTTCACACGGAGTTTACAGTAAAAGCCAAGGCCTAGCATTAATTTTCCCTCAATAGCTCATGGTGTGAATATCAGGTAATCAACATATTATATAAAATATTTGCCAGGTGCTAAATTGCCCACTGCCGCATGGTCCTTTCGTGACCTGTAGAAAACACGTGACATGCTCTTGCTTCTGCAGGAAAGATGTACAAGGAGCCCGCAGTCCGTCCGCCCAGCGTAAATCGGTTGACTGAAATAGCGAAGAGTCTGGGTCTAGATCTGGACGAAAGGGAGGCGCACGAATACCATGGTAACCGAAAATGTGGATTTACCCTTTGTTTCAACATCCTTTTACGTACATGAATACCACTTCGCATAAGATAAGCTTCACGTGGCACGCTTATCTCTTTAGAAGCTTTAAAACATTTACACTCGACTCTTCGAAGGCATGCAATACATAGTGATCACTTACCCTAGCAAACCAGAAAAAGGTTCGCTTATGGTAATTAAAAACGTTTTTCTTGACAAACGTTACTCAATATCTGGTGTCCAATTAACTTACTGAACATGAACGAGCAATAAGGTGACTAATTTATCTCTTCAAAATGTTATGTTCAGAAAATTGCGCACACTCTTTTAGCCCTCGTCCATGGGTCGAAAAAGCTTCTTTTTTACCACAATTGCTTCTAATCTCGCAATCGGATTGGCTTTGCCGTTGTCGATAAGAGTCTAGACAACGCTGCTCGTGTCAATGTGTCACGCATTGCCTTTTTCAGCTCCCGCTCTGAAAAAAGACACATTTTCTTTGATCGAAATGTGGTTTAGCGTGGTCTGTACTCTTATCGACAACGATACGCGTCATTACAGTTGTCAAAATTTGTCGTGGACTCATTCGGCTGCGCCTCGCGAGTCCGCGACATTTTGACCACTGTGATGACGCGTATCTCTGTCGATAAGAGTACATACCACGCTAAACCACATTTGATTTGTTAATTGGAGAGAAAATGAACTCGAACTGACTAATTGTGCCGCAGTATACGATAACAGTAAATTAACTTTGCTTCCTCCAGGTCAACGATTAGTAATACCAAAAAAATTTTTGTTCATGTTACACTTTGCTCAGTATTTTTGGATAGACTCTGAATCTCCGTAGCATAGCTTCATTCTTGGTTTGAAGTGCGGGAAATAACACATCGATAATGACATATAGAAAGATTGAGCTTGGAGTTGTGAAAGGAAATAAAAATGGAATTTGCTCTCATGTTTGGCAACTGTTCATCGTTTTGTATCGTTAGTTTGTTTCTTTGTTTCTTTGTTCATCTTAATTGTTTTGTTCAGTGCCATACACAACTCTGACAAATTGTTCTATAATAATCTTTATGAAAGTCTACCAACTTAACCTCATTTTTCTCTCTACAAAAGAGGCCATCTCCAACACCTTGGCGGATACATACCAGAGATTATACGAACTTCCAGATCTGAAGCTTCCTGTGAAGTACCCCAGAACGCCAGGATATAGACCGCCAGCGGAGGAAAATCCTTACAACGCATGGTAAGCTTGAATTTGTGATTATGCATAGTGCCATATTACAGGTTATGGAATATATAGAGAACAATAACTCGGCGTTGTATTACGATAATTGGGCACTTGGTGAAAACATGCTCCTGACATTATTGGTTCGGCTTCCCTTACCTTCTCGGCAACGTATTGTTACTGTAGGGACAAATAATTTATTAGACTTTGGTCACTGATGATATTTTTGCGTCTGTCATGCCGAGGAAGGAGATCTTGGGTCGGGGGCCGGGGGTCGGGGGTATGGGGGTTGCCCAATTTTGACGAATGAGTGTGGGTGTGACGCGCTCTCTGAAACCTTAAACGCATTTGTGATAAAAAAAATGATAATGGTCAAGATATATACAGTATGCTGTATTCCACACCAAATTGCTAAAAAAGCGCATTTAGAGGGCTCCTACGAAGGGCCTTGATAGCTAACATATCATGCCTGGTTTACGGTTCAAAATCTTTATCATTATCATAGTCACTTGTGAACTATTGTAACTCAGAGGGATATTTATAACTCTGAAATATTTCTGAACGTGCTTTTGTCAGCAAAAAAGAAAGGAAAGAAAAAAGAAACAATGAAAGCAGGAGAAGACAATTACCTGGATCTTCACTTGAGTGAAAGTGTATACATTACCTGTCGTTAGCACATATTTTAAAACTTGTATTAAAACTCATTTTAGTTTGCTCTTTGACATTTCATAATTCAAAGGTACTGGCGTTGCGATATTAAGGGAGCAACAAAAGGAAAACTCCATGGCAAAACACTCGCCATCAAAGATAATGTTTGTTTGGCTGGAGTCCCTATGATGAACGGTTCCAGTATTCTGGAGGGATTTGTCCCGGATGTTGATGCAACTGTAGTATCCCGGATATTAGAAGCCGGGGGTCGTATACTAGGTAAAGCTGTGTGTGAGAATCTGTGCTTCGATGGAGCAAGTTTTACTTCAGCTACGGGTCCTGTACTCAATCCTTATGACCAGACGAGGATGGCGGGTGGCTCGTCATCAGGGTCAGCGGCTCTGGTAAGAAGTGACAGTTTGTATCACAGCGTAGCAGTTATAAGACCTTCCCTTCTCACCTCTTCCTTTATCTGAGGAGGTGTGCCTGCCTATTGGTTAGCGTGCATGTGTCAGGTGGTCGGGGTTCGAGGTCTAGGGTGCGCCTTCGCGTTGTATCCTTCTGGTTGCCTCTAAACACTCAAACTTGTATCTTATACATTGGGAAACCACTTCTTGCTTAACTCTACGGAACCGATTGAGATTGGCTTCGGTAGTATGGTGCAACTATTTAATTTATCTTTATTATTCAAATTTCATACACTGTACGAATTCTGAGTTTCTGATTGGTTGATTTGTACCACGTGACACTGGGTTGTGACGAAACAACCTCCTTGATGTCATTATCGTGGTGTAATAGCCGTGGTGTAAATTCAGTACACCACTGTCATTACACCATGGCTTCGGATGACTCAAAGTTTGACGATTTTTGTTTGCAGTGTATTCAATTTGTTAAGTTAACACACCTCTCAGTGTTTGGCGGCGGTATAAGCTAATAGATGTACCATCGTTGCCAATATTTGACAAAACAAACTGGCCTTGATAATCAACCTCAACAGCACGAATGCCGTCAAAATAGAATCACTCAAAAAGACATAATATCGAACCAGCTTTAGTTGAATTTTTTAATAGCGGGGCTCCGGCAGAGCACCATACTCATATAGGAAAAAAGGAAACTCATGAATTGATGTTCTCATGGTTATTATGGCTAGCGGTATTGCTTGGGGACTCGTACGCCCAACGGGAAAGGCGACGGGGTCGATGTACGTCGCACAAGATGGCGGCCATACTCCGGCTAATAGGTTGACATAGACATGCAGCCTTGGTTTATGGCGTACGTCTCTGATATTGGACATCCACGTTATGGTCAATTCACACCTGTCAAAACAAGGTATCAGCTGACCAGTATAACGTGACCATATCGCTAACCCAAGGTATAAATTTTTATTTTATGCAAATGTTTTTCACTGCTTGTGTTTTGATTATTCAAACTCAAAACAGAAGGCCAAACAATATACAGAAAACGTCACTGCAATGTTTTAAAACTCATATGAAAATTCTCGCTTATCCAGGGTTAGCTTAATCGGGTTTTGAACAGCTCGGACCAGGAGCTCCGCCTTTAGGCTTGGCTAAATCTGAATATTATAGACTATACTCAAAAAGTTAATTTTCAGTTCTTCATTTTGCCACTGCATACTGGTTCCGATGGTTTCGACGCCTGGTTAGCTCAGTTGGTAGAGCGCCAGCTTGCTCTGCGGAAGGTCGAGGGTTCGAGTCCCAGACCGGACCAACACTCAGGGTCTTAAAATAACTGAGGAGAATGTGCTGCCTTTGTAATTTCATCTGTAAATGATTAGACGTTCAAGTCTTCTCGGATAAGGACTATAAACCGTAGGCTCCGTCTCCTGCATCTTCAGTGTCACATGGTTAGCATGGGACGTTAAAGAACCCACACACTTATCGAAAAGAGTAGGGCACGTAGTTCCCGGTGTTGTGGTCTGGCCTTGTCTCATGGGTTGGTGCTCTACATAGGGTTAACCTTATTGCACCTTTCCCCCTTGGACAGAAATGTCCAAGAAATATCGCTATAACTATGACTGTGATGGTCCTTTCCAAACTTTAGAGAACATCCTGGTAACTTGTTTATGTAATGACATGACAATATTTAGTGGTCAGCTTCAGTACTGTTTCACATTAGGTCGCAGGGGGCCAAGTGGATATGGCTTTAGGAGGAGATCAAGGGTGCTCTATAAGGGCTCCAGCACATTACTGTGGTATTGTGGGTTTGAAACCTACTCACGGCTTAGTTCCATACACTGGAGTAATGCCAGTTGAACTGACCATTGATCACGTTGGACCTATGGCCAGGACTGTGTATGACACAGCATTATTGTTAGAGGTAAGTTGGACTTGGTACTATTGTGTATCATACTGACGTCAATTTCTACAAGTTTTCAGACATGGTAATAGGCTTCGAGGAGGATTAGATACGGGATGCCTGTCATATCTGTTTCAGGGACACAATACACTTGTGTGAGACTTTCGATCGTATTGCTGGACTTGAACGAAGATTGCTCAGGGGAGATGGCGGGAAGTAGAGAAGGAGGTGCAGGAGAGGAAAGAGGGATATGACTAGTGCGGGGAGGACAAGCAGGAAGTAGAAGAGAGGAACAGTAGGAGGGCAGCGATGGCTTTCTCCCGCCATTTTGCTCGAAGCTGTGTACGGGAATTTGTACGTCTCGGATCTACATCTCGAATTGTAGAGAAGTTGTATGTGAAAATATTCTATTTAATACAAAAACTTTACTCGTAAACATGGAATTCAAGTACAATTTATCTGGTAATTATGTCTAGGTCATAGCTGGCTTTGATGACGGAATGGACCCGAGACAAACCAATGACTTGCAGCCTGCTTTATCTTACACTGAACAGGTACAACCACATACACAGTTTATAAATACCGTGCAGACACGCATAGATATTTGTAACGTACGATGGACACAGAGATATTTTTCTTACAATGTTACGGGTAGCTCTACATTTATTATGTGGCCATCTTACGCGTTCTGCGGATATCAAAAACCGTCGTATTTGTTGAATAAAGCTCGAAAATTCACGTGATGGCGCTTATATCAGCGAGCCTAGTTTGAAGGGGCCTTTTTCCATCATTAGTACTGTTCTGTTTGTTTGTTCCTTTGGTGCTGTCTGTGTAGTTTGTTTACTTTATTAGCTTTCGTTGTTGTTTTTGATGCTTTGTTTTGCTTCATACTCGGTAGAATTAAAATGCGGAACTCATTCCAAAGACCGCATTATATATAGTATCATCATATGACATTCAGATAACAAGGAAAATGTTTCAGAGATGGATTTGACTTTTAAAAAGGGTTAATTTATAGGAGAAAACAAGCTAATTGGAAAACTTAATTCATATAGCGCGATCTCATCTGGCCTACATGATTGGTTTATTTTAGTTGACGGGAAATATATCTGGAATGAAGATTGGCCTGGTTAAGGAAGGTTTTGGACAAAATCGTGCAGAATCTGACGTTGAGGAGCTCGTTAGACAAGCTGCCAGCTGCATACAAACACGCCTTGGTGCCAAGGTCGAGGAGTTATCCATACCGATGCATTTAGACGGTAATATATGTTCAGCGGAATCCCTCTTTCTAACCATACACCTGGTTAAAAGACGTTCGGTGATAAAATTGGTTATATTTTGCCAATTTCTATTCCCAGTGGTGGTAAATCAAACATAAGTCGTAAGTCATAAGTCAAGTCCTCAAGTCTGCTAAGGATCTTAAGTGATATCCCAGTGGAAATTAAAGTATCTAGTGGTTTTGTAACCTTGTGCATTAACCTACAGCATGCCAGGCGACCACGCCTGGTCGTCAGGCTGGTTGGCTAGTTAGCTTCACTAAAAATGTTGGCCTTTCGACTAACTCATGTTAATACATGCATACTTTGCCATTTTTTAGGGCTTAAGATACTCTCGGGTATTTCCATTGAGGGAAGCACTAGAATGATGTTGGAAGGAGGAGGTAAGAAGTCAAAATGGTTCCTGTATGGTACCATTGGAATACTTGAAGCATCTCGGCTTTGGAATTCGCTGTTTTGATGGGCACCGCCGGATGACGAGTAGTGGGTTAAGAGAGATGGGACGAGGGGGAGGCGACGGGTACCGTACGATAAAATGCACATCGTTCAGTTACCTACTTCAATACTTATAGTCACTTCATCATAAGATAACTGGAATAAACACTGACTGCCTGATCGAGTAAAAACTTGATGAGTAAAGGGGGTAAGTTTCTAAAAAACTGTGATGCTGCGTCGGTGGGGAGTATTACTAGATAATTTGGTCAGTTTTATCAACTGCTTATGTGAATTGGCCACCATGAAGAGATTCGAAAGCTGACGTTTCGAGCGTTAGCCCTTCTTCGGAGCGAATCGATTCGCTCCAACGAAGGGCTAACACTCCGCGAAACGTTTATAAAACCAAACTGTCTTAAAAACTTAATGGTCACGTTCCTTATAATACTTTTCAGGCTTTGGAACTTCTGCCAAGATGTATTACGACACTGTTTTGCAGCAAGCATTTGCACGTGGTCTCAAGACACACATGAATGATTTACCGGTTACGTGCAAACAAACCCTCTTGCTTGGACGCTATCTTCTATCAGAATACAACGGACACTTCTACAGTAAATCACAAAATTTAGCCAGGGAACTATCCTCAGCGTACGACAGGGCATTGCAGGAGTATGATGTCTTGTTAATGCCAACCGTTCCGAGGAAAGCTCAACCATTACCTCCAGCTAATCTTTCAATGGAAGGTCAGTGGAAAGATCAATAATCGTGAATTCCAAAGCGTACAATCTTTGTCATCGTGGGTTGGGTTGACGTGGGAGAGGTTACAGACCCCGTGCTGACTCAATCAGGGAACCTTTTGGTGTGTGAACTGTTTGATTCCGCGACTAGCCTTTTCTATCGCAACCATGTATCCATTGTTGTCACTTTGCCGGGTTGGTTTTCTTTCTTACCGAAACTTATACCCCATTCACACCAACTAAACTAGTTTAACTAAATCAAGTGTAGGTTTTTCTAATTCGTCGATTACCCTTTACAGTCATTTTGAGAAGACAATTTTCAAACCACCTTGGTAACATATTTGATTCAAACAGGTTTTTACCTTGTTAAGCTGTGGGGTGTGTATGGTATGAGCAGCTAAACTTTAACCTTGTTTAGTTAAACCACTTTTAAAAATGTTTAACAAGTTGGTGTGAATGGGGTATTAGTGTTGTTTTGATGCTTTTCATGCCATATAATTTGATTACTGTTGAGAGACCAGGGCGTCAACGATGGTGCGGGAATCTCCGTTATCAGTTATCTGATTTCACGGCGATCAGTGAAAGTGTTGATTCATTATTCAGCTATCAAGACACTTTGCAAATCTCAGATTTCAGAGATCAGTTTAAAATGTGTCTTTGTCAGGTGTGAGTTACATTTTTAAACAATTTTTCATAATATCGTTTACTTAGATTGGTAATGTTGGGGTCAGAAATAACACATGCAAAGTTGTTAAAAAAATTACGAGGAAGACATCTTAAGGACAGCCCTAAATCCGTGTAGACATTTTCTAAAGTTCCCGTTGTTGTTGTTGTTGTTGTTTGTCTGTTCGTTCGTTCGTTTACCAGTATTAATGTCGTCCACTTTGCTGACATGGTCTCTTTCTTCTTACAGAATATAACGAAAAAGCATTCAACAATAGCGTCAACACGTCATCTACGGCTGTCACAGGTCACCCAGCCCTGTCAATCAGTGTGGGTCTCAGCAATGGTTTACCAGTGGGATTGATGATTGTGGGGAAGAAATTTGACGAGGGCACGCTGCTGAATGTAGCATACGCCTATGAAAGAATTCGAGATTCGTCACCTTCATAGCATTGACCTACTTTGTTTCGCAAAAACACGCAATTCTCAGAGTTGTATTAAATTTAATGACAAGTATGAGAAAATTAAATGTTTTGGATAGGTCTTATTATTATGCATGGAACTCACTATCTCTTTTCTGATTGGCCGAAAGCGTACAGTGAATTTTCAAAATCAGCGTCTGTGACGTCATCTAGCTGCAGATTATACAATAATCATGTCAAGAACACTCAAGGTCACGGGCAATCAAGTCATGTATGACTGCGGTGCATGATTTCTAAGGGTAATCATTTCAAGTTCGCGCGCTTTGTGTAGCTTGCAGTCAGTGAAGAAGCAAAACCATGACTTCTATCTTTTTTTTTTCGTTCAATGTATAGTAAAACAATTAGACTCGGTTTTTGTGATATCCAGAATAATCGAGGTCTCAGTAAGGGTTTTCAGTTTCAGCCTTAGGCTTCGGCTAATAACCCCCACCTCGACCTTGATTATTGTGGATATCACAAAAGCCTTATTCAATAGTTGTTTATAATTTTGCGTGTAATACTCACCTTTAATACTCCCCTTTCCGTCACTCGTAAATGAGCTGTTCTACACAACACGACGTTTATTCTTTTGAGGACGTTTGTCAAGACAAACCAATTTTATAACTGGAGTTTAAGCTCAAGAAGGAATAATCTTTTCTGTTTTAGTATTTAAATCTTTACCTAAATCTTAGCCTGTTCCAGGCTCTCAGTCAGTGGGGACGATCGAAAAAGCGGGTGCTGGACCGAGAGCCTGGAACAGGCTACCTAAATCTGCTCTTCACAGACACCTCGAAAATGCAGAGGTGGGCAACCAGTTCGTTTACATGCGCACACTGCCAGGCTCCTCACTATCTACAACAGAATAGAAAGTGAGTAGTGTAGCCAATCAGCGAACGGCATTCGTGATAAAAGGCTAGTAGCTTTATGCTAATATCTTATCATATGACCCGTACATCCCCGCAAGCAATTTCCTTGGAAAACCATAAGTAAAGAAAACCATAGGTCCCGTATGAGGGCCGTACGCGTCAAAGTGATAGGGCCAGAAAAACGCGTACGACCCTACTAGAAATGCGTACGGCCCGGCAAAAACAATGCGAAACAATTTTGTTGCTAAAAAGTGTTTCCTAGAAATTGAGTGAAAGCGAACATTCCGATAGTGAGTTCTATTATCCCGGTGAGCTTTCGGACGCCGAAATGCTGCAATTACCTACTCACAACGAAACAACAGAAAGAAAGTCACTACTCTCGAAACGAAGCAATACTGCCGCGCGCGGCCTCGTTCCGCCAAAGAATAAAAATGAAAAAAAAAGTGGTCACATAAGATGCTTATTGACTGAGTGGGAGGTCCGGACAGGAAAATATTTGGCTCGAGGTCGGGACGCACGGACCGAGCGCATTCCCGTCTGGCCACCCCCACTCAGTCAATAAGTACATAGTCTCGTCACAAACGCTCTACGACAAGGGCAAGCGGAAAACGAAAACCGCGTAAAAAAAGAGTTATAGTTAGAAAATGCATGTCATTCAGGGCTGTGTAGCTAGTTAAGAGTACTTTGAAGTTAATAGGCTGTCATATGGGACACCAATGAAGTTCCATGAGGAACGGAATACACAATTCTCGTTGCCCAGTTTAGCACCCGTTGCAATCTTTGCAATAAATGTTATGGATCCAAGTACAGTTTACAGTTGTTGGCTACGGCATATAGCTTCAGTTGTCAAAAAGGTCTTTGAAAAGATTTTAGATACGTTGCAACATTTAAGGTGGCAATTTATGCACACGGCCACGAGATAAATGTAACTTCACCTGGTTCACATGACTCACTCGGTTCACATGGTTAAGCTGAGATGTGTTTGCCTAGCTAATCCGATTCTTTCCTTTGCCTTGATCAGCTACCTCACCTGGTTCACTTGGGTCAACTTGTCGTCTCCTTTGGTTTCATTGACAGGGTTAAATAACTTCGTTTACTCGGTCTTCTCAATCAACTGATGTCTCTTGGAGTACACGGTTCACGTCAGGCTTTACAAGAGTCACATGCTGGTTCAGCGGTTCACTTGCTGACCAGTTCACTTGGTTCACGAGCTGGTTCTCTTAGGTTGCGTGCTGGTTCAGCTGGCTCAGCTGGTTCCATGCTGGTTGACTAGGCTCACGTGTGGTTTAGCGGGTTCAAATGATGTTGCCTTGGTTCACGTGTGGTCCAGCTCGTTCACATGCTGGTTCAGCTGGTTCACTTGGTTCACATCTTGGTTCTTGTGGCTCAATTGGCTCACGTGGTTACCTTACTGTTTCACTTAAGGTGGCTTACTACAGTTTTTCCGAGACTCAGTAGCGCGCGCTACGATTGCCTGCCAGACGTCAGTATTAGTCGCGCGTGCAAAACTGACGCAAGTTACCCAAAGAAGAAAGGAAAACCATTTCAGCACTTAAGGGCGTTAAATCACTTTGGTACACGATGCGATAGTTTCAAACTCCGTTCAAACATGTGTTTAAGCCTGGGGCCAATAAAATATCACAGAAAAGGTCGATAAACAACCGGTAAAAGAGCTCTAATTCACTCTTGCTTTCTTGCACGCAAGACATGGCATCACATGAGCGCGCGCTTAAATAAACGAGCATGCGCAATTCAATTCCCATCCAAGGTTGTAAAAGCCAGTCTTTGATCAAGGATCGGCTCGAAAACCTGCCGTAAAACTTATGATTAAATTTTCACAATTGATTTGTAGGGATGAATCGCGTTTAGAGCCAAAATTACTTCAAAATGATCCCGATACTGGTAGAATTTTTTTGCAGCCGCCATTAATTTCATTCAAACGCGACAAAACATAGGTAACTTTTTAGTTAGCAGTGCATTCAAAACGAGTGAACAACCTGGAACTTTTAAATGCGCACGCGCACGATGTAAAACATGTCCTTTCATTTACAACGTTGAGAAATTGTCGGGACCCAAGCGATCCATTAAGATCACAGGTCATTTTACTTGTACCTCAGCCAATGTCATCTACTGTATAACTTGAACTCTTTGCAAAAAGTTATATATCGGCGAAACAGGTAATCGACTAGGCAACCGATTCCGAGAACACCTTCGCGACGTAGAGAAAGACGATAAAGACGATTCTAAACCGGTCGCTAGAGACTTTAATCTGCCGAATCATTCTAAGCAACATATGGCAGTCTGCGGCTCCCTACATCAAGCCTCAGAAAGCCGCAAAACTCTTCAACAAAAATTTATTTTTAAAATCGGCAGTCTTAATCCTCACGGTACCAACGAACGCTCTTCATTCAACTAATTCATTATGTTGTTTTTCACGTTGCCAGGCACCAACCAATAGGGTAGCTCCATTTTTACCACAATTGCTGCTAATCTCGCGAGCCATGTCCAGTACTGGCCTTGAAATCCCAGGTTTCTACAGCTTTCTATTTTCTACACTTCTCCATGTGTAGAAGTGTAGAATACCGCGACACACTAGGGATTTTCACGACCGTTTCCCCTTCCTTTCCGCGGTTGTCATTCTTTACTTAGTTCTACACCTCTCTAAGTGTAGAAGTGTAGAGTACCGTGACAAACTAGGGATTTTCACGACCGTTTCCCCATCCTTTCCGCGGTTGTCATTCTTTACCAAGTTAGTTCTACACTTCTCTATGTGTAGAAGTGTTGAATACCGTGACAAACTAGGGATTTCCACTACCGTTTCCCCTTCTTTTCCGCCGTTGTCATTCTTTACTTAGTTCTACACTTCTCTATGTGTAGAAGTGTAGAATACCGTGACAAACTAGGGATTTTCACGACCGTTTCCCCTTCCTTTCCGCGGTTGTCATTCTTTACTTAGTTCTACACTTCTCTATGTGTAGAAGTGTAGAATACCATGACAAACTAGGGATTTTCACGACCGTTTCCCCTTCCTTTCCGCGGTTGTCATTCTTTAAGTGTAGAATACCGTGACAAACTAGGGATTTTCACGACCGTTTCCCCATCCTTTCCGCGGTTGTCATTCTTTACTTAGTTCTACACTTCTCTATGTGTAGAAGTGTTGAATAGCGTGACAAACTAGGGATTTCCACTACCGTTTCCCCTTCTTTTCCGCCGTTGTCATTCTTTACTTAGTTCTACACTTCTCTATGTGTAGAAGTGCAGAATACCGTGACAAACTAGGGATTTTCACAACCCTTTCCCCTTCTTTTCCGCGGTTGTCATTCTTTACTTAGTTCTACACTTCTCTATGTGTAGAAGTGTAGAATACCATGACAAACTAGGGATTTTCACGACCGTTTCCCCTTCCTTTCCGCGGTTGTCATTCTTTACTTTGTTCTACACTTCTCTATGTGTAGAAGTGTAGAATACCGTGACAAACTAGGGATTTTCACGACCGTTTCCCCTTCCTTTCCGCGGTTGTCATTCTTTACTTAGTTCTACACTTCTATAGAGAAGTGTAGAGTACCGTGACAAACTAGGGATTTTCACGACCCTTTCCCCTTCTTTTCCGCGGTTGTCATTCTTTACTTAGTTCTACACTTCTCTATGTGTAGAAGTGTAGAATACAGTGACAAACTAGGGATTTTCACGACCGTTGCCCCTTCCTTTCCACGGTTGTCATTCTTTACTTAGTTCTACACTTCCTATATGTAGAAGTGTAGAATACCGTGACAAACTAGGGATTTTCACGACCGTGATGGAAAGGTACTGAGAGACCTGCACTGACTCCCATTGTGGCTTTAAGTGTCGCGTCGCGTGATGGTTGCCTTGAATCATATTTTGGCTCTAACGAGCGTGTCTTTGAGGGATTTACCCTTTTTGTAGGAGATTATTGGAGGTTTTTGAAAGACTGTTTTCAGCAAAGGCTGAGTTTGTATAAGGCTCCATTGTTCCATCAATATTTGTTTTAAATTTTTTATAGCCGGATGGTATGTCGTGACAAAAGGAAGCAACCTCTCTTGGCCCTTTTTCTTTTGTGTGAGAGCCGATTGTCTAGAGGCAAAAGTTACCCTTGCCAGAGACCTTTCTATGACTTTTTCTGGGTAGCCTCGTGATTTGAGGTGTTGTTTGAACTTTGTAAGGTTCTCTTCAAATGTTTTTTTTTGAAGAGTTGGTTCTTAGCAATCTTATTGCTTCGCCCTTAAAGCCGTATTTAACGCCTGGTGGATGACACGAGGCGAAGTGTGTGTATTGGAAGGTCTCGGTCGGCTAGTAGTGAGTGATTATGTCTAAGATGGAGTACTTTGTGAATCTTTCTCCTTTGAACACTGTGGTGTCGAGGAAAGTGGTTTTGTTCTCTGATATTTCGGCCGTGAATTTGATAGTCGGGTGGAATTTGCTAGCTTGGAAAATAAATTGTTCTACATTTTTTCTGTCACATTATCCCAAAGTGAGAAAACGTCATCAATGTAGCGTTTCCATTCTCTTGGCTTGGTTTCACATTGTTCGATTATTTTCGTTTCAATTTCCGCCATGAAAATATTGGCAAAGGATACTGCCATTTTAGTTCCCATAGCAATTCCACTTGTTTGGAGAAAGTTTTCCCCATTGAATTGAAACGAATTTTCGTTGAGGATTAAGTCAAGTATTTCTCTTAGGTAGTGTGTAGGGATTGGTGTATTATGCTTGTAGAACTTTTCGTATGCATTGCATACTGTGTTTATACCTTCTTCTTGAGGTATATTTGTGTACAAGCTTGTAACGTCCATGGATACTAGAATAGTATCCTGGCCTATCTTTGTTTTTTCTATGAAATTGATAAAGTCAGTTGTATCTTTAATATAAGATGGTTGTGTTTGCGCGATAGGCTGGAGTAGTGTATCCACAAATGATGATATTCTCTCAGTTGGGCCGTCACAACCTGAGATGATGGGTCTACAGGTTTGTGTATTTTCGTGAGCGTGTAGAATGTTGGTATTCTCGGTCAAAAAATTTTAACATCGAGCTACTGGAGGTTATCTTCGGAGCTCATCTTCGCAAACATCTTCGGCTACTTGTCGGATATTGCGAAACTTCCGTCACAGGAGTCACGCCATGCGTGTCCAAAATATAATAACGTGAAGAGTAGTGATTGACGTCGTTTTTGCTCATGGATGTTACGTAACATCCATGAGCTTAGGAGGCAGTCGGATGGCACTCGATCACTCACTCACTCACTCACTCACTCACTCACTCACTCACTCACTCACTCGATTCTGATTAATTTATTCATTAAACCGGATTAAATCGTTTCTCCCAACCCTCCCCTGCTTAGTATGGTTCTTTTCCTAGGCACTTCGTGGTGTAGGTTCAGCAGGTTTTAGCGGGGTACTAGAAAGACGAATTTTTTGTCCGACAACATGGAGTTTGTACATATGGCGGCTAACGCGGCACGAAGATGGTTTTTGGTTCAACTCGTGGAGTTGTAAAATTGAAATTTGTCAAGTTAAGCAGCAGTAGCTGTAACAAATGGACATGGAAAGACAAGAAGCATAGTGCTCGTCAAAAACCCATGTGTAAATTTATATTGAAAGGTCAAGGTGTTTTTTCATTAGACGTAAACAAAATTCTCCGATTACAAGTCACGCTAAACTCACGCTATGCAAAGAATGTAATCAGATACTCTTTTTTTCGTGTATTTGCTAAAGGGCAAGAGAGTCACGTTTCGCAGACAGTGTAAGTAACCGCGTTTTTTTAAAGCTTTTGCGTGATCCGTGAAGAACCTGAAATATTAACCGATATTCGTGATTTTACCACACAACTCTACGTGATTTTGAGACACAAGTTCTCCGAATATAGTTACAGTGGTCTATCGAGAGTGCCTTAGCCATGCAATATGCAATACGGAGCCTTGATTTAGCCATTCGCGATTTTGCTTCCTACAAACACTGTTTTTAATGTAAGAACAGGTCCTTACTTTCTTATTTTCGTAATTCGGGAAATCGAAATTTTTTTATCCGTGAACCGTGATCCTCTGTATTTTAGGTTCGTGAACCGTGCCAGAGACTTCCCTGTACGACCCTCTTGATATCTAAAGCTTTTAATTGGACACTGTAAACAGACCACGAGAAGATGGTAAATTGTTTTTTTGTTAGATTATTTTTTATCAGTGCTGGCCTGATGGGCCGCTTGGCACAAATGTAGACTTTGACTTCCACCGTCTGAGTTTCTATTTGCAGAATGAGTGCTTGTGCCAAACGTTTCCCATGAAAATCACTTGATTTTCATGCGAATGACCGTGCAGGTGACATATATTTTCATACCAATAGTTTCGCTCCAAGACTCGTTTTGCCACAGTGGCAAAAGTAAACTTGGCATTGGGCTATTCATCCATGAGCTGCTCAGAGAGCCTTTGATTTAACATATTTACACCTCAAGATTTTTCGGTAAATGAATTGGGAGTTGACAAAAGGAAAAAGTTTTTTACTAAATCTTCCAAATATTCCACATATGATTTTTATCCAACTAGGCGCTTTTTCATTACAATAGGAACATTAATTTTCGGCAACATCTACCTATCGGCGGTCAATTATTGCGTTTACATATCGATCTGTATGCGGTTTTCATCGAAAAAATAGATAACTTTTGTATAAGGTATTATACAAGGTTTTTATTTGACATTGTCTTATCGGCGTCGGGTCGTGGGTGGGTGTTTCGTGGGTCGTGTTTGTTTGAAGATAAAAAAAAAGTTCGCCCATGTTAATCGTATACTTTCGAACACTTTCGTTAAAGTTTACCAAAATTGTTTGCCAGACCAGAAGGAAAAATGTTTATAGTTTAATGCCAGACAGTTTTCCTTCGTTCAACGCTTTATAAATTGAGTTCGGGGAAATTAATTCGTGAGAGGGCAATTGCAAATTTGGACCGAGCACTAAGTGAGCTAATAGATATATTTTTTTATCTTCAAACAAACACGACCCACGACCCACGAAACACCCACCCACACGATTTAGCCTCACCCTTTTTATTCCTTCCCAAATATTTATTACAGGATCATTCGGCAATATCCACCTACTGAAGGTCAACTGTTTCGCACATCTACCTACGGGAGGTACTTTCCAAAATTTTTCACAAGGTACATTTCGTACATTTTCTACGGCTGACAACACAGATCACCATTTTTATATAGACTAGCAATATCTGATATAGTTCCCAACTTTTTTATTCCTTCGCAAACATTCATTACAGGACTACTCGGCAATATCCACCTACTGGAGGTCAACTGTTTCGCACATCTACCTACGGGAGGTACTTTCGCCAAAATTTATATAAGATACATTTCGTACATTTTCTACCTGAAACGATTTTGAATTTTAGCGCCGGCACTCACAAAAAGTTCCCAGATGTGTCGCGGCATTCTGGGCAACACAGATGATCACCATTTTTTATGTAGACTAGCAATATCTGATATAGTCCTCAACTTTTGACCTCCTTCCACCTACTGGAGGTCAACTGTTTCGCGCATCTACCTACGGGAGGTACTCTAGCTTAGGGACATTTGTTCTTACATCTTTATTTTCCTCTAAACACAGATTATCAGCAAATTCTTTCCAACTAGCTATATTTGATGTTATGTGTAGCGTTTAACCTTCGGGTGACTACGTTTATGACCGGCTCAGCAACATTCACCGAGGTCAACTGCTTTGCACATCGACCTACAGGAGGTACTTTCGCGAAGATTACAGCAGGCTTCTCCTTAAGCTCAAGAATTATCATCAAGTTTACCAAAACTGCCAAATGTGTTTTATGGGAGAATTGGAAATCGGAATGTTTTTTTTTTCGTTTCTGCTCTTCTTTTGTTGTTATTCATTTGGGATTTAGCAGAAAGAAATTTAGAAGAAATAAGCAGATTCACTATAAGAATTGACATCACCTAGGCTCTTAACGGAGGCCTATTCTGGGCCCTAAAATCGCCGTGAGTTTGAAATGTCATTGTTGCTCAGTTGCGGGCTGTGCAGTCACTGCAAGTCCAGGACCCACCATCTCTGAAAATGCTGTCATGGATGATTTCGCATTTTTGATGAAACCACTTTCAGATGGTTTCCAGGGCATGCGGCAGTGGCAGTACAGGTTAAGCTTGACGGTGGTGGTAACTTTGACTCTTTGATGTCTACTTGCTGACTCTCTGGGGAATTGTTTCATCCTCCCTTCTTGAAGACATTTTAATAAATGAGGGCGTAAATCTTCGACAGAATACGTTTCATCTTCTGGTTTGATGCCATTTACAAGGCTGGTTGCAAACGCGAGGGCATAAAGTCCACAGTCTACACCATTGTTTTGTTTCTGAACTTTCTTGGGGTTGAATAGTATTTTCCTAAAAATAGGAAAATACGTTAGGTGTTCACCTGCTAATACTATTGCTTACGGTGGCCGATCTATAGGAGGGGCCTGGGAAAGCCTGCTCCCCCCCCCCCCATTCCTTTCTCTTTTAGGCCTTTGAAAGGGCCGAAATGTTTTGAATGATTTTATTTCCATTTTTCCGGCCCCTACTTAACAAAGATGCCTGGATCTGCCACTAGTCACGCGGATGTCTCTCTGTTTAATTATTGGCGGCCGTGACGTGACATTTTCTACTCATTTCAAAGTCAGGAAATAATTTCACATTCCCAACTAAATCCTTTGAGTTCCGTGAAACAAAATGTGTGGAAGAAAAAAAAATTGCCCAACTCATAAAAACTGGAAAAGGAACGTGAAAGAATTTCGGGATCGCTTTTCCCGACGGCAAGCACTATAAATGTATATTTAACGTCTTATTGACGCCGGTACTCGGGTCATACTGTGTAATGTCAAATACTATAAGCTATTTCCTTACCTTTTCGACCGAAATCCTTCGGAGCTTTGAATAAAGCGTATTTTGTGGTCGTGTCTAATTCGTGATCGCGAATTATTCTTTCAACTTTCTCAAAACTGTCAACATAGCCGTAATTTTCCGAAATAGAAAAATCGAACTTTGCCGCCATTTTCACACAGTAAACGAGACCGGACACCATTCTGGTTAATGATTACTTTATTTTAATACCAACATCCGGTGACATCGTGTGATCATCGTAAGTGTTCGTTACGCAACATCCGAAGATGACCTCCAGTAGCTCGATGTTAAAATTTTTTGACCGGTATTCTCGGAGGATACGGCGTTTGTGTAAGCCATTTTTTGGTCATGTCATCAATATGTTTACCCCGATGCATATGGTTAATGATCTCATTGACCCTTTCGTGCGTATTTTTAACCATAGGTGCTTCTAGGGGCTTGTAGTGATCCTTGTTGTCCAGTTGCTCTTTGGCCTCTTTTATTTTTGCTGTTTTATTCATGATGACTGTGTTTGTTCCTTTGTCTGCTTTCTTGAGGTTTATGGCTGGATTGGCTTTTAGCTCTTTAATGGCCAAAACCTCATCGCGTGACAAATTGTTTTTTAGCTTATTAATAGTGATATCTGCAAGTTGTGTTTTGACATTTTCCAAGTAGCTCTCAAGGGCAACAGAGGGTAGAACCGGTGGCATCCAGTTTGATTTAACATGAAAAGGATGTGGCTCTTTGTTTTGTCCGTGGAAAATGTATTGCAGGCGCATTCGTCTTGCGAATTGTTCAAAATCTCGCAAGAGTTGTCGCCTAATTATGGATTCATTTGTCACGGGTGTTGGAATGAATTTGAGTCCCTTTGATAGCAAGCTGACTTGGCTGTCAGTAAGTTGATAGTTTGAGAGATTATTTAGGAATTTTTCATTTGCCTCCGTTTCTTTGGCAGAACGCCTGCATTTTAAATTGGCTCTACGCTCTTTGCGTCTGATACTTTTTGTTTTGCTTTCACTGCTTTTAAAAGCAGCGTTTTTAGTGTAAGAGAACACACCGTTATAGCGTCCATCTTTTTTATTGACAAGTGCATGTACAAGATCTTTGATCTTTGTACAAGATCTTTGTAAGTTGCGACGTCTAAATCAATTGAATGCGACATATTTCAATTAGATGCGAGTCAGTCGAATATTCGACTGATCCAGCCGCATTTTACATGTGCCGAATCGAATTGAAATTATGTAATTAATTTATGTAAGCAATTTTATTCGGCAAAACAATGCGAAATTTAAATCAAATCAGCCGAACGTATTCATTCAAGTCGACTAAAATTAGTATTTGATTCGGCCCATGTAAAATGCGACGTTTAAACCAGCCTTAAGTAGAGAATGACAACCGCAGAAAGGATGGTGAAAAGGTCGTCAAAATCCCTAGTTTGTCACGGTGTTCTACACTTGTACACATAGAGAAGTGTAGAACTAAGTAAAGAATGACATCTGCGAAAAGGATGGGGAAACGGTCGTAAAAATTCCCTAGTTTGTCACGGTATTCTACACTTCTTCACATAGAGAAGTGTAGAACTAAGTAGAGAATGACAACCGCAGAAAGGATGGTGAAAAGGTCGCCAAAATCCCTAGTTTGTCACGGTGTTCTACACTTGTACACATAGAGAAGTGTAGAACTAAGTAAAGAATGACATCTGCGAAAAGGATGGGGAAACGGTCGTGAAAATCCCTAGTTTGTCACGGTATTCTACACTTCTACACATAGAGAAGTGTAGAACTAAGTAAAGAATGACAACCGCGGAAAGGATGGGGAAACGGTCGTGAAAATCCCTAGTTTGTCACGGTATTCTACACTTCTACACATAGAGAAGTGTAGAACTAAGTAAAGAATGACAACCGCGGAAAAGAAGGGGAAACGGTCGTGAAAATCCCTAGTTTGTCACGGTATTCTACACTTCTACACATAGAGAAGTGTAGAACTAAGTAAAGAATGACAACCGCGGAAAGGATGGGGAAACGGTCGTGAAAATCCCTAGTTTGTCACGGTATTCTACACTTCTACACATAGAGAAGTGTAGAACTAAGTAAAGAATGACAACCGCGGAAAGGATGGGGAAACGGTCGTGAAAATCCCTAGTTTGTCACGGGCGTATTCTACAGTTCTACACATAGAGAAGTGTAGAACTAAGTAAAGAATGACAACCGCGGAAAGGATGGGGAAACGGTCGTGAAAATCCCTAGTTTGTCATGGTATTCTACACTTCTACACATAGAGAAGTGTAGAACTAAGTAAAGAATGACAACCGCGGAAAGGAAGGGGAAACGGTCGTGAAAATCCCTAGTTTGTCACGGTATTCTACACTTCTACACATACAGAAGTGTAGAACTAAGTAAAGAATGACCTGATGAAAACCATGGAAAGGATGAGGAAAAGTCCGTGAAGTGCGGAATTAAATAAAAGTGTAGAATCCCGGGATTTCGTGGCCAGTACTGGACATTTATGAATCTCGCAACCTGATTGGTTAATTTGCCGTGGTCGATAAGAGTCCATACCACGCTGCTCGCGTCATTGTGTCACGCAATGCCTTTTTCAGCTCGCGCTCTGAAAAAAAAACACATTTTCTTTGACGTTGATATTGTGGTAAAAACAAATCGAAATGCGCTTAATTGTGCTCTAAACTCTTATCGTTAACGAGTACGCGTCATACTCATTATTCGTTTCCCAGACATTTTTTTCGTATTGTTTCTGTATGTTGAGCGAGTTTGCAAAAGTTTTTGAAAGGAGTCCACAACATTTTGACCACTGTGATGACGCGTATCGTTGTCGATAAGAGTACATACCACGCTAAACCACATTCGATTTGTTAAATTTCTGTATATAAACCACACACAGCCCACAATTCCTTGATTCGCTCCGACGAAGGGCTAACGCTCGAAACGTCAGCTCCGAATCTCTTTACGGTGGTCAATTCACATTATCAACTCAGTTGATAAAAGCAAATTATCAGTCTCTCCTTAGGTACTCGATCGTTCATTTTGGCCATTCGTTGACATTTTAATTAACTTAAATTGTTCAAAGTTCACATAAAATGGTAAAAGACTTAAGCAAACAGTAAGTAAAAAAAGGAAAACATCTTGGAACAGTTTTCAAAAGGGTTTGATTTGGGCTGTTATAATTCATCAAAACTGTAGTAAGCCACCTTAATTCACATGCTGTTTTACTTGGTTCGCATGTCGGTTCACTTGGTTTACGGGCTGGTTTACTTGGTTCACAGGCTGGTTCAACTGATTCACATGTTGGGTCACACGCCGTTTCAGCTTGTCCACGTGCCGGTTCAGCTAGTTCACATGCTGGTTCAGCTTGTTCACGTGCTGGTTCAGCTTGTTCACGTGTTGATTCAGGTAGTTCACAAGGTAGTTCACATGCTAGTTAACATGCTAGTTCACTTGATTCACGTGTTGGTTTACTTAGTTCTCTTGAACACTTGCTGGTTCGGCTGGTTTAATTGCTGGTTGACTTTGTTCTGGTTCATGTGGTTCACCTGGTGGTTTACTTGGTTAGTTACCTATTCCCATGGTCCCTTAACTGGTGGTTCAGAGTGGTTCATGTTGTTCCCTTACAAGCTTATAAAGTTCACCTGGTTCACTTCCTGATGCAATTGATTCTCTAGGTTTTCGCACTTGCCACTTATATGTACGTTACCTGTTGGTTTATTTGATTCACCTTGCTTGTTCACATGGTTGGCATGCTAGTTTACTGGTTTAGGTGAATCGGTTGCTGGTTCACTTGGTCTTCTTGATTCGTTTGCTGCTCACTTGGTTATCTTGGCTCAGTTGATTCACTTGGTTTACCTGGTTCACTTGGTGATTCACTTGTTTCGTTTGTTGGTTTACTTCAATCACTTGCTGGTTAACTTGGTTTATATAATGGTTCACTTAGGTTAATTGCGGTTCTATTGGTTTACCAACTGGTTTAGTGGTTCAACCGCTGTCCCATGTCATTGTTCGTACTTGTTGTTTCACTTGGTGTGCCCGCCTGTTAAGTTAGGTTACTTGCTGGTTCACTTAGGCCTAGGGCAAACGTCGAATCTAAGTCGAATTTAATTCGTCGAACCCATTTATTTTGAAATAGGCGCATGAGTGGTGCGACGTTTGCTGCAATTAAATTTGACTCAAACTAATTGGCTCGACTCTAGCATAGGTTCGACTTGCCAAGTTGGTTTATTTTGAATCGCTTATTGGTAAAATTGATGCGGAGTATGCTGAGTTCTATCTTATGCGCGATCTGAACTGCCGCGGCAACTTTGCTGCTCCTCAGTTGGACCATAATGCAAATTTACTCTCTAGCATCGCTGATGTTTACAGCCTGCAGCAGCTCATTACTGATCCTACTCGTTACACTGAATCATCTTCAACTGATCTCATTTTTACTAATCGTCCTGATAGGATTATATGTTCTGGAGTGTCTCATATAGGCATAAGCGATCACAGCCTAATTTATGCTTATCGTAAGCTTTCTATAGATTCACCGTCGAGGGGCCAATTTACTACAGTTACTGTACCAATAGAAAATTTAAGAACTCTAATTCATCCAATTTTCGTAGCGATATAGCACATCAAAATTGGCAGATCATAGATAATTATGATGACCCAAATGATATGTGGGAAGTCTGGAAAAAACTGTTCCTTTTTTGTGTTGACAAGCATGCCCCCTTACGTAATAAACGTGTTCGCTCTTGCAAATCACCTTGGATTACTCCACAACTTAAAAAGCGTTTGCATGCAAGAGATATTCTCAAGTTAAAAGCCACTCGTTCTGGTGATGCGGACGACTGGCGTAATTTCAAAAAACTTCGCAATACGGTAAACAGTGAAATTAAACGTGCGAAAGAATGTCACTATGTATGCCCTACATGAGTACCAAGGTGATCCACGTAACACCTGGCGAATTGTTAACGAGCTTATGTCTAGGAATTCACACAATTCTGTCATAAACGAAATTAAGCTCCCCTGTGGCAATTCTATTTATGATTCTCATGAGCTGTCTAACGCCTTTAATGATCCTTTTTCTTCCATTGGGCTTAAGTTAGCAAATAATATTCATGCCAATGAAGACAATTCTTCACATTTGGATTATTTAGCTGAGACTGGTCACTGCACGTTCGAACTAAAATCAACCAGCGTCCTCAAGGTTCTTCTGCTTCTTTCTAGATTATGTAAATCAAAATCTACTGGTTTGGACAAAATATCTGCAAAACTCTTGCGCGAATGTGCTGATTTAATAGCCGAATCACTCTGTACTATCTTTAATCAATCTATTGTTTCTGGAATTTTCCCTGATGAATGGAAACTTTCGAAAGTCGTCCCCTTGTTCAAACAGGGTAATCGTTCGGATTTAAATAATTACCGCCCAATTTCAGCTATTCCAGTTGTAGCTAAAGTCTTCGAGAGAATCATTTATGATCAACTTTATAATCACCTTACTATACACAAACTCATTTCAAGCTAGACACCAATCGGGATTTCGACCTTTTCATTCCACTGTCACTGCATTACTTGAAACTACTGATAGCTGGGCTTACCACATTGACCAGGGCAATGTAAACGCAGTCGTTTTCTTGGATTTGAAGAAAGCCTTTGACACCGTCGATCACGATATTCTTTTGTCTAAACTCATGAAATATGGTGTCCATGATACTTCATACGATTGGTTCAGATCATGCTTGGACTGCCGTAATCAACGGTGTTTTATAAATGGTTCTCTCTCTGGGGACCATTTCCTTACTTGTGGTATACCTCAAGGTACAATTCTGGGTCCACTTCTTTTTATAATATATATCAACGACTTACCTAACTGTCTATCAAATGCTGAACCTCGAATGTATGCCGATGACACACACATATCCTTTGCTAGCAATAACATCGATAATATTAATACCGTTTTAAATGTAGATCTTGCTAGAGTTGAAAAATGGTTAACTGCTAACAAGCTTACTCTTAACGCATCTAAAACTGAATTTATGTTGATCGGATCGAGGCAGAGGCTAAGCACATTTCACAATCCTCCGTCACTTATGATTGACGGTGCACCTATAATTCATGTTACCTCTACGAAATCTCTTGGTGTTCATATTGACCAGACTCTATCTTGGAATGTTCATGTTGAGAATTTATGTAAGAAAATCGCGTCTGGTATCGGAGCGTTGAAGAGAGTGAGGTCTTTCGTTCCACACGAGACTCTCCAATCAATCTTCATGTCTTTAGTACAGCCTCATGATCACTTTGATTACTGTAACTCTGTCTGGGGATGTTGCGGCAAAACCCTAGCCAGTAAACATCAAAAACTTCAAATTGGCGCTGCGCGTATACTCACTTACTCGAACTTGATTCTCAACGAACTATCCATAAGGTTGTGATGGTTTATAAGTCGCTTAATGGTCTTACTCCAGATTACCTTAGTTCCAAATTTGTTGACCGTAGTAGCGTCTCCAATTACTCCTTAAGGGACACAGAGGACAAACTAGCCATCCCGCAGCCACACACAAACTATATGAAGAATAGCTTCAGTTACTCTGGAGCAGTTCTTTGGAATAGCTTACCAATCGAGTTGCGGCAGGCTGACTCCCTTAACGCGTTCCGGGCTGGCTGCGAGCGTCTCTTTTCATTAAGTTAAATTTAGAATTTTTTTTTAATACACGGCACTCATGTAAAGCATGTTTTATTTTGTCATTTAATATTATAGCTATAATTGATTATTTAGAGTATTTTAGAATAATGTAGTTCTAGTCGTTGTAAAATTTGTAATAATTCTGGTAAATAATTAGGTTTTTATAGTTGTGACTGATGAGTTTACCGTGTCTAATTAAAGTTATCCTATCCTATCCTACAGTGGTTCGACGTTTCAGCAAATGCCGCTCTAGACTCGCGCTAAACATAATTCATAAATCATGCAAATTACAAAATAATTGATTTAAATGTGATGGACTGGGAAAATGTCATAAAAATACATACCCCCCCCCCCACTATCTGTCAAACGCTATTTCCCCCCCTGACAAGCATGCGCTGAACAAAGATAATTTCGCGACCGGGAATGCGAACTATAGAAAGTCATTGGTGACATGAAGACCGCTGCTCAAGACCGGCTGCTTCTCCATTGTTGTTCGCGGTCGCGTTCCCGAACCGAGTCCTTGTTCGAAAAGTATCGATCCGGAGTTCGCCGTGATCAAGGAGACTATGATCAACCACACAACTTCTTGTCCCTGATTGTCCGTTTATTATGACTGATTCAGTGAAGTATGCGGTGAGAACTAAAAATTACACTAGTAATAGTAATAGTTTTCACTACATCTGCCCCCGCTTTAGATATCACGTTTATTATGTAATGAACTGTACAACTTTTACTACAAAATGTCCCCAGAATCGTTAAAATAACAGGCTGATCTGACCTTTTACTCTCGTTGTAATCCTTCAAATCACACAAAATAAACAAAAATCTCTGTTATTTCAAGTAAGTGATGATAGATTTAAAAAGTTATTCGTGCTCTTCGTGCTCGTGTCAGAGCGAACCAACGCGACTACACTCGTGCACGTGGCTGCAAGAATTATGTAATAATCATTGAAACGACACCGTTTATAAATCCTTTACTAATTACTTCTGATCCTTGAGATAACAAAAGGAAACTAAACTCAGTCGCTTCGGTTACATTTTGTTGTTGTTTCTTTGAGTGGGTTTTGAGTTTTGATTTGTGATCCTGATCTGTTTACTTAATACGTGTGGTGTTTGGATCGAGTCTGTCGACCCCGTTGCCGATTTGTGTCGTTTAAATCAAGTTTTTAATGCCAGATATATTCATCTGATACGGATACAAGTTAAAACGCGTGTTTTAAACATGTTTACTTAAAGGGGGAAAAAAAAAACGAAAAATAATTCAAGCAAAATGCTCCTCGTTCTCTGCTCCCCCCTACCCTCTGATGGGGTAGGGTTAACGGGAGCAGAATCTCTGCAGAGTCCCACCCTCACCGGTCCACCCGCACGAGGAGCCTCCAACATCTCTTAGATGCAACTAACTTTAAGTAAGAGGTGAAAAGCTCTTTGCCTCCCTTTTGAGAAGCATTTCTTAGACTCGCACGAGGCGTAGCCTCGTTTTGGCGCTAAGCTTGTTTTCGTCCTATAACGCCATGCAATTGCTGTTTTCATTTGTTATCTTGACAGACGTGTTAAACTTGTGATTTTTTTCACACCTATTAGCTTGACGGTAGCTACAGCTTGGATGACCTTAAAAACTTCCTCTTAAACAGGGTATCAAAAATCGGAATTCTGTCTTAAACAGGGTAGGAAAATCAGCGATATTTGTCTTAAACAGGGTCAGGGTATGAGGGGCCGTGCCGCACCTCCCCACCCAGGGATATAGGGAGTACCACCCTGGGGCTATTTTATAGTTTTAGCCCGAACTTGCCTCGCATCCACGTTGGATTACATTGTAATGCAAACGAGAACAATCAACCGTGAAAAGGGCTATTGACTGCTGTCGGGCTACAAAGCCGGAAAAGCTAATTTGGTTGCTTTTGTTTTGTCCATGGATTGATAATCTTCGCCCTTTTTTGTTTGGCTTGTCAAATTTATGTAAACTCGAAGTCTAACTCGAGGGATTATTTCTCCCCCAGACTGTTCCTCCTCAACTAGTGCCCACTTTCTTGCGGGTTATCTTAGTATGCTGTGGATCTGGCACTAGTAAACTTGCAAGATGGCGGCGAAAACACGGTAAAAAGTTGTTTTTAATTTATAACATACTCTGTCGAGGTAACCCGTGTTGTAGAAATGTCTTCTGGTGTAAAATTGTCGCCTGCATTAGATGCTTGCCCAGTGCAGGAGAAGGTAGTGTATCAATCCAAGTTGTTCGAATTTAGTTGAAACCATGTGGTTGACAACATTGCCTTATATTAGCTTTCTGTTGTTAAATACATGTAAGCTATATTTAAGCTTTCTACGCGTTTCGTACATAGAAAGAACTCAATAACCAAAGTAAATGACAACTGGGTCGGTACTCGTTGTAAATCCAGAATTCTAGCATCACCAGCTGGATCGCCATGTCTGATCCAGCAGCTTCTTTATTCTAAGGAACACTAAAGTAAACGATTCTCTCACATTGGAAAGCTTCGAAATGGCTAATCATCCTATAAAGCACTGCAAACTGTTGAGCATTAAGTACGTCACTACCATTTAGTCGCCAAATTGAGACTTAAGGATATATATATATTTTTTAATTTTAACCCCTAAATTGCTTCCTTTTCTTTGTTCCCTTCTTTAATTAGATACTTGTGGAGCCTTATAGTTATATTTTACAAGTTCCAGGAAAACAAGTCAGAGAGAAGCTCATCCAGGTCAGATGCTGAAAGATTTAATATACACGATCCATGAATTTAAATTTGTTTTAAAATCAGGGTTCACACGCACCTTGAAAGTCCTTGAAAGTCTTTGAATTTGAAAATCAAAATTCAAGACCTTGAAAGTCCGTGAAAAGTTCATTGGGTCCTTGAAAAACCTTGAAATTTGCTGTTTGACTGTTTTCACTTAGTGGAAGAACTAGAAAAGACTGACACTTGAACAAATTTGGCAGTTATCCCTTAAACCCGATCATCTAGTATCACATTTTAATGGCAATTTTTACGAAATGGAGTGCTTGAAAAATTGGAATTGCGCCCTGGAATGTCCTTGAAAAGTCCTTGAAGTTTTAGTCCCAAAAAGAGTACGAACCCTGTAAAATATATCTCAGTCTCTCTGGTTTACAGGCATTTAATTTCTGGTTGAGGATACCAGAAGATAAACTCAAGGTGATTGCTGAGGTGATAAAGATGTTGCACAATTCTAGCTTATTGTAAGTGTTCTAAATCATGAAAAAAATACTTTTTATTATAGAGGGAAGTAAAATAAGTTGATTTAAATTACTGGGATTAAGTTACTCTTTCGATTGGAACAGTGATATAGTTCTAAATGTACAATAACCTGCATCGTAATACATGAAATGTTTCCGCTCATGTGTGATTGGTCTAAGCACATCATGTGGCTGAATATACTATAGGTAAACCTGAGGAATTTCCAAGTGATATTCTCACATTTTCAAAACTGTGTGGTGCAAAAAATATTTTTAAAATAATAAATGTGCTTGAATATTTGTCGTTGGCTATTATCTGTTCATCAAAGCTCACAGTTCACTTCTCTGAGCAGATAATGTCGGCAGACAAATATTCTAGAATATTCTAGTGCCAAATGGAAGCTATGGTTTTAACTATACATTGTGGTATTTCTGGTGCCAAATGGCAAAAAAATTATGTGCTGGTCATAAGAAGATAATATAATTACCCAGTCAGATCAATGTGTACATCTAACAAGGCAGAGTTTTGTTTTTGTAAATTGAATCAGCAACACACAAGTTGAAATTATGCCTGCGGGATGGGATTGGGCCCACAATGATCGGTTGAGTGATACATTTTTAAGTGGTGTTTTCAACAATATAATTGTTTCTGAAAGTAGATTGTCCTTCTTGCTTTTAAGAATTGATGACATTGAAGATAATTCGAAGTTAAGGAGAGGGATTCCAGGTGATGTTGGATGGAATGTACAAACATACAAGCAAACTGAAACAGAATACCTATTTAGCCAGGTTCTACAAAAAAATAATAAGCAAAAAAAAAAAAAAAATGAAGCACACAAAGTATTCAGTGACACAATATATATATGAATTGATTATAAAGTACAATACCCCTAAATACACTTCTGTGTTCTGTGTTGTTTTGAACCAGAAGGAGGACAGGAAGTCGAGCACTTGCAAGGCAGGACTTGAAACATTTCTTAGTCTTCCAAAGTTGGTTTGGGAGGCGGGGGGAGGGGTACTTAGAATTGTGGACATATTAGAGATGTTTTGTATGGCCCTTGTCAGAATCATTTTCGGTCCTTCAATGCCAGCATGTATTTGTTACTAATACAATTTTTCACGTTAATCCTGTTGCAGTTGCTCATCAAATATATGGAGTTGCTCATACCATTAATAGTGCAAACTACATGTACTTTAAAGCTCTGGAAAAGGTGTTGTCCTTGAATCATCCACAATGTATTAACATTTTTACAGGTACATGTATATGCCTGATGCAATCTATCAATAATTATGTATAGTGTACATGCCAAACTGATAAATATAATGTTACTAGGCTAGAAATCTCCTTGTAGATGCAAAGTATAAACATTTACCCTTCATGTCAGAGAAGCATAGAGATCCTGTCTTGATTGGCCTCTCTGATTTCTCTTGGCATATTTGATTTCTTTTCATTCAAAGAATTATGTTCAAGAACCACTGATATCTTCACTCCAGTCATGGGAATTGTCCATTAATAGTCATTTTCTGTTTGGCAGTTTATCTTGCAGTAAAAATTGCCTGCCAAAGTCATAGTGATAGTAATTTTCTTGGACAATTCTGTCCAAGTGGGAAAGGTGCAATGAGGTTAACCCTATGTGAAGCATCAACCCATGAGACAAGGCCAGACCACAACACCAGGAGCTCAGCGCCCTACTCTTTTCGATATGTGTATGGGTTCTTTAAAGTGCCCCTGTGACAAAAAATAAATTATTTTTTTCATTTGGATTTCAAAACTTTCTTAACTAAACACTAAGTGACCCAAGTTTTAATCCTTGTTTTAAAAAAGGCACTTGTTTATTTTAACTGGAACTTTCCTATTTAATGATCCGCTATTACTAAATTTAAGTTCTTGAGAGAGCTGGATGGAGGAGAAAATGATGTCAAAGGCTCACTAGTTTAAGAATGCAATGCGACTGTGTACGCTGCAGAATTAATATGCAGCACGGGGGTTTTGGGCTTTCACACTTTTAAACTCGCACTTTGCATACATAATAAGCTGCGTTCACACGCTGAAATTTTAAGCTGGTGAGCCTTTGACGTCACTTTTCCCGGATCCAACCCTCTGAGGACAAATCGGTCAGGTTTGAATGTGAGTGATGGCGGATCGTGAAATCCAAAACTTACACTCAAAGTAAATGGCCTTTAGATAAAAATGAAAGGTCAGAATTTTGCCAGTCAAGTGTTAAGCAGACACACTTTCAGAATCTCAAGAAAAAAAGAAAGTGATTTTTTTGATCACAGGGGCACTTTAATAACCCCTGCTAACCATGTAACATTGAAAAGGAGAAGGGGCCTACAGTTTATAGTCCTTATCCAAGAAGATTTGAATGTCTAACCATTTGCAGATGAAATTACAAAGGCAGCACAATCCCCTTGATTATTTGGTCTGGTCTGGTGCTCTACCAACTGAGCTAACCAGGCGGCTGTAAATGGTTGCTTATCTTTATTTAGAAGAACTGTTAGAGCTCCATAGAGGTCAAGGAATGGATATCTACTGGAGAGACAGTTACACATGTCCTACTGAGGATGAATACAGAGAAATGGTAAAGAGAAGTAAGTACTGTCAGCATTGTAAGTGGAGCTGTTTTCATTTATTACCATAAATGCCAAGGTGATCCATGCTGACAGTCTCTCCCAAAACATTTCAATAGCCTAATAATAATTAATAATAATAGTAATAATAATAATTAGTATTTCTATGGTGCAAATTAGCATATGAATCAAATGCGCCATGCATGACACAGGAAGAGGTGTTTCTATTCTTCCAATAGGATGCTAGGCTATTGTGGGCTATTCCCCCCACCCCCACACACACGCACCCCCCCCCCCCCCCCCTACAGCTTGCTTAGGGAAATAGTAGCCTAGTGTGGGTTAATTGTCCACAAGCGTGATGAACACTATTTAAAAGTAGCTATAGCAAATGTTTATACTGACTTGTACGCCCTGGCTTGTTTATACATGTACCTTAGTTTATGTACATGGTGCAAGGTGCATGAAGTAAGTGGGGTTGATCGTCTGTGCTGGTTACTAGTTTCCCCTCAAAATTGCTTGTTTAACTTTGTTCATACATGTACACCTGGGTGGACAGAGGCACTCTTCCCCTATGACAAAGCAAAGTGACCCTGTCAAGGCTTGAACAGGCAGCTTGATACAATGACACCCATCATCTCAACATCTATTGTGATTATAACACTTCATAAAGAGTGATATCCAATCATACTTCATCTTTGAGATGGGTGCAGTTTGTGGGAAAAGGTTCTTGCCAAGGTGTTCTGTAATTGTCCATGTAACAGGTAGCACAGAAACACTGATTTCGAGAATGGATGATTTATATTAACAAGTGATTAAATGTGTTCTAGAGACTGGCGGCCTTTTCAGGTTAGCTGTGAAACTGATGCAAACATTCAGTGAGAATAAAAGGTGATCTTTGAACATTTCATACTCTTAAAGACTTGAAATGTTATATTTTGTAACTCTGTTATCGTTATCTCCCTTGAATCCCCCACAGTGAACTTTATTTAAACGCAGTGAGGATTAAAGCTGCAAGTATGTGGGGCCGTGTACCTGTACACAGAGCCCTTGACCTGCTCGTCCTCCACTTACTTTCCAGTTTTCACTTCTGCAGAAGTACGATTTTTGTTTTTGTTGTTGTTGTCGTTGTTGTTTTTCTTAGTATTGTTGTTTAATTAGTACACTTCCATCTGTATTTTAATTTAAATAACAACGTGGTTTCACCGTTTGACTTGTACATTTTTTTTTCGATTTATTGCAAAACGTCTATTTATAAGAGTTTTTTTAATGTATTTGTTTCAGCAACTTTGTTCCTTTACTGGACACACTTTCGCTGTATTTCCAAATACGAGATGACTACGCTAATTTACTGTCAGAAGAGGTGCGAAACAAACTTATTTAACTCTGTATCTCAAATCATTTCCTTTGATTACTTGATGGGTTTCTCCCAGTATACATGGTTTGACACTTCAATAAAGTTTTCTTATTATTTTTATTATGAACTTTATATGTTAACTTGACAGTAATATTACCTTAAAGATGATTTCCATTCCATACTGCGCACTCTCTAGAGGTTGTCTGCGATTTTTGCTTTGTTTGATGTAAGACATCACAAAATGTAAACATTTCGCCACTACTTACTTGAGGTAATTCAACCGCCATTATGGATGCGAAGCGGTCGAAGCTTTATGCTTCGTTCTTTCTCATATCACTTGATGAAACAACTTCGCAGCTGTAAAAATCAATGAAGCTGTTGGAAAAAGAATTTGAAAGGCCTCAAATATTAGGTAGTGGTCTGTAACGAATAGCATCGATTCACATTCCATCGAGTAAGAGCTTATAATGTGTGTAGACATTGGGGTGCTGAGACTGCGCAGTACGGACTGGAAATCGTCTTTAAAGCCTAAAGCATAGCATAAAGCCTAATATATATTTTTTGTTCCTCGTCTTAACAGTACAAAGAAAATAAGAGTTTCTGTGAGGACCTAACAGAAGGAAAGTTTTCATTTCCAATCATCCACGGCATACGCAGTGACTCTGAAAGCACACGGATTCTGAGTATCCTTTGTGATTTCTTCATCCTTGTTGTGCCTTTTCTTGGCGGCATCGGAGCCCTTCGTTTCGACTGCCGCTCGAATCGCGTCTTACAATATGCATTTGATGTTGCACATAATCTTTTACAGATAATCTATAATCCTAATCTTTCACAGGTTATCCCCTGGCCTCTCGTAAGGAATTTTGTGTTTACATTTAAATTTTATTTTAGCGCCATGAATTGTAATAAACTCAACTATAAACATAAATGGAAATACCTTTACATTGCGTGTTGCCTCCCTTACGACTGCCAGAATTCGAAAAACAATAACATTCGGATCTACATGTAGCTGTGTGCGTAAACCTTAACTTTTCATTCTTTAGACATTTTGAAACAGAGAACAACTGATATAGATATCAAGAAATATTTTGTAGATTATTTAGAACAGGTAAGTTCATTTCGCATCACACGGTCCAAAGTGGTATCACAAACTGGTCAATCACAATTTGTTTTCAGCTGGTTTAAGGAAAGTTTCCTAACAAGCGAGGCATAACTACCTGTACTTCACTCCATTGTCTGTATAGCATACATTGTAGACGAGTGCTACAGTACTGTACTAGAGCTAGTGCCATCGGCTCTCAGTCCTCAGCTGTTCAAGAGCGGAATAAGTTTATCTACCCGTATTAATCACTATCCAGTGGATAGCGTTGTTTGTTTTGTTAACACTATCCAGTGGAGAACAATTTATCCGCCCTTAACGTTAACCACACTTTGAACAATCAGAGGCAGTAGTTACCCGCCAACCACCTGTAACAGGAAACAGCCCTGTCACCATATAGCTAATGATCCATGCTTGCTATATCAATAGACCAATTTCGATATATTAAAATTCAGACTAAAACAATAGACCTCAGTACGAGGCTCTGGGGAATAACTACAGAGTTTGTGGGGTTTATTCCCCAGAGCCTCGTGCTGAGGTCTATTGTGTTATTATACAATGTAGTGGCCAATTCCCTCCATGACACACGCCTGTATGGCTGGTTAAAGCGATGTGTTGTCTACATGATTCCTTGCAGACGCATCTTATAGAGGGTATTGCACATTGTTTGCCCACTTGGAGCCTAACTGATCACCCAGCCGAGAATAAGCGATACGTTAACTGGGTCGGATGAAGGGACTTTCAAGTGTTTAATTATCCGCTTTGTTCCACTACTTGGCTAACGATTAGTTATACTCTGTTTTGCAGATTGGCTCGTTTGCTTACACGAAAGTAATACTCAAAGAATTAGAAGACAAGTGAGTATCTTTTAACCGAGTGACTTGCATGAATTATGTATTTTTCAATTTGAACTTAAACATGTATAGAAATTAGTAATCAAAATTCATAATTCAAGGTTGAAAACGGTGTGAGAATTGAGCTTACGACTAACGCTGTGTAAATGTCGCTGAAAATAGATTATGCAGTGACTCTTAGAAATCTACATAATATAAATGAACTCGTGGGAATGGTGATAATTTATGAAAAATCGAAATTGGCCTGCTGTCATGACTGTGTCAGCCTCTTTCTGTTTGATAAGGGCTACTATAAATGAGGATTCGACTTTGTTGACTTCAGGTCACTTAGAAGCCTACATATTCACAAAGTTATGATAATTGCTGCAATAATCTTGATACTTTTCAGATCTCAAGAACTGATCGCTGGTCTAGGTGGCAATCCTCATTTATCAGCTGTGGTTGTACAACTAGCAAAACTTTATTCTTGATAAGTGCTTTACATGAATATATTATTACCCCTAAGTTCAGATAGGCATATATACTCTCGCTGATTTTATTATTTTCAAAAAGGAAAAGAGAAAAAAGATAGAAAGGCAGAAATGAGACACACTAAACTAAACCTGAGGTGCGTCGAGTTTCTTTTTTTTTTTAACATTTATACATTATTGATATATAGAGGGATTACCAGACACTTGTAGTATTGATGCTTAGCGCTCTTAGCTCATCAAATCCATAATTAGTCTATTAGCTTACCGCAAACGCAATATGCGATATCTTGCTTGACGAGTCTGTGGAAAAACATCCATGGAACTTATGTAAATTCACTGAAACAATGACATAAGATTATCTAAACAGAAATCAAATGAACTTGCATGCAACTCTGAAGGTAAGAAGTTTACTTGGTGGCAGAATTTATTGCATGTTATCTCTCGGAGACCATGACCTGCCTGCCTGACAATCAGGTTCGTCTTAGGCATCACCCTTCTAGCGAGGAAAAATAAATTGCATTTTTTTCTTCTTTTTTATGGTTGCTCTGACTCCCATTTTTTTTATTCTTTCAATAGAAAAACTTTCAATACGACAATTATAATACTGAATATGTATTGCTGATTTTTTTTCTTTAAATAAAATAAACCATTTTAAGAAGTTCCGTGGTGTTGCGACTCGGCTTTCAAGCGCTTGTTGTAGCAAGTAAATAACCGTAAGTAACACTTTATTAACGTGGTCCAAAATACACTCACCTCATTACACTTCACAGGTATTGACACAAAACAAACAGAAGAAACATTAATATCTGATATTTTCTTCTGTAGGGCATTTTATCTCTCCCGCCCCTCGGGCTATTTGGCAAAATAGGTTCCAAACTATCAACGCCCAGGAACAAATGCACCTTATGTTTGCCGCGAATTTTCCTTTGCAGCTTTGTTAAAGTCAGTGCTAATGTAAATATTTCACTTTCGTAGAATAGATGATTAAGTAATAGAACAGGCCACAGTTGAATCACACTTGTTGCTCTTACGATACCATACAACTGGGGATTGTTTGAAGGGTGGGTAACGCTATCTATTTGAGTTCGTCTTTTGAACAATCAAGTCCAAGCCATTGAGCTTCCTAGCTATGCTAGAAAAGGGCTGAAAAAGCAAACTTTCCGTTGACGGGAGTTTCAAATAGCCAGTCTTTTTTTGAGACCATTGTCTACCTTCTGTGTATTTCTTCAGTTTGCAAAGAGAGCTTTGAATATGGATGACATGAGGCTTGCCTGTTTGTGTCTCGCAGCCAGCAAACGGAAAACAGCACGGTTATATCAACGCTTTGACAAAGCGTCAAAAGTAAACCGCGTATTTGATAGACATCTAAACGGCCGTATCTAGTCTTTCTATTAAGAGATCGAAGCCGGGGGGGGGGGGGAGGGGGTGGGAAGGAGACTCCCTTATAAAGAGGTACCGAGATCCTGTTTTGTGGGCGTGGCTTGAAATGTTTTTCACCCCTTAGAGGTACCAGTTCTAAAAAAGCACATTTTCTTCAGTGATATTTTTTTCGGCTCAATACCCTAAAAGGTACCACGAAAGCTCCCGCTGTTGCCTTTTTACTAAGAGATACCAAAACCGCGTTTTAAACCCAAAAGATACGATGAACACCCCTGTCATTTTTATATGGGATTCCCCGGGGGGAGGTCGAAGGGATTGACAGTAAAATTTGGTCGTAACGAAAATAAGATCCACCCTCTAGAAGTTCCATTAGCCTAGGGTAGTGGTGACTCGCTCTGTTAAAGGTCGACCATTCACATCGACGGAAAGAGAATTATTGACCCGAATTATTTTGTCTGATATATTTTGCCCTGGTGACTGACTGGCTTGGAGGCAACTGACCTCACCTGACACGATTTTCAAACCAGTGAATACAGCGCGGTTATTCATTGTTAAGACGACCATTCACAGTGAAGGAAAGACAATTATTGACCTGTTTTACGTGTGATATGTTAACTTAAGGACTGTTTGAGAAGTCTAGTGCAACCCACTAGCGGGTGGCTCGTCTTAAGTTTCACGCGGTCACTCGATTAACATTTATGAGAAAAAAACCAACCTGCTTGACTATTTTGTCTTCCTGTTGATCTTGTTACTTTGCAAAACAGCGGTGTGAAACGTTTTAATTCGCTTCTGGAATTATTTCCCACGGTTCATATCCTTCACTGTAAGCTGGCCTTTAACGGACGAATCATATTGGCAGCCGAATCCACGGTTTGTAAACTACTGATGAATCATCAATTAGTAATGCTAGTCTAGATCGCTTTGGACTGTGTGAAATGTGAAGTGTTGAGGTCGAAATTATCGGTTCAGAAAGATACGTCTACTTCGATTAAGGCAGCAAATATAAGATCGTCACTTCATTGAAAAATGCCCAGAGGCTATCCAGAAATAGTCCTATTTATTTTGGTAACAACGCTTCACCTGGTGGCCGGAAACAATTACATTAATTGCAATGTCGGCAGTAATTGCTCATCTAGGAAGAACTCTCCTACAATACATTTTTTGACCAAAGAACGACGCGAGAGAGCAAAAAGCAAGATTCATCTGAATTCTACCAAGTATTCTGATGAGCAGAAAAGTTACAAGAGAGATAGTTCCTTTGCTGAAGTACTGAAGAATCTCCTATCTAGAGTGGACAACGCAAAAGCTAAGTTTGTAGCATTGAATTCTCCGCCCCCAGCTCAAGCAAAGTCAGTGGCATCTCCAGTAAAGAAACCTGTATCTAATGTCGTCGCTGCTTCCAAGACAACTCCAGCGCCCATTACGTCTGTGTCTCCTTCGGCTACAACTTCACCTAGCGTAAGTTCTACGTCTGGAGTGTCAACCACAGGTACGCCTGGAAGTGAGGCAACAACCGTTTCCGGCACCACCGTGACGACTTCACCGGGCCCTAACCCTACAACAGATATGAAGCCTTCGACAAATGTCTCGTGTAATGCGACTGTGGGATCCTGCACCACCTCAAAACCTCCGGTGAAGCCCAGTGGATCCAACATCACCATTGGACCTGGAATTGTTCTTACTCCCAATGGACAGATCATTTTAAATCCTCATTTTCCGCTACTGATAGGAGGAGGTCAAACCTCCGGTGCTATACCTATCCCTGGGATTTCGTCAGGTGCCGCGCAATTACAAGGAACAGTTTCTGTGTCAAGTGGAACGGTAGTGAGTGGTCATGGTGCCGCAGGGCAACAAGGTAGGCGTATTTCAAAATAATATTCTATTCCAGCCGATGACCCAAAACAGTGTAGCTGAATTGTAATTAATAACTAAACTATTAATTGCAAATATTGTATTGGATTTAAAAAAGGATGTAATATTCATCATTGTGCGAAAGTGTAGCAAAGAAAATCTGACTCTTGATCGGATCATTCAGCCATCATAGAGTATGAAGGGGTTACAATAAGAGCCTGGCTGCACGTTGTGTTTTAGCAAAGCAAAAAAGAAAACATTTAAAATATTCCTTACAATGGTTGGCATGAAGAATATCTTTAATTTCTTCCCTATGGAAACGTTTCTTCCCAATTATTATAACTTTGAAATTGGGGTTGATGGTTTGTATTCAATTGTAAAATCTGACTGCTAAACGCCAATGGTAGGGATTTTACTTCAAGAGACAGTTACATGTAGCTATCATTGAACCGCGGTCCAAATCCGATAAAATTCTTTTCTTTTTTCCGTACATTTTAGGTCCATGCAGTAATAGATTCAAGCACTGTACAGAATGGGCCAGTAAAGGAGAATGCTCGAAGAACAAGCCCTTTATGACTGCCAACTGTCGTCGGAGCTGCACCAACTGTGGTAAGAAAGCGACTAACCTCACCTTAACATTAATCCTCTTCGTTCTCTGTGAAATTTTAGGGAGTTTTAGTAGCCACGACGGTGACGTCCAGGACAACGTCGATTGAAAAATGAATTTATATTTTACCTACCAATCTCGCGGTACTCTGAGGCCCGGTTCAGACGCCGTACTTCACATGAACTTTTATATTCATTGAATTCGATTCGGCTCATGTGAAGTACGGCGTCTGAACCGGGCCTAAAGTCATTTACTTTGTTTATCACTGTCAAAACTATCACAAAACTAAGCCTGGAACACAGCGATAAATTTGAAATAGAAATTTAAAATATTAGCCGTCGTGGTTCACGTTCTCCAGACAACGCAGAATTTGGTCATTTCACGTTGTTGTTTTGCAGAGGACGGCAAAGAAAATTATAACGCACGTGCACAGCCATTGTTCTGCTCATTGAACCTTTTGTTTCGCAATGTTCTCGTTGCCGTTGCGGTCGTGGTTTTCTTAAGATCCTACTACAAGGGAACGACACATGTATATGGTTAAGTCGACTTTCTTATAAATAAAGTAAATGGATGTATTTCACTTAAGCAGAAGAAAAACGAACATCGCTGCCACAAATAAACATCGAGCAAATTTACGTTGCGCCTTGCAATTTTTTACTGGATTCGAGGCAAACAATTACTGAAGTACTTTGCTTTTTACTTCGCTGGTTTGCCTTAATTGCCATGTCTTGTTTACATTAAATTTGTTAAATATATTTTTTTTTATGCAGCCAAGTGTGAAAATGAAGAAACCCAGTGTACAGACTGGGCCAAAAATGGCGAGTGCAGAAGTAACTGGCAATTTATGGAAGAAAAATGCTGGAGAAGCTGCTCGAGATGCGGTTAGTCTACCCATGGAGATTAATGAATGGTTAATAATTAATCACCTCATATTTTTGGCTCTTTATTTTTGATTTCAGTTGTAGGATATATTGTATAAGAAGGAAACGTTGTTTAAACTCATAATCATAAAATTACAATTTCCTCGATTGTGATTGGTTTAAAAAACTCCTATTTTCCACTAATTCACTTGCCAAGTTGTTATCGGACAGTTCAATAAGCCAATCACATTCAAAGTTGTAGTTTAAGTCAACCAATCGCCGCGGCATTCAAAGTTGTAGTTTAAATCAGCCAATCTCAAAAGTTTCAGAGCGACATGAAACCATTTATGCCTCCTTGGTCAGTCGTTTAATGCAAATTCGTCCTTTCTATTATAACTTGGCTATTTTTCTTATCTCGGAAATTGTAATTTTTATGATTAATTGGTAACAAGACTTCGTGTCGTCCAATTCGGTCTGTAATCATGCTTGTGATAAACAAATCGGACTCCCGCTGCGCGGTTGTCCGATTTTGTTATCACTTGTATAATTACAGACTGAATTGGACTCCACCAGGAGCCCATCACTCCACTCAGTCCTATTACCATTACTTACCTGCTGATAACTTCCGTACGTCCAGGATAAATATTAATCCAATGCTTGCATTGTTCCCATTATAATTATAGACGTGATAATACAAGAAGATTTCTGCTGTTATATCTCGATATTTTTCTTTAGCATTTCCAGGCTAGAACCCCATTCAAAAACTGCAAACTGCAATTACTAAATGAAAGTAATTAGCATTAATGGATAGGCACTTCATCAAAAATCAAAGGTTCTCAGGCGAAAAAGAGTAATTTGTCCGCGGGCTTTAAGCCATTTTTCAATAAATTTCGTGCTCTTACGTATATATGTAGTTGTAGTGTGAAGATGGTAACAGTAGACAGTTTCTTGTATCTTGTCGTCAAAATAAGAGGCACAATTTAGTTACTTTTCAGTATTCTTAAGTTCTCGTGTCTCGTAGTTCTTTGGTTCTCGTTCCGGGGTCCTTGCTTCATGTTGCGCCAATCACTTTATTCTCACAGAGCGTCTTTTTCACTGATGTATAAATGGCTACTGGCGAATTTAATTCCGCTGTTGTAGGAAAGAAATCAAGGGAGGGGGTAAATACTATACAATGGAGTTGTTTCCCCACCAAGGGAGCAGAAGAAATACTGCAATTGCTTCATACTACGTTGACCATAATAGGTTTCGGCTGTAAGGCCCACTTTGCTTTCTTGTGCGAATTTGAAAATATAAAAAGAGCTGGTTAAACCCCTTTACCGGTGGGATAAACTGGATAGTGCTGTCTATTGCATTAGCCTATGGGTTTAATTAATTAAGTATTTGCATCTCTCAAATTCTTGAAAACAACTTTTGATTTGTTTTAGTTTTTGTTTTTTTGTTAATCAAAAGCTCCTTGCCAAAACAAATTTCCCGAAAAATGCATCACGTGGGCAAAGGATGGCCAGTGTTCTTCAAACAGGAATTTTATGGAGAAGCAGTGCTGGAAAAGTTGTTCGAATTGTGGTAAGCTGAGAGTTGTGGATTTTATAACGGACTAAGCGGATTAAGCGGCCGACCAATAAACTGATACCGACTATAGAGTGTTTTCACGTGACGTCACGGCAGCCATGTTGGTGTCCCTAAACAAAGGAACGGAAGCCATGTTGGTGTCCCAATCTAATCCTCCGGGAATTGAACTCTACCCTTATACAAACGTTTTCTTTTGGTTTGGTTGAAAAACATGCTCATTGATCACGTGAGTGAAAACACTCTATAGACCATTTTACAGCTGCCTGCTCGGTGACCTGGCCTTTGAATGGCAGCGAGGCTGGAGATGCCTTGCTTTGATACAGACCTCTCTGCGTTTGCCATGTAAATGCAACTACAGTGAAACCTGTATTAGGCGGACACCGTTGGGACCCTCACTTTTTTTGTGTCCGCAAAATACAGGGTGTCCGCTCTAAACAGGTTCAGCAATAATAGTTAATTATTAACCCTTCTGTAACACAGTGTAAGATCAAAGACTGCTCTTAGCATAATGTCCAGACAGTCAATGCATCAATCTGGAATAATCTACTTAGCTTTAAAACGACATCGCTGAACAATGTTAACGGTGTCTGAGCTGAACTTTTAAAAGAAAAAAGCTCTTGAAGTGTCCGCTTATTGCAGGTTTTGTGCAACAAAATGGCTTAATATTGGTGTCCGCGTCCGCTTAACAGAGGTTTCCGCTGAACGCAGGTTTATTTTACACTAAATGTGGGAAGAAAGTTTAGGGACTCAAGCTGGTGTCCACTTTATAGAGGGTGTCCGCTTAATATGGGGTCCGCTTAATACAGGTTTCACTGTAGTTAGCATTAGAACAACTTGATTTACACAATGAAAGCAGTGAGGTCTCTATTAAAACAAGGTCATCTCCAGTCTGACTGACTGACTGATTGTGTCAACGATTGACTTATACTGACTGACTGACTAACTGACTGACTGACTGACTGACTGACTGACTGACTGACTGACTGACTGTTTTAAGTCTAGTTTGTCTGATAGGAAGGGCGGACTAGCAGACTGATTCGAAATACTTTACAGGTGGTGTTTAAAGACTACGCGGTTTCTGTCGAACTGTGAACTTTTTCACAATGCATAGCTGTTCGTCTCTTTTCCGTTTCTGTTTGAGTTCAATCGTACATGTATGGCGCAGGTCCGGTCATTCATAGTCAACTGTTAACTTAGGTTCATTCTGTCCAATCCCTTACCAGAAACACGAAAGTGATATTATAGTTAATAGATCAGTTGACTAATACAACCATGCACGATGCTACTAAAGCTAGCCTAAGCGCTGTGCTAGCAATAAGATATGTGCTAGAACATATGAGTTGGCCTTCTGATCTCTTCTGATTCGTCCGATCGCAAAGACAATTTGACAAGTTCTCACTGACGAGAGAGATGGTGGCGTCCTCGCGTTCTGTATTCTGGTAAGACGCCGACAGTAGCTCTAATTGTACCTCTCTCCACGTTGTAATATAGATAGGTACTGACGACTGGTTTGGAATATCTGCCAAAATCATGGGGTTAACGTGCTTGGGTCTAGAATCCCATCTAGGCGATAATTTATACACACATTTCTTTAACTTTTATTTCAGCAAAATGCGAAAACAAGCATTCAGGCTGCCTGGAATGGGCAGCAAATGGTCAGTGTTTTAAGACCCCTCCCTTTATGCTGATGAACTGCTGGAAAAGCTGTTCATTTTGTGGTAAGCTAGAAATATATTTCCATGTGTATGTCTGCTCCTGCTCGTGCTCATGTTCCTGCTCCTTCTCCTACGTCTACTCCTACTCCTTCTTCTGATTCTGCTCCTACTCCTGCCCCTGCTTCTGCTCCTGCTCCTGGCCCTGCTACTTCTCCTCTTTTTCATTCTTCTGATGACATTAGGTCAACAGTTACATTACTCTTTGGTGACTTTGGTTTACATCTGTACTCATTTTAGCTCCATGCGTCGACAAACATCCAAACAAATGCCCACTTTGGGAGAAGTATGGCGAATGCAAAAAAAATAAAACATTTATGGAAGAAAATTGCTGGAAAAGTTGTTCGAAGTGTAAGTATTGCCTATATGTTTCATAGGTTCTGCTTTAATCCACTATTTCTGTTGGGTTTTCGTAGTAACGTTTTATTTGTTTGTTTGTTTGTTTGTTTGTTTTTCTTGTAGCTTCTCTGTCTCTAGCCGGTATAGAGCATTTATATACTTGATCTTTCTCACAGGCTGCAAGGATAAGAAAAAACACTGTGAAAGTTGGGCAAAGGACGGAGAGTGTACAAGAAATCCAGATTTTATGAACGAAAACTGTGCAAAAAGTTGCAACAAATGTTAAATGTGTGGTTTGCATTTTGTCACGCCAGGAATGTAAAATTTATGTTCTGCTTTATTGGGACATGCTAAAGGCCTCGGCAGACTACATATTTAGTTGCTTTCTGAAAATTTACCTTGCACTCCAGGTCAAAGACATCAATGACATTTTTTTTTTGCGAGATTTTGGTAAATTGCGTTCGCTAATCAAGTTATCATATCGTGCATGATTTAATTAAGCGCTGAGACCGCTGACAAAAAATAATTGCAAATGCGGTCTAGCTAATTTTGGACAAATGTCAACGAACATGTTATCGACAGATGTTTGTCAACGAAAACTCAAGTCGTTTTTCTTTCTAAAAAGGAAAACTACTAGCCCACGATAACTTTATATTTTTAAACAGTCTTGACAACTAACTCTGTAGTCTGTCAATGCCCTTAGTTTGTTGTACATACTATACAGCAAAACAATCACCCTGTCAGGAGTGGAACTGAAAAACATTTTGAAAGATTATGCACATTAATTAACTTCTCTCACAAGGAAGAGTCATTGTTGCCATTTATAAAATTATGTAATAGGGAGACATTTTTGTATTAACTAATTTTTTTGGGTGCCCTTGCGGATCCAAGACTACTTATCATCCGTTTACGAATGTAAAAGCGATCGCACATGATTCTTAAGTAATGATAAATATTTCATTGTTTATTTTTTTCAAAGAAATGGAACGGAAGGGGCAATAAACAACGCTTGGTGAAGATATCGTTTGAGAGCGTCATAGCGTCTAAATTAATCGTTAGCTCTTTTGTGATTTAAGAGCAAAGCCCGCTATCAAACAACTTTGTCCGCTAAGGTCAAAAGCTTATATTAAGTAGATTTGCTTTCCTCATCACCTTCGTCTTTAGACTTGAATTCAGACTCCTTCTCACCTTCTCACCATGATGTTATTGGTTTTTATTATTGGCAGATGTTCATGTTTCGAAAACGTTCTTTGTTCAATAAATTGTCGACGTTAAACAAAATTAAATTTATAACCCCCTGCTACCATGTGCATTCATAAAACGGCCTCAAGCCGATGTGATGATCGTCTGGGATCTATGTAAAATCAAAACTAAACATTAAGCTATAAGAGAAAACAACACGGCATACCATATTGCGTAACAACACATCCTACATGGCAAAACTTCGTGTTGTGTTCTGTTCAGCGTTCTCAACGTAGGAAAAAAATGTTGAAACACTTCTGGAATGCAGTTCATTGGTGCTAAATCTTAATGCAGTCTGTTTTTAGCATCATGGGAAGAAGTGTCCGTCTAATCCAGATTGTAATTCTGAGTTTAGCGTTTCTGAAGGTGAGTCTGAAACATTTCTAAGTTAATAAAAATAACAATGCGAATGCTGTATTTGAATAAGGATTTTATGTATGACTCGTTTACATCATTGTCGATAACAATTCTTTACCATTCGTGATCATACGTATATTTAGTTAATAACTTCAGTCAATGAAGTCGATGCAGTACTTTTTTTCCCTTTTACGAGTGTCTGGATTAAAGTGCTGGTATCTCAGTTATCAGCGAAGTTTTCGGTGATTTCTTGGCTATCAGGGTACATTTTGCAGATCTCACCTTTCAGTTGAAAAAAAAAAGTCTCACCTTTTTCATGGTTAAACCGAATCCAGAAACCATGCTCCTTGATACTAGTTTTGATTATGTAGGTTATATACAACCGTCAAGTAGGGATAGGAATACACATGCTACGAATAGACAAAATTCAACATTTGTAGAACTAACATTGTAATAAAACTTTGGCAATTATTATAACTGACCAATTATTACAAATTTCTGTTCAAACGTCAGTCTGTTATGCCTGTTTTTTTTCTCATTGGGATTAAAAAACTTGAAGCAATAAGTCCCTTTCACCAGAAACCGTCAGAAAATGTTGAAATGTGTACAAAAAAATAGGAAACGTAATGCAAGTAACTATTCATTGCTTTGATGTCTGTGATCATCTTAACATAACTGTGCCTAGCTTAGTACCTCTTTTGTTTACATCGATATTTTCCATCATTTGACAGGGTTTTGGCAATGATTACAGAAGGCCAAAATTAAAATTGCAACTTAAGGTGGACGACAGCGAACCATTGTTCCAAGGGTAAGTTGAGTAATAACTTCCTTTTTATATTAGTACTTCCCAAGTTTGTTTTCTTACAATTATCTTCCAGCTATTGTTATGCTTCAAGTATTTGTTTGTTTCTACGCTACGCTTGTTTGTCTTTTTTAATCGACCCATCATCTTATATCCATTATTGAATATTCCACCCGGAGTCGAAGTCAAAGCTGGTTTCCTAAAGATTCTACGGTCGCTGTACGAAAATCGTTGCGATCATCTGGAAACCTGTGACGCAAAAATAAGACCCTTCAAAAACTGAGGAGAGAAGAAGAATAGAGACTTCAGAGAGTAAAAAAAACGCTGCATTTGAAGTTAACAATCGCAGCAGGTTAAGCGAATTACGTAATACAAGTACAAGTTTGTTCAGCGCTTTCTTTTAGACAAGCCTGGGTTAAGAAAATGTCTTACAAACCAGTTGTTAAATGGAAAAAAAAAAAAAACAAATGTCTTTATAATTGAGAAACAGAAATAAACCTGGAAGCGTAAATATTCATTTTTTCAAAGAAGAATTGAAATAGACAATAAATGGCGTATCAGAATTGGTATGAAAAACAATGTGAAAGCCATATTGTATTTGCAAGTGAAAAGACAAAATGACGAATTGTTTACTACTGGACTATTGTTATCTGCAGTACGTGATGGGCTCCTGAATCTGTTATTATAACATAGATAGTACCCTGCGCGCGCTCTGATTGGTCAAAAACCCCTGTTTTATCAGAGTATAAAGCATAGAAAAAGCGTGTTTTATTGTTTTGCGCGCGTAAAATCTATATCATAAAGCAAATGAAGAAGCCTAATCCGTGTATTACACTGTGACCAAACACTCCGGACATTTGAGAACACTCGAGAAATGAAGAAAACACTCGCCTACGGCTCGTGTTTTCTACATTTCCCTCGAGTTCTCAAATGCCCGTCGTGTTTTATCACAGTGTAATACACGACATAGTCTTCTTTATTTGTTAAATAATTTTTTTTCTTGTATCATTTGCCGTTTTGAAATCTGTTGGCCAGTCCCTTATTTTGTTTAAATTCTAATTTTATTCTTTACTTCCCTTAGAAACAAAACAACACTCCACGTAAACTTGACTCACGACTACAATTCATCATCCGCTGCAACTCAAGTAACTCTTCTCATCGAGGTGTCATTTAAAGGCGAACTAAGTTCGTTCATTGTTACTCCAGGATCAAAAACCCCAGATGTTCTACAAGAAAACAGCATAGAGGTAATGCTCTTTCTGGAAAATCTATGTTATTTTAAAATGTAGATAATGTCATACTGTTAGCATTGTTATCTATGTAGTGTTATTAGTTAGTGTTTTGGCTAAGTATGTCCACGAGGTAACCTAGGTGTGTCAGATCAGTATTCGTGAACAAGCTTTTATTTTTGAGGCTTAAAGGAGATACGACACGGTTTGCCCATCTTGAAAAGTTAAGCCTAAATTTTTCAAGTATAATTGTAATCTGTGAAAATCTTCTCCATCCTTGACCATCCTTATTTCTTTATGGGTTATACCTTGTTTTTTTTATGCTTGTGAGGGTCCCACCAGCATTGATCGTCTGCAAATTAAAAAGACGTGGCTCCTAATTTGATAAAATCTAGCATTTATTTCCAATAAATTAATTTTGGAAATAGACCTTTCTCGATCCCTTTTCTATCCACTTGCAGCAAAAAATGCTGTAAGATGCCAAGTAACGCGTGGACTGTCACAAGTGCATAACTCTGCCTTTGATTTTACAGTTTAATAGATTTCAACTGCAAGATGTACTCTCGGGTCAATATGATCTGTCTATTGATCCCGATAGACTCACCGAGCCTGGTCGCCTGCATGTTGGTTACGTGATAGCAACACTGTCGTACAGCGGAGGTCAAGACAATTACACAGACCCTAACACTGGGGAAAGGGTCGACAAAATTATAGAGAACACTTACACGCCGTTCTATTTCTACGTTTTAGGTTTGTACGAGAAACAGTGTTTAAATCTCAGTCTTAGTTGAATAAATGCGAACACAAATTGCAAGGTATTGATTTTTCGGTGTCTGTAAGGTTTGTCAAGATAACTTAAATAAATAAATAATAATAATAACAATAATAATAATAATAATAATAATAATAAATAAATAAATAAAAACTTTATTACCGTGTCAAAATCTCTAGCGTACAACGTGCGCTAATTGTGGACACCTAATTACCTAGTGCTAAAATTACTTTAAAAATGACAAGATATGAACTAGATATGTATGTATGTATGTGTATTTACATATATAAAATGATTGGTTAATTATTACATAACAAACAGTCTTTACATTCAATGTCCAGTAGACTATTAACCTGTTTTATTCGTGTTTTTAAAGGGGCTACGTCACGGTATTTTGAGTTATTTCTACCATCGACAAAATTACCTCTAAATTCAAGGAAACCCGAAAATAATACTTTACAAATATAGAAAAACACTAAAGAGATAATAATAAACCATAAAGGAACAAGGATGGTTAAGGATGGAGAAGATTGACACGGATTACAAACAACAAAATTGAAAAATTTAGGCTAAATTTTTCAAACCGTTTAACCGTGACGCAGCTCCTTTAAAAATTCCCAGTGAATCAGACAGCCGAATAGATTTTTCGAGTTTTGACCATAGGAGAGGGCCTAGGTACGACAGGCTGTGTTTACCGTATACAACTGTCCTGAATCTTGGTATTATGAAATCTGAGTTTCTTAAATTATAATGAGTACAAGAGACAACGAATAAGTCCGTGATATACGGGGGCGCCAAATCGTTTTTGGCTTTAAACATCATCATTGCTATGTCCTGTAGTCGTCGCGTGTATAATGTTGTCATGTTTCGGGTCAGTAGACGTCATACAGTTTCTACGAACCATTTGCAAGGAGGAAAGCTGGAATAGCAAGGTTTTTACTGTTATATTGAGCACTAGGAAGTGCCCATCCCTCTATTGCTTGAGCTAGTAGCGTTCAGTTAACCAAAATAATACGCCTTTTGTGGGGACTGTTACAATCCAGATCCCCGGATTTAAAGGTTAACACGATCATGAACCTAAGAAAGAACAAAGAAAGCTACCTTGAAGTTCCTTCAGGTATTTGTATTTATAGTACTATGTATTTTTTTTCTTGTTTATAGATTCCTCTTGTGTACAACCATTAGGAATGAGGAGTGGTAATATCAAGGAGAGCCAATTGCTCTCATCCTCGTTTTACAAAGAAACTCATTTGTCGCTCGGTCACAGTCCTCACAAAGCCAGGTTTGGCGGGGCCGGGTACTGGTCCCCAGCTGGTGGATCTGGATCTATTGACAATGGGCAGTTTCTACAAATCGCTTTCAAGACTCCTATTCAGCTGAAAATGGTTTGTTCGAAAACATTATTTAAAGGGAAATATCAAATAGACATGTCCTTTCAACGAGAGCCCCAATTCAAAAAGGAAAACCACCGTGACTGACTTTGTTCGTTATTCTGTTCAAGACAGAATATAATGAAGCTTCGCAATGTATGCAATGATGTGTTATTGCTTTGTTTTATGTCAGATCGTAACACAAGGAAAACCAAACTCTACAGAGCATGTCAAGACATTTGATGTGTTGACAAGTACGAGCGGAGATGTGTGGAGGAAAGAAAAGACATTGCTTCCAAAGGTCTGGAAGGACTATTGTTCATTAATTAAGCTTTTTTTTGTATGTTAGTATTTAAAGGCGGAGATTACACACTTTTGAGTATTTAAACAAGTTAAAAAGGAATATGCATTCATGACTATTTCAGCTCGTTCGAAAATTGTTGATTACGTTCTATAATCAAAACCACCAACTTAGTGAGTGCATAATAATCTGGCTTCCAGACTGAGTGCAATGGATCGTGAACCGAGAACGAGCAATGAAAAAAAGAGTGCATGGTTAGAACAACCGAATGACTGGCTAGCTGATCAACCGAGCGACCAAATGACCAACTGCCAAGCTCACAAACGGACGGAATGACTTTTTGGGCTCCCTCAGAGTAAAAAATAGTTACCAGTAACAGCTTACTAACTTGCTAACTAACTAACTAACTAACTGTCTGAATGATTGATTGAGTGACTGAATTACTGTCTGATTGACGGATTGTCAGATTGACTGACTGAATGAAGGATTGACTGAATGACTGGCACAGAAAGGATTTAATGGATGACCCACCAATCATATACCACGAAAACTAACAAATCCGTGTCTACGACTAATAAGGCGTCCAGGACTATTCTTTTTATGCTGATTTTTTTCAGATTCTAAATTTCTTTTTTTTTTAATCCCTCTTTTATTTGCAGGCTATCATCAACGTAAAGAATGGAGATTCTGCGGTTCCGACTGCCTACCAATCCCTCACGGCCACGCGCTTTCTTCGAATACAGCCCAGATCCTGGTATAAAGAAAGTAGTCTTCGAGTCGAGGTTTACGGCTGCATTCTTTCAGCAGCACAGACTCAAGGTCTTGTTTCAGGTTTTGTTTGCAATCTTACCCCTTGTTTCTGTATTGTGAAGTATATATGAAATAATTCATATTTGAACTGCGGCTGTAGATGAAAGTGAAGAATGATCATCGCAGTAAATTTTCCAACTTAGGCAGTTGGAAAGAAGAAGCCTGAAAAAAATCAGGGCTTCAACGGGATTCGAACTCGTGACCTCCGCGATGCTCTACCAGCTGAGCTATGAAGCCACACATTGGGAACAGTCTCACAAATCCTGGACACTTTGTGGGGGACTTTGCCAGACTGCTTATTTAGCCGCAAATGGCAGCCACGCAGTTCACAATCTTATTAGAGAGAATAGTAGAATACGCAGGTGCCCCCAGAACAGAATAAGTGATAAACCATCACACCGGGGACAACGTCCCCTACTCTTTTCGAACAGTGTATGGGTTCTTTAACGTCCCACACCAGTACTGTGAGACGGGGCCTACGGTTTATCGTCCTTATCCGAGAAGACTTGAAAGTCTAACCATTTGCAGATGTTATTACAAAGGCAGCACTTTTTCCTCAGTCATTTAAAGACCCTGAGTGTTGGTCCGGTCGAGGTTTGAACCTGCGACCTCCCGCACGGCAGTCCGGTGCTCTACCAACTGAGCTAACCGGTCGGCGGTTTTTTCTTTTAATAACGAAGAGGCACCAAACATCCAAAAACGTGAGGAAGCTTAACCCTGATAATATCGTTGATTACATCCCCTTATCTTTTGGTAGTTTTGTAACATCCCAACAAAGTGCACGTAGGTACGAAAATAGAAAGAAGCAAGGCCAAGAGATTGATTTCGCCGCATGTGCGAGTACTGTGAACAGCAAACTCTAGACCAGCTAAGTTCTTTGTAGTGAAACCCTATTTCTTTCGTAATTCAGACGAATTTCCTCCACTTGGAGTGGAAAAAGAACTCGTTTCCGATGCCCAAATGACAGCCTCGTCCGCTTCTGATCCAGTGAAAGCAAGCGCTGGTAATGGTCGCTTAAACTTTAACAACGCTTGGTGTTCAGCAACGTCCAATGAGGAACCTCTATTTCTTCAGATTGATCTTAATGAGATGCATATCATTACAGCGGTAAGCCAGTCACAACTTGAAAAGGATTTATCTCATAGTTCGTCGTTTGTAATCCGTGCCAATCTTCTCCAACCTCAACCATCCTTGTTCCGTTATGGTTATTAATATTATCCCTCTGGTGTGTTTTTTTTTTTTTATTATGATCCATTTGGTGTTTTAGGAAACTATTATTTTCAAGTTTCCTTCAATTTGAAGGTAGTCCGTGGCCAAACTAACTCAAAATACCATGACTGAGCTCATTTAAGTTACTGGTTCCTTGCTGCAAAGTCGCATTTTTTTAAAATTTAGATAATTTATTTTGAATAACATGTATTCATTATCTTTATCTTAACAGATCGCCTCTCAGTCACGCAACACGAATGAAGGCATATTTGAGAGCGTGACAAAGTACAAGTTCGGACATTCTGAGGACGGAGCAAGTTGGAAAATTTATCAGCAAAATGGGGTCGACAAGGTGATATTTTCGTTTTTACGAGAAATTCCTTAAATTATTTTACGAAAACAATCAAACAACAAACAAACAAAGAAGAGATCCTTCTAAGTTAATTTTGTAATGACATACAATATATTACATAAATACTTTACATAATTATGTAAATTATGTAATTATTCATGTAAAAGTGCAAGGTGTAAGCCAGTGACGAGACAAATTAAATCGCTACGTTTTAAACCATTCTACAAATTACTCCATACATGTACGTACAATATATATCGTGATCACGTTTCCCATCCCTAGGAGTTCCTCGGCAACTTATTAGAGGATATCGTAACAAAGCATCACCTGGCCATTCCAGTGAAGGCACAACTTGTTCAGTTTCAGCCTGTAGAAATGATATCCTCTGTGTGCATGCGCGTTGAGCTTTATGGAGAAAAGTCAGCCGCAGAAAATACTGGTAAATGCATTGGATTTTATATTCTGTAGTGTCCTAACCTAAGGGGGGAGAGGGCGTGATTTGGTATAGGCATGACTTTTTTAACCTTTGCATGCACTAGACTTTTTTTTATTTTCCTCGGGCGTGTTTATGTAGATACGATTTTTTCCTCTGTAACCTGCCTTTTTTCCGCTCATTGAACGTGCGTAAAATTTCTTATTTTTATCAAGTATGTTTTACCCACCCCTACCCCCCCCCCCCCCTCTTTCAAAAGTTAACTGGTCCACTCTTAGTCCTAGGCTTTCGTCTCTGTCTCTAAATCTGAATATGTCTCCTTCCCTGCCCCTCCCCCTTGTGTCCCTTCACTTGCTTCAACAATTGGGAGTCTACGAGTAACTTAGGGATAGGGGCAGGGGGAGCATCTGTCACTATTACTATCCTTGCCCCTCTGTCGCTGACACTGTCTTCTTATTATGAAAATAGACTGTTCCTTCCTAAACGTCAATTGTTGCAGATAAACCTCCAGTATATCAGCGAAGTATCCTGTTAGACGTAAAAAATCGAAGACTCTTCTTATGCAATAAAGATGTAATAAGGTAAATGATACGTCTGGCCACCAAATATTGTATGTGTATTAATGTATTTATTTGCAATTTCGCATCATAGCTGTGGTGCGATCTTACACTTTGCCATCGTTTCAACATGATACCTTGGCCAGCAAAGGCCATCGAAAGATTTGTATGTTAAACGATATCGTTTTGCCGACGATTGGTAACTTTTTTTAGGTTAGCGAGGAATCAAATAGCAGATTGAACCCTGGGGTTATTGAACGGGGGAAATACTCACGCGCATGCTTATCTCCCTCCTAACCCCCTTGTTTATTTATTTCACGTCTGGATATGCATTTTTACACGTAAACGAAATGGAGCCACTCTTACGATAATCAACCACGAACGAAAATCGCGGCTTTCTAGCGGATAAAACTGAAACACACCGTAACGAAAGGAAACTAAACCAATAAAATGGTGTTGGACCCAGGTTGTGTTGGAACTTATTTTCATCTGATTGCGAATAGCGGCCATATTGGGGTTGCTTGCTTCCGATCCTGAAAGAAATCGCGGAAGATTCACAAAGCCGCCATTTTCAGTGCTTAACAACTGAACTGAGTTTAGGAATCGAAGCTTTACGAAGCTTTAGTACGGTCGAATCTCTACAGTTGAACTGACTACTATTCCCGTTTCTGACATCGAATTCGATCTTAACTGACCGGGATTGAACTTAACACATCGGCACTATCAGATATCTCGGCTTGTATATGAAGTTCACCGGTGTATATGCTGGCCAACAAAATGTACACTGTCTTATAACCCAGTCTTGGTTTTTGACAGATTTTCGTTCGACCCCAAGACAGTAGACAAAGATTTCAATAATGCGTTCTACCAATTGAGCTATCATAGTATCACATGCATGAGTACCGTCCGCAAGATGTAATTATCGACTCTTTAACAATGATGCATAGGAAGCTGTAAATGGTTGTTACAAAGTCAGTGATCCAGTGAAGTGATGATCTATACTGTATCGAAGTGTGCGAGTTATTTCACTTTTTAATTATTTAGTTCTTATTATTCTTTTTTGTGTGATTATTTTGTGCATTACAGCAGCAAACCAGCTTGCTACATGATAAAATACGTAGAAGATGAAATGTGGATAGGTAAGCAAAATATTTAAGCGCCAAAAGGCCGACAGAGCACGCGATATTAAGAAACAAAGGGAATTGATTGTTACAACAAATATGGCTTTTACTCGATATTAACCCGAGAGGTACACATCTCTTTACTTCCAAGATGCGTCAGGTTAACTAAATAAATAAACATATAATAGATAACTTAATTAACGGGTCAAATTCTAGCTCACTGTAAAAAAGTAAGCTAAATGGGGACGCCTATACTAATAAGAATTATCAAATTCTAATCAAATTAAAAGCTTTTTGCCCAAACTTGTGCCCCATTTCCACGCCCACAAAGGGTCGTAGCCAGAAAAAAATAACTGAAAAGTAACAAAGCAATATCCATAGTTAAATTATCTTCCTAGGTATAAATAAATAAACAACTACAATCTTTTTTATACAGGGGGCTCACATAGCTGAAAAGTGGTATTCTGTGAGACCCTTTAAAAATAAAATAAAAGTAATTTTAAATAACAAGTTAAAAATATAAAAAAATGTATCGTTCGGGTGTTTATAATGACTATATACAGACAAAAACGAAAACATATGAATTAGAGAAGTGCCTCGTTTCGCCTCTTACTATCTGAGACCCTGACAACGTCAATTCGTTGCCCATCCTTCGTTCCCTCAAGGTCAATTTGAATTTATACGCAAGCGCTCTTTGTCATCTTCAGCGTTTCTCTTTTTTTGTCTAACAGCCATGGATAGGCGCATCGTCAGCATTCTCGGTTATGACGAGACACGGGGCGTGATTTATGGTGTGGCGAGAACCAGAATATCCTACCTACGATGCAACATTACGAAATGTGTGTCCATTGGGAAGGAGTCTTGGCTAGCTGTAAGAGATTTACCAACCACAACCTTAGCCACGGAGATTTCCTTTGTTCCTGAGACAGGTCATGATTTCACAGATGCCCCCATTTCTACGTATCAATTGACTGATAACGAAGGAAACATCTGCGGAGGTACATGAAGTTTATTATGACCGGCTGTTAAATAATGTAGGGCAGGGCGATTTTCACCTAAACATCCTAGCCTGAATGGAATCCTTTTATCTATAAATATTTTACTTTCCTGACCATGTCTTTAATGCCATTCTTACTGGCAGGGAAGAGGGGAGGTGGTTGGGGGAGTTACAGCCACACTAAATTGCGAACGCTTGTAGTTTTCTAATAAACGCGTTAAGGAAGTGAGCTCCACATCTATCGACGTAATCTAGAATTTAACTCGGAGTAATTTTTTGTATATAAACACGTGATCATTATTGTCTGAAGGGAATTGATGTTCCCATGGGAACTGTATTTTGACAGGCACATCTTTTACTAAGTAAATGTTTATTTTTTCCATGCCTCTAATTTGTTTTTCAAGAGCCTTTGCTTAGCTTTTGTCTTTAGTTAGGACAATTTTAAGAGTGAGGCTGTTCGGAAATAATAACGTTATTTCTACATCGAATTCCATGGACCTAGGGGCCTTATGGCCCAAAAAGGAAATATTTTGGACAAAATATGAAAACACCAGGCCCCAGTTGTTCGAAAGGTGGATAACACTATCCACCGGATAAATCACTATCCAGCGGATAGCGCGGTTTGTTTGTCAACACTTATCCGCTGGATAGTGATTTATCCGGCGGATAGCGTTATCCACCTTTCGAACAACCGGGGCCAGGAGTGAATATAGCTCATCCGAGGTTCAAAAGATAATGTAGTAAGTGAAATCGAGGGTAGGGGGCCATGTAAGATACATGCTCTATTTCTAGGTTTTGCTGCTGTCACAACTGTTAAAAGTTAATGTCATCAAATACAGCCTCTAAAGACATCAGAGTCTTCAAGGATCTTTGATGAATGCCCTAAATCATTAACAAAACGGGAACAACTGATCTTCGTTATCAAGTGTGACATTTTTTCCTATTTCAATTCTTTATTTCAATGACTTTCAGCTTCAGCTGTGGGTGTACACCTTTACCGAGTAGAAACACAGACATGGGCACTACAGGCCAAATGGCGAGATAAGAGTAAGAGCATTTGTATTTATGTTTGTTTGTTTGTTTGTGTAATCCTGCTTCGTCGGCCGGAAAAGAGCTAAAACCGTTGTACGAAAAGAAAGTAAGTTATTAAACAAAGGGATTTTCAAGGAAAGAAGTGAGGTATCGTTGGGAGAGAAGAAGAGTGAAAACTTAGAAATAAGGGAAAATAATTAATGGTGCTATGATTGTGCAGTAACATTTGTAGCATGAACAATATCTCAAAATGTGACTGCATAAAATGCTGGGGCCTCGAGGTCACTTTTGATTTCTCTCTTTTATTCTTTTTCTCTTTAATCTTACTTTTTTCCCTCTCAGACCTAAACAAGTGTCATAGTGGACCATGTGAGAACAGTGCCTCTTGTGTTGGAAATCACGAAGACTACACTTGCATATGCCCTAAAGGCTGGGAAGGAAAAAACTGCGAGAGTATTTATACCCCCGGTTAGTTTTTAGTAGTGTTTGTTGTTATTTTCGTTGCTTTAGTTGTTTTGTTCAAGTCGACATCCAGTTGTTTGGTTTGCCATCTCGTTCCTGGGTGGGAGTCGGGGCAGTTGGAAATGGTTTTTAACGACGCTTCGCTTTGATTAAGGGTTAACAAACTTGCAGCAGAAAAATTATTCATTGATTTGAAATTTGATGGTAACAACGGCATGTACAAAGTTTCTACATGGAAGCAACTTTGAATTCAGCAGACTGAAGGATGTTTTAAAACCCACAAATAGAACTTGCCCTACGGACTTGCATGCATGTTTTTTTCCAGATTGCACTTAAGATCATGTGATTACATATAAAAATACCCCAGTGAAAATTACAAAACGTTGAAACAATTTGGTTAAAACCATGAAATGACTGCATGCACGTTGTGTTTTTTTTTATGTTATGTTATTTATGTTTTAGCTGAACGCCCTCGTCTTAAAGCAATCGATTTTAGCTGCAGTGGAACCGCGGACACGGAACAAGGAACGATAAACACGCCAAATTATCCTTACAACTACGATAACGACAATCTGTGTACCTGGCTTATAAGTTCGTCGCACCGAGTCAAACTCGTTTTCACAACTTTCTCAGCGGAGAGCGGCTACGATTTTCTGTATGTCTATGATGGAAGCTCGACCTCTTCAACACTTCTAGGAGTATTCGATGGCGATTTGACTGGAAACGTGGTCGAAAGTTCTGCGGACCACTTGTTGCTTAAGTTCACCTCTGATTCCATTTATACTGAAAAAGGATTCCTCATACATCTTGCAGGTTGGTACATTTTATTTTATTACTCAACAATTTTATTATTCAACACTATCCAAATATGGTCATGGTGCTCTCGATATCTGTCATCCGTAGGTAACAGATATCCGGCGGTATACGTAGTGTTACGATCACTCTCGACCGACAGAAAGATACACTAACAAACTCTCGTTCAAACTCAACTTATTTATTTAAAATACGTGATGTGATATCTCGACTACAGAAGAGCGGCTTCTAAACAATATTAAATACTACAGTACCGCTAAGTTTAACCTACTGCCTGAACTCTAGTCACCACTGACAGAAAACTCAGAATCCTTCTCGTTCTCCTCTCGGTCCACTTGACCTTGAACAAAAGCTCCTCTATAGCTCCAACAGCAATAGTACTCCACTCGGTCTCCGCCGAGAACACTAACAAAGCCGAACCACCGTCGACTGTGGATAACTCTTTCACTCTTACTGACAAACTAAGCCAACTCTCTCGAAGCCGTAACTCTTTTCCAGCCGTAAATCTCTTTCGAAGCCGTAAATACTACGTATCTGACTCTTTATATACATTTCAGTAATGTTCTAGAATGTTCTTGGTGTTTCTATTTTCGGTAACAATACATAATAAAACTATTTACATCATAATACGTAAATAACTTGAAAACTGCTGAGTCATCGTGACACGAAACGTATTAAATATTCTAGAAGGTTCTAGATACATCCATTCTCCATAACACCCTCCTCCTTCAAGAGAAGAAAGTTTGTAAAACTTTCTTGCTTTAGATTCGCACTCGTGAGAGGCAGTCAGCAATGACATTGTCCTTTCCTTTGATGTGTCTTATGTCCAAAACATACTCTTGTAACATTAAACTCCACCTAAGCAATCGCTGATTCTTACCCTTCATCTTGTGAATAAAAACAAGAGGATTATGATCACTATAAACAACAATAGGTAAACTAGAAGAACTGATATAAACTTCAAAATGCTGTAGTGCTAACACTAGTGCTAGACACTCTTTCTCTATGGTGGAGTAGTTCTTTTGGTTCTTATTGAATTTCTTTGAAAAGTAACATACAGGATGTTCCACACCTTCATCATCTTCCTGTAACAGAACGGCACCAGCGGCCACATCACTTGCATCTACCGCCAGGTTGAAGGAAGACTTGAAGTCTGGTGCTGCCAATACAGGGGCACTCTGTAACATGGCTTTGAGTTCTTCAAACGCCTTATCACACCGGTCACTCCAAATGAACTTTTCCCTCTTACTGAGTAACTGCGTCAACGGTTCTGTAACGGAAGCAAAATTGGGACAAAACCTTCGGTAGTACCCAGCCATTCCAAGAAAGCGCATGAGTTGCTTCTTGCTCTCTGGTCGCGGAAAGTTAGCAATAGCCTGGACTTTAGCAGTTACTGGTTTGACTTCACCTTGTCCAACAACGTGTCCAAGATAAGTTACTTGCGCTTGACCAAACTCGCT
>OZ026604.1:23984431-24009431 GCA_964020085.1 Micromussa lordhowensis
CTATTTTCGGTAACAATACATAATAAAACTATTTACATCATAATACGTAAATAACTTGAAAACTGCTGAGTCATCGTGACACGAAACGTATTAAATATTCTAGAAGGTTCTAGATACATCCATTCTCCATAACAGTAGCTTCGTACGTGGGAAGAAAAAGTGAAGTGAGAAAATGTCGACAGAGAGATTTAAATATGTTAGGCTGTTTTGTTATCAATTTGTTGAATAATAAAACAATTATCCTGCTCAATCTCGCGGAATATCGTCTGATTTTAGCCGACTCGGCTTGTTAAATATACTCCGAAATGCGTGCCACAGGGCAAAAACAAGGCCTACTCTGGGACCTTAAGTCGCCGTAACTTAAGGCGACTTTGGGCGATTTAAGGCGACTTAAGGCGACTTAAGGCGACTTAAGCGAAATTGGCCAAAAAACATTGCGACTTTAGGCGACTTAAGGTGACTTTAGGCGACTTAAGGCGACTTTAGGCGACTTAAGGTGACTTTAGGCGACTAAAGGCGATTTTAGGCGACTTAATTTCACTAGGGTGATACAAACCTAAACTTAGCAACAGGTTCTCCATATACTTTTCTTGCAATAAACCAATATTGTACCAGTCATCTGTTTACTTTTGTATTCACACAAGTCATCATATACTCAAATATCCAGATTTCAAACCATTTTTTAAAAATGCTATTTAAGATAGAATTACCACCAACACTGAACAGTTACTATTATAAGAATAATAATAACAATAAATACAAGCAAGGTAGCATGAATATTAGTGAAGATATCACAATAAAAACCAACATCAAACAAAAATATAAAAATATAGGAGTGATTGCAGAATACCCAGCCCAGCCATTTACATGTGTCGGTATGCTTTGAAGAACCAGGTATATAACAATAAATGCTACTCTTATTTAATGAGATGCAAATAAGTGGGCCAGGTATTCTGCAATCTAGCCAAAATATACATTCACAGTGACAAAAATTTAAGAAAAGAGACATGATTTAGCTTGGTTTAGTTACAAATATTTATATATTTTCCATAATTGAAACAACTGAAGTAAATTAAAATAAATTAATCTTATTTACATGCATTTATTTTACAATGCTTCCCAAATTATAAAAATGGTTATTTTGGTAGACTTATCTGCCATGTTTTTGGCATCTCCACTGTCAATTTTAGCATGGGAGTTTGGCAAATACATGCCTTTCCAAAGTTGCTCAGTCCTTTTCAGGGACCTAGTCAATTTGCTGCTCTCCTGCCTCAGTCAGACAAAGCACTCCAATACCATAATGAGTACCGCATGCTAAGGTCCTTTGTAAGAACACTTCCTTTCGAATTTCACCAATTAGTTGTGTGGCGCCAGAAAACTTTGACGAGGGTTTTTTTTTTACCACGGTTCATCAGACCACCAGGAGACATGCCCTCCAAGTTTTCACTGCTTTTCACCTGGCACATTACAAATGTCCAGAACGATATTTTCACAACGAAATACTTGAAATTGAACATGCCGTTAGGGACAGCGCGTCTCCCAGACACTTATTATTTTCAAACAAAGTAAAGACTGAAAATTTGTTTTCTTTCTCTTTTTTTTTGTAAGCGCCCGTCGGAGTAATCATACTAGCATGTGCGTGACTAACTCACGTGTGCTTTAACTAAGTCACGTGTTCCAAAACCTGGCGGCCATGTTTACTAGTAACAAAAATAAAACTTAGCTTTCGATAGTAGCAGAAGCGCAGTCCACGTAAAGTGTATACGATGATGTGAATACCTGGCTTCATCAAATGTACGAACAGAATTCAATGGACAAGAGAGACAATTATTATGCTGCAAGTTGGTTCGTCCAGTTTACGAAATTCAAACCTTTGCAGTTGGTCAGTCGATTTGGTCGAATGTGGAGAAAGGGCCAACTTTCGTCACTCTTTTACACTGGGTAAGTAGAGTATTTAAAGGGTAGCCTCAGTTCGGTTCAATTGACTTTGAATAACCATATGCTTCAATGTTTTTCTACCCAGTGTAAAAGTGACTAGAAAGAATTGAGCCTTAACCCAGAATGTCTGTCTTTTTTTCTTTTTTTATCTTGATGATCTGGAACACCTCTCACTGTGCTGTTTATACACTGTAGGTCTTCGAAAATCTGATTCGGTAACATATTACAAAAAGTAATAAATGAAATTGTTGCAGTATAGTTCTTTGTTATCTCTTTCCATATTCAATATAATTATTTCCTGTTGATAACATAGAGTGTCATCTTTTTTGTTAACTCTTTTACAATTAAATACAAGAAAAAAAAATTAAAACTTAGTAGAAATAAAAAGCCATATCTCTGTCAGAGAGTATACATCAGATTGTCATTCCTGTTTAAGTCTAAATGTAGAAATTATTCCTGCCAACATGGGGGCTAGACAGGTGCAGGACTATTATAATATTAGCTTTTTCATGTATGAGAAAGCCAGCATAATACAGTAATTGCTGGGTCCTCAGCTTTTTAAAGGGCCCTAGTCAGCCCCATTTTCAATGCCATCAAAATTATTGACATTGCATGTTGAAGTGAAGTCTTATCGCTTTACTAGTTGTGTTCCTGAAAGTATGTCCCGGTTTATCTTTAGTAGTTTCGCAGTGATTTCATTTGCTTAGACATCCTCCGAATAAACTATATTAGTATCACCCAACTAGTGGACTAATGCAAATCCTGCAATTTTTAATAGACCTTTTTACCGATACGGCGGCCATCTTGAATTCTATTGTTTTGACTGAGAAATTATGGGCTGCCGAGGGGGCAATCGCTGGAAAATTTATCGTATACACAGCTTTCAGGATAAATTTTTACTGCTTGTCTCTCATATTCCATAACAAATATTACAAGCGTTACATCTTTCCGTCACGATATTTGGCAGTTGTTCCTATGGTTATCGAAAAATTATTGTTAAAAGTTATCACGCCACAGTATTCTTTTTAATTATTTCTCATCTGCCCCCTGGGCATCCCATAATTTCCTCGGAATTCAAGATGGCCGCCGTATCGGTAAAAAGGTCTATTGACTACGCTACTCGAGGACTATTAGTAATAGTCCTCGAGTCCTTATTATTGCCTTTTCTGTTCAACTAGTTGAGTGATACTAAAGGAATTATTAGACCCTTTGCCCTTAAGGGCCACGGGCCAATAGCCCATGGGGCAAAGCCAAACTCTCAGATATAAACAAAAAGAAAGGTGTGGCTGAGTAGTAGTGCCCAGTACCCATTTATACATCTGGATGAGGAGAGGCACTGTGGAGTACGAACACAATGCAATGATCCCCAATAGGCGGATTCTTGCTGACGTCATTGTTTACATTTTTGCTCATTTGCATACGGCTTTGCGTATAGAAGGAAACATGTTAGATATGAATTGACTTCAGGCAGCTAAACAACTAGTGAAACTTAGTGCATGGCAAAATTTTTAGCCCTTTGGGTGTAATATTCAAGGAGAAATTGTCTTTCAAAAACCGCAAAATTTCTGGGTGGCAAAAGCGCTAATGAGCTCATACATTCCTTGTTAAATTTTGAGTTTTTAAACCCGTGTTGCACAAAAAGTATTCAATACATCAAGCTCATATTCACTGGCAGAGTTAATCGTACTATGACCTTTCAATATTCAGAACTGATTCATTTGTAGCTCCATCAGAAACTGAATTGCTTATGCTAATGAGGCAAATAGTGTAAACAAGGATTTCCCTATAGGGGTGTACTGCACCAACCATTGGGTTACCATGCCTCCTCGTCCTCTAGGTTGGAGTGGAGTTTACTTTGCATGACAGTTGTGAACTCCAATAACCTTCTACAGGGGTAATTTGAATAGGGGTAGCCTTTTTAACATTGCATAACTGATACCAACTTAAGGCGACTTAGGGTGACTTAAGGCGACTTAAGGCGACTTTAGGCGACTTCAGGCCCCAGAGTAGGCCTAAAACAGGCGAGTCGCCTTTAAGCGATAGCAAGCCAGGCATCATCACAACCTCCAAGGCAAAGTGACAAGTGAGACTTCATTCCCATCCGTCATTCTTTCTACTGCCTTTGTACATAAATGCATTTCGGTGTTAAAGGTGTTTGATAGGTATCAAGTTGTCATTTTTATTACATTCGTATTTTATTCGTATCTTTCAGCTATACTTTAGGTTTTTGCAAGTCTGCAGGAAGAGAAAGCGAGGAATAGACATGGATAGAACAAAAACAATCACTACACGGCCTATTTTCTGTTCCTTATCACACCCTATAGCAAGTGAAATAGATAAAGATACAAAACCTACGTGTAATGCCATCGAACACGTCACATTTGGAATCACAAGGGACATCTTGAAGACGCTGAAAGAAAAGTTACTTTTGCTGAAGGACCCGAGGCATGTTTTGTTAGCTGGGAAGTCTAGGCAACCTCAGTGGCGACTTCGAGGAAAACGGGGACTGGAAAATCTATTTCTTTTTTTTAATTTGCTCAAACAAATTTACACAACGAATCAGAACCATTCACTTTGTCTGTTGCTGAGACAAAGCACTTTGTCTGTTGCTGGGCTTAATTCGAAAAGCAGATTAAGAAAGTTAGCCGCCGCGGCTCACGTTCTCCAGACTACGTATAATTTAGTCGCTTCACGTTGACATTATGTCATCGATCTATTATTATTTATATAATAACCCAAGTTATTCTCGCACTTTGATTGGTTCTCGCCTATGATCTATTAGAGGACAGACGCACGATTGACGTCATCATTACAAAGTTTTTCCCGCTGTGTCACTTAAAATGGCGGAAACTTTTGAGAATTTAGATAATATTTTACGTAACTGGGAGAAAGATAAGGTACAAAAATGTACTGTCGAGGCAATGAACAGGTACGAGAAACAGGAGGAAGAAAGAACAAGCCGTTTGTTTTTTAGAAAATGACTCAGAAAAAGTACTCAAGCGGTCTCAGTCGGCAGTCGAGCGAGACTAAATCAACACAGAAATTGCTCAAGCCTTGTCTCGGATTTAACAAACCGAGTAAACAAAATGTTTATGACATCAATTTATTTAAAAAATTCAACTTTTCTCGTTCTCAAAATAATTGTTAATGCAGATTGATGTCGGGAATGAAACATCAAAACATCGGATCTAAAATCAGTTAAAATAAACACATAACCTTGCTTTCCAACGCGAATATCCCAGTCCGTTTCAGGGCACAGCAACGAGATAGGTATAGCTCACTACAGCTCACTGCCAACTGTATCGCAGCTATAAGAAGTCTCGGCCAACACAATATCAAACTGATTTGAGAATCACTAACCACAGAGGACCACCTCCACCAATGCTCCTTTCTTTCAAAACTCGAATCGAACGGCCTCGAGTGCTGACCGCAACGACAAGTTTTCCGAGCGTATTCTTTCAACTCCTGCAATATTCAAGGCAACGTCCAAGCTCTTCGGCTCACAGGGCTGCTCTAATGACAAAAATCGACTCTACTTTTCCATCACTTCTTTAAGATTTTGTAGATATCGCAACTCAATTCCGTTTTCGCTGTAAGTTTTCATTCCACGATAAGCAACTTTCGAGTCAAGTGTGACAGTGCCGTGATTTTCCGGACCAATCACAATTCTTTGCTACGCATAGCAGCCAATGAGATTGCTTCATTTTGTATAGACAACAGATTACGTCAAATGGCTTTTTTTCGTGTTCGCCAAAGTGGGCAAAGACCGAGCAGGCCGGCTTTAGAATTATGTTGAAAGATTTTGAAATAAAAAAGCTTTATTTTTATTATATAAAACAAATAGATTCCATGTTGCCGTGACACACTCGGCTATCGCCTCGTGTGCCACTTTTTTTTTGTTCTTACCACATTTTGACGTCATCTGTGATCTATTACTGAACTGACGCACGGCAACATGGAATCTATTTGTTAAGCAAAGAACTGCAAAGTGCTCATTAAACCCTTTGCTTAGTGACGTGCTTGTTGCCACTGCCGTGATGGTATAGTCTTAATAGTCTGCCACTTGCACCATTTTCGTGCAACTAATAAAAAACTCAAACTCGTACGTTTTTTTTATCGAAAATTATAACAGTAAACGATACTTCAAACGTTGGAATACCGCACCGACACGAGTGAAGGTATACGTGCAAATATATGCAGAGACAAAACTTTGGTTTCTTTCGCCAAGCCCAAAGTGCCTTGCGTCCCTTGATGTGGGATTTCGTTTGTGTGTTCGTTCGTCTGCTGTAGCTGTTGTTGTTTCATTTTCTATTTGTGCTATTGTGTTGATGACAAATACACTAAAAACCCGCGAATAAGAACTAGTGGTTTATGGACATGCTATTTCAATACCAAAAAATATAAGAACCTGTTTGGCCAAGAATGATCAAGCAGGTTGTTATATGTTACAGTTAATTATGAACTCTTGTTATAGAGGCAAGACCGTATATATATATTCTGTAAGAGAATAGCACTGCATTTTACGGACCAAACCCAAGTTTATTTATTTCTATCATTTCCTTCATAGAAATAAGTATAGGAAATCGTATGAACACGAGAGCATTTCGTGATTTACGGGCACGAGTGATGTTTTCAAAGTTTTCAAAATTGCACGAGCCGTAGGCAAGTGCAATTTGAGAACTTTCCAAAACATCACGAGTGACCATAAATCACGAAATGCACGAGCAGGTTCATACGATTTTTTTATTATATTCTCAACAAATTTAATCAAACGCGCTACTTTGTACGCGTTACGTACTACTTTAAACGCTTCAATGGTTTCCAATATGCTCACATGTTTCATTTGAACCAATCAGAAATATGTTTTTCTCATTTTCTTTAAGTCGCTCAACGATGTTTTGGTTTGACAAAGCAAACCAACTGTCAGCCATTTTGTTTTCACTTTGGTGCTCAAATTTGGCGCTTCACCGGTGTTTCCATAGCAAGTTCCGTATTGCACTCTATAACCTGGATTGCACTCTATAACCTATTTATGCATTCGCCATTGGCCAGTCAGAAACAAGATATTTTGTTGAGTGTATAATAAAGAACCTAATAAGAAATTTTCTCTATCTTTATATCTCTTCGTGCCATAAGGCACATAAGGCTTTGACATTCTCTTTCCATCCACTTCGGTTTGCTACTAAAGCTCTGACAGTCATCCATGATTGCCACCCAGCTACTCGTCTTTCGTCTTGAACCATTCTCCTCCATGTTGTTTTTGGTCGACCTGGTCTCCTCCTCCCCTCTGGCCTCCACTCCAATGCTGTAACACAGTGCTCCTCCCTGTTCTTCCTCATTATATGCTCGATTAAATTCCATCTTCGGCATCTGATCTCATCGCTTGTTCAGTTCACTCCTGTGGTCTCCTGGATTTGTTGGTGTGAGATGGTCCGTGGCCATCTTATTCTCAGTATGCGTTTCATGCATTTGTATTGGAAAGCGTCCAGCTTCTTTGCTTCTGTTTTCGCGAGTTTCCAAGCTTCGCAGCCATACATCAAAACTACTCTGATAATTGTTTTGAACAATTGAATCTTTGTCTTCCTGCTAATTTCGCTACTGTTCCAAATTCTTCGCAACTTGTAGAAAGTTTGTCTGGCTTTACCTAGTCTCTGTTGTATGTCTTTGGTCGCCCCGCCCTCTTTGTCCAACAGTGCACCTAATCTACAAAAAATCTTCAACGTCATCTACCTGCTCGTCATTTACTTTTATTCTTTGGTCGTTTCTGGCATTTATTCGCATAATGTTTGACTTCTTCGAGTTGATCTTAAGTCCTACTCTGGCAGCTTCTTCGACAAGCCTACTGGTCCTATCTTCTATGTCAACATATCTAGATGACAACAAGGCAATGTCGTCTGCGAAGTCAAGATCTTCTAAGACCGAGGTGAGCTTCCATCGTATGCCAGTTCTCCTACCCTCTGTAATTCTGTTCATGACCCAGTCAATTGATAGTAATAAAAGAAAACCTGACATGGTGCATCCTTGTTTTACTCCAGACTGGACTTGAAACCATTCTGTTGTTTCACCTTCTTCTACGACTGCGCATTCAAAGTTGTTGTACATTGCTTTTGTCAGACTGATGAGCTCTTCTGGGATTCCATATATTGACATGATGTTCCATAAACTTTCGCGATGTATAGAATCAAATGCTTTCTCAAAGTCTATGAAATACGTGTACAGAGTTGCATTCCATTCATTGACTTGCTTCAATATATTCCTGAGAGTAAAAATCTGATCGATGGTACTTCTGTTCTCTCGAAATCCTGCTTGCTCCTTCCTCAAGATGTTGTCAACTCCTTTTTTAATCCTACTTATCAACACTCTGCCAAAGATCTTACTTATGACTGGTAAAAGTGTGATACCACTCCAGTTTGTACACTCACGTAAGTTACCCTTCTTGGGTAACTTTACTATTAGTCCTTTGTTCCAGCTTGTTGGTGCTACACCCTCTTCCTTTACTTTGTTGAACAACTTTGTCAACTCCTTTGCTCTCTCTTCCAAATCCGTCTTTAGAAGCTCTACAACTACGCTATCATGACCAGCTGCTTTCCCACTTTTCGTTGATCTTATAGCATTTTTCACCTCTGTTGGTTGGAATGCTTCGATGTAAAACTCTCTGTCATTTTGCCTTGTCTCAATTTCATGTGGCTGTATAGGCCTGACAGGTGGTTCTTTGTTTAGTACTGTGTCAAAGTGTTCTTTCCAGATCTTCAGTCTTTCACTCCGCTCATTTGTTGGTTTTCCATTTTTATCGTTGACTACTGTACTTGTTCTTTTCTTCTCACCTGTCAGAGTCTTCACTATACGATGTAGTTCCCCTGCTCTCCCATTTTCTGCTGCTCTTTCAGCAATATCTGCCATCTCATTCATCCAATACCTCTTATCTTCACGAGCACTCCGTTTAACTTCTTGGTCTTTCCCCTCTTACTGTTCTTTTATTCTTTTCTTGACTCTTTCTGAACGTGTACTTTCTAACTTCAGCTTTAGTTGTCTCCTTTCCTCTACTTTCTTCCACGTTCCGTCGCGCAACCAAGGTTTGCTGGTTTTCTTAGCTATGCCTAGTACATCTTTAGCTGCACCAACATATATATTCTCCATTCTGTTCTTCATGTAGTCGGCATTTTTTTCCTCCAAATCTGTCAGGGCTTGAAATCTGTTTCTGACCTCAATGTTTTATTTGACAAGCATCTCTTCGTCTGCTAGTTTCTGCGTATCCAACCTTGTTCGAGCCTAGTCTCCACTAGGTAGTGGTCGCTTCCCACATCTGCACCTCTCCTAACTACAGTGTCCATAACTGACGATCTATATTCCTTTGCAATCATAGTGTGGTCTATCTGGTTCTTAATTCTGCCATTTGGTGATGTCCATGTTGCTTTATAAATTTCTTTATGGGGGAAGATTGTTCCTGTGATGACTAAGCCATTCATCTCGCAGAACTCACAGAGCCTTTCCCCATTTTCGTTCCTGTCTCCTGCAGCGTGTTGTCCCAGTACCTCTCTTTCTTCTGGTGTTCCTTTCCCCACTTTAGCATTTAGGCCTCCAGTAATATAAGCAGGATGTCATTTCTGTTGCACTTCTGCACCGTACCCTCTAGTTGTTCGTAAAAATTGTCTTTGCTCTCTATACTCGCATCGTTGGTCGGGGAGTATGCATGTATCAACGTCAGTTTCCTATACTTTGAATAAAATCTTGCTCTTATAATTCGACTACTTTCTGGTGTCCACTCCATAAGACATCTGGCTACTTGTTGTGACATCATAATTGCTACACCTCCTTGGTGTATATTTTCTTCAACACTGTAGATTATTACCTCTCCTGTGTTAAAGGGGCTACGTCACGGTATTTTGAGTTATTTCTACCATCGACAAAATTACCTCGAAATTCAAGGAAACCCGAAAATAATACTTTATAAAGATAGAAAAACACTAAAGAGATAATAATAAACCAAAACGGAACAAGGATGGTTAAGGATGGAGAAGATTGACACGGATTGCAAACAACAATGTTGAAAAATTTAGGCTTAAGTTTTCAAACCGTTTAACCGTGACACAGCTCCTTTAAGCTTGGATTTTCCGCTTCCTCTCCACCTGCTTTCACTAATACCCAAAATATCTAACTTATATCTCTTCATCTCTCTTGCAACTTGGCCAGCCTTCCCAGTCTCGAACATTGTCCTAATATTCCAGTTTCCTATCCTTGTTTTATTCCTCGGATTCACGATCGAAGCTGTCGGCTTTTGGTCTTTCTTTCGGCTTTGGCCCAAAAGCGTCATCCTGCTACTAAGAGCTCTCGTCGCGTCAACGATGTTAATAGAGGTTCGAATGTCTTGCGTTTCTGTAATAAGCTGATTTTTAGGGCAGTGGGTTATCAGCCCCCAGACCAACCCCCAACCTGGAGAAATTAAGAAAATTACTAAGAAATTACTAAGCATAAATTGCCAATAATTACCCCAAAATACAAGAACCTACTTTACCAGACTTCAAGAAACGTAAGTTCTTGCATGCTGGTTTTTACTGTATGGCGGCAGATAATTTACGTGAATTTCCTAGAATGAACCCAATTTCCATAATTTTGTCACTATAGAAATGTTGCGATGAAATGCTAAATATACAGATCGAAGTTTTAAGTAATTCTCTGCTCTTCAATATAAGTTAAATACATGTAAATGTGTTTCTGCACTATTCTCAGCGGTCTCACATCGCACATATAAAAGAGAAAGTAAACAAAGTAATGATCCTATTCTCTCGAAGCTGTCCAGCAAGTCATTTAGCATGTCTGTTCCTCAAGTTCCGGCCAAGGCCGTTGCCGAAGCACATGCTCGGTTACCAATTGACCAGCCTGTGCCAGCTGCAGCAGCTCAACCGGACGCTGTTCCTCAACCTATACCGGCGGCCGCACAAGTTCAGGCTCATGTTCAAGTAGACGCTAACGGGTAATTCTGCTGATTAACGAGCTTTCTTTGGAGGCTTTGTTCCAGCTATAAGTTTTCATGTATTTGATTTGCTTTGGTCTTGCGGGTGTTTTTACGTTTTGTATTCGCGTTTCGTGGACATTTTCTAATTTTATTTTTTGTTTTGCCATGCTCTTAGGTTTGCGTAATTCAGTAACATGTTGTTTGGTTTAACGTTTGCCCTCGTTTTCTTGGGCTTTACGGGCCATTTCTAATGTGATATGTTCTTGGCCCGGCTTATAACGTTTGCCCTCGTTTTATATAGACTTGGCGGTCTAATTTGATATGTTGTTCACCCCACTCTTACGTTTGCCCTCGTTTTATCTGGGCTTTGCGGGCTATTTCTAATTTGATTATTTATATTTGATATATTTGGCGTTTGTTCTTTGTATTGTTTGGACGTTTGGAGTTTCGACTTGTACCATTTGTTTTGTCTGCTTTTGAAATTGTTCGCTCTGTTTTAATCAATTAGCCCTTTGATTCCCAGGCACGTATATAAACGTCCATGTACCACTCGTGACGTCACTAATTTATATATACGTCCTGAGTGGTCGTGCTCTTTGTACCCCACGTGACGTCTTCAATTTAAATGTCACCAGATATTCTTGGGAAGCAGGTAGTAGAGCTAGGAAAGATCTATCCGTACAACAGTCGGCGGCATTCTGACGTTGCAAACTAAAAAACAGCGCTATCGGTTTTGGTGCAAAAATTTGATAAAATGGCTTATTAAACCTATAATTGATCAAGGTCCTATTTCCAGACTTTGCCCATAATGAACACCCAACATATTACGGCATCCGGGAAGAATATGAAACGTAAAAGGTAACGAGATAAAAAGAGCCGAGAAAAAGGAAAGGAAAGGGGCAAGAAAACAATTCGCAATGGGCAAGCGCAAAAAAAACAAAAAAATTGGCTTATACGCATGCCCCAGATCACCATATTGTATATATTTGTGTACCTTATCTTGAGGAAATCTACCTTTTTGGTACAAAAATAGCTTTGTCAGCAAACCTAAGGCCATTTTAGCGTAATGGCAGCCAAAACACCTGATATAACGGTTAAAAACTACTAACAATTCCTCAGACGTCAAAGTCTGGAAACAAAATCTCGTCAGCGTTGAAAAGTTTTTCACTCTTTACAAAGGAAGCTATAAAGGGTTTAATTATGATTGCGATAGGTCGCCAGCTCGTTTGCCCAGTTTATTTCTTGCATGCTTATTGAGAGACTGGTTTCCGGGGCCATCTGTTTATGGGATAAAATAGGAGAGTCCTCCCCCCACCCGGAATTTTGACATTCAGAAGTCCTCCTCGGATGCTCTCCTCCAGATTTATTATCGTCAACCAAATCGGCCACTTCCATTTCCACCAGTCTTCATGAGGATCTTAACCGTTTATTTTTGTCTTTGCGTTCTCTGAGTCTTAATTTCTGTTGGGATGGTTTTTAGTATGGGGTTTGTCTCTTTTTTGAGGTTGGGTATGCTTCGTTCGAGATTTTTGTGTATCTTCCATAGTGTTTTAGGTTTATCTTCAACGAGGGACGGTTGTTTCCCACTCTCAACAACAGGTGTGAGGGAGACTGATGAGAAAAGCATCGATTGTTCTCTATTTAATCTAAATTGCGATAACATTAATCCTGTGATCTGATTGGTTAGTATAATCTTGATGGTATTGGTTGTAGAACTCGTGCAAAGTTAGTCCACTGTCATTGATCATTTCGAGTGAGTATCCTTCTATTGTTAGTAAATTAAATGTCTCTGTTTGAGATCTGTCCGTCAGCTCAATTTATGTCGCGAGGAAGCCATTTGTGGCTGTATCTATTGGGCGTTTGTTCTAAGCTAGTTACACGCCTCACGAACACCAAATCACTATGCAATTCTTATAAGTCTTCACAAGGTAAAATATATCAACTGCTTCAAACGCATTGTACATAATCAAACAGCCTATAGCCAAATCTAAAATCAACCTTTATAAAGAAGAAGTAGTTTTCTGGAAGTCATGTTTGTTATAACTGCTGTGATAGAGGACATGTTGATCTTTGCCAATCAACGGATCCACAGGTTCAAAGAGTAGCCTTGAGTTGTCGCCTGTCCGTCATTTCCAAAGTCAGATTCACCATTTGAACTGTCCACAAAGGAAGCTTCGTTAACTTCAGTTACTCCTATTCCGTGATCAGCGCGAGAGCAGCTGGTTCCACCACCGCCAATCATAAGCACTGCACCGTCCCCACCTTCCCAGTCACACCAGAAACCGATTGCATGGGAGCATTGTATGTCTCCACTGCATCTCGCCTGCTGGAAACCGCCAGTTGATTGATATTGTCCGCCATATTGTACAGCGCAAGTCCCCAGGCATTGGTCAGTGGCCCAAACTTTGCCATTTCTGAAGTCGCCATGGCTTGTGATTTTGGAACGGAACGTCTGTCCGCCCAGACAGTTACCCGTGGTCTGCAGCAAAGATGTATGTTGTGAGTCGTCACTGCGCGTGATCTTGAACTCGCTTCCGCTTACCACCCAGAACGCTTGCGATACCATGTCAGCGTTGATCGACGGTTCACTTGTTTCCCCAAAAGCGTCATTCTTGTCGTACCACCAGTGTCCAGTATCAAGCATCCAATTCTTGGCATCATCGTTTGAAAACCGAGCGATCAGTGTCCAACCTTGGCCAGTTGACGTCATATCGCAATATACCTGAAACAAGGATTAATGGTGATAACTAGACTTAGAGCAAGATGTTTAGATTGTCGATTTCCGTTTTGTCGGCTTTATGCAAAGACCCTTACAGAAACCTGATCACGAACGCTTTTCATACGCCGGGCCCCCGAATCGTAACATTTCTTGGTCATACATGTAGATATTCTGTTATCCAATAAATACCCAATACTTTGACACCCAATAAATGAAGAGCAGTGATCCATCGACATTGATCATGTTGCTTTCCGCATCCAATAGACTACACGACTGACCACGCGTGAAGAACTCCTCAGCCGCCCCAAATAAAATCAGTAATAGCTGGGAGATATGACTAAATCAGTGTGTCATGGTCCGTTCACTATATTCCCTGGTCGTTCTACTTTGGTTTTTGTTAAGCCATGGAGAATGGTTTGTACTGCCACGTTATATATTACATGAAAATAACTTACCGAAATTAAAGATGAAGTTAGCTCGTAAGTTCCGTCAGTAGCGGTGGAGTTGCCTTGCAAGACGTCTTGACAGGTATCTGTGAGAAAGAAACGAATTTAAGAGATGTTTACATGTTAAGCTAAGTGGCTCATGAGGTCGGAACTCAAATCCGTCCTTCTCCTCTTAACAATTGTACTGGACGTTTTCCTGGTTGGGACGCTATCACATTAGAAGTTCCCACCCTAGTATTTTGCCGGATTCTCCGAACAATTCCCAGGTCGCCACGTGTATGGGTAGAAAGACACACCATAAGAGAAGTACGTTTTGACCAATAACGGATAACCTGCATGCAAGAACCTGACCTTAAACGAACCTTAAAAGTCGTTTTTCGCTAATATAAATTTCCTTCTTTTCCTGATCACTACAGCGAAACATTATCGTTTTAGCTAGTTTCGTTAATTTTCTATTAATGTTAAAATTGGCCCTTCCCATGTTCAAGACCGAAGAATAGCGGAGAATGGGACGAGTTGGCTCCTGACGTCATTTCGGGAGCAACAATGCCTTGCTTCTGAAAAGAATATATGCGAATGTGCGATAGTGTGAGTCAGATTAAATCGTTGCACAGTGCAAGGAAGATTTGTTGTTGGAGGCTGTAGCAATACAGGAAACTTAGGATAGAGTATTCCTCTTCATTCAATACCTCTATCACGATGGCACTTGACCAGAAGCGAGAAAAAGACTAAAGAAATATAAAGAAGTGAGCTGATTGGTGAGGGCGTGATCTGTGATCTCTCCATCGAGGAGTTCTTCGATTTTGAGTTCAACGCTACTGTAAAAGTCTAGAGATTTTCATGGCTTACATTTTCTTCTCTAGCTTCCATCGGAAAGTTCGACATTGTCAAGGTACTGCATAAGACACTAATTTGGGATCTGACCATTACAAACTCCGAGTCCCAGATTGATGGGGACCGTGATGATAGATGAGAACATTACACGGCAAATTAAACGCAAGGTTTTTTTAGCTTTCGAAATAGAGACTTTTCTAAACGAATAGTTAACGAAACCTACGTCCTACAAGACGGCGATTAAGATTCTCGAGGCTATGAACTGGTGAACTAGCTATGTATTGTGGATTTTATATAAACCACACGCACGCGGAGGTCGTAATCCGGCTGTGTTTCTCAATGATCGTTCCGCATACAGAATTGTTTTGTTCTTTGAGCTTCGTCTTTGAGGAACGAGATATATCTCAATTACACACTTAGAATGAATCACGGCAAGCATTGATACATATATGAAGAAAGTTAAACAAACGATTAACATTCGACTTTATAGCTACGGAGATTTTCCTGCTGAAAGAAGAAAACGAATGCGCTTGTCAGTCAACCGTAATGCAAATTAATAATTGCTACGAGCTGAAATTTTGTGTAAGGCGCGTTTATCCATTTAGACAGGGTCCGAGTGATGACATGATTACGTGAGCTCGATGTTCGGGCGAAGAGCAGATGAGTAATGTACAAAATTGCTCTTGAGTTTTATATGGAATAAATCGTTCAGTTATAGTAAGTCGAGAACTCCCAGCTAAAATGGACTTATAAAAATAACGATGAAGGCCATTGTTAACAACAGAACAACAGAAGTGCTAAGAGTGTGTCCATGTAAAAAAACAGGCAGAACCAGACCAGGCAGAAGTTGATACAGCTCAAATCCCCGATTTTACTGTATCTTGGCACAGATGTTGGGTTTTGATGAGTGAATGGTTGTGGCAAAAAAGTAGGTCAAAATATTTTGTTTCCTTCAAGTTAGGGGGGACCCCGTTCAAAACTGGCCATTTGACACTAGTTACTGGGCTTTCCAAGGGAAACGCCCGAGTTGAAATTCCTTCCTCAGTTTTTTTTTTCGCTCAGTGGCAAATCGCAGTGTCAAGTCCTTAACACTCAAGCGCGAGGTTTTGACTCTGACGTTATGTAATGGCCGCGGATGAAGATACGTTTTTGCGGTGGAAAATCAGTTGTAGTCGCTTGTATACATTTATACATTGGGGCAATCTCGTCTCTCTTCGTCAAATCCGGGCCAACCACTCGAACAATGTACTCAAACGTACGCCTTGATATCCTGAAATTTTCTTTCCACCAATCGACCACGAAATGTCCTTGCAATAGGCTTTCAAACCAGAACTGATTTCGCGCCCATGCACACGCACGTCTAGCCTTCGGGAATTTTTTAAAGCAATTTGGAGTAAAACCATCCGTTTTCGCCTCGACCTCTTAAGGTGTTGTAATACCAAATCTTACGAATCTTGACGTTTCTGTTTGCGGCTCTTGAAAAGCAATGGTCACGAAAGCCACCACTTTACTTCTTGAAGCAAGCATGGTTTTAGAATTCCCCGCCAGTTCGATTTCATGACGTTGATAATGCAGAGGGCGCGAGTGTTGACGGATCAACTTGAACACTGGACGAATGTTTCGATAATTTAATGGCAGTTTAAATTAGAGACAGATGTCCTCTGAACAGAAAATAAAACTGAAGTAAGGGCAGAGAAATGAGCAGCCAAACAAATGTAAAGTAAAGGAACGCCCGAACATAACGCAACCGAACAACAAGATGATACATTATTGGTAACCTCTTGCCCTAACAGGGTATCCTAAATAGAGAACATAGATGAGGAGAAGAAAACTGACTCAAAGTATTTAAATGTCCTGAATTGACTTTTCATGTGTTTTCATTTGAGCTTTTACCAAGGTAAAATTTTCTAAGGACTTCTGTCTCTAATTTAAACTACCATTACAAAGCTCCTTTGTTTCTTTGATATTTAAATATCAAAGAAGGCATCCCCACAGGGTTGTGGTCTTCCTTTTCTTTGAAACGAAACGAAACGAAACATAAACAAAATGCTCCAGGAAAACATCCACGCAATTCGCGAGTAACATCCGCCGAAGAACTGGGTTACCATGTCTAAAAATAACTTAAAAGGAACCACCTTTGGTGTAAGACCTATTTTGGGGATTCACTGTCTTACCTTGATAATCTTTCGATTAGGGAAAACAAAACTTGAAAATTAATATATGCATCATGAACCAAAGTAAATTGTGCTCACAATGCATGCCTTACACTTGCATCATATCTGATTTGTCAGTTTTACTTTATTGCACAACCGAACAGGAACAAAGCGGAATATTTACCTGACGCAGGGTGCGTGCATGTTTTCCGATCCCCATTTATTTGTTAATTGTGTGGTAACACATGTTGAAAGTGACATAATTACCTGCCGGGAGTTTGCACGTTTTTCCATCTCCAGTATAAGGATGGCTACACGAACAGCTAAAGGACCCTACGATGTTCGTACATGAAGCTGAATTGTGACAGTCGTGCCCACCGCTGACGCACTCATCGACATCTGTAAAGCGTTGAGAAACGCAATAATTGTATTAGTATTTAGTGCGTGTATTTCTCAAGAGTTGTACTTCTATTAAGATGGCGTTATAAAACGGATATGAAGGTTGTCGAAATTACTAGTAGTGAGCGTTTTCAGGGTGGACATATCAGTGTTCTTAAAATGCCCTGGGCGGTTGTAGCTAGTTGTTCAAACCAAAACACTTGTGTGATTTTAAATAAATCCGGTGGATAGCTTAATTTGCTTTGTGAACGCTTTATCAATTAGATACAACTCTACCCCTGTACGGCGTCATCCGTCCCTTGAACAACTGAGCACCGTAGGATATTTTTCCATAAGAAAATTAGAAAATTACTTGAGTATCTCGTAAAGGCGAGAAAATGCACTGTTTTCGAACACGAAAATGACCGCCGTCGAGACGTGAAGGATTCCAAGCGATCATTGTTATGCTCCATAATCAGACTTCGTTCTCTACTCATGACGTAATATGTTTTTCATTTTTTCATAGTAGCTTATTGCAAAGCTACTTCTAAATATTAACTCTTCCCTATACAAATGCATGATTTACGTAGATCGCAATCGTATGTCTTAACATCTTTGAACTTGATGCTCTGCAATAGGCCATTTTACAGTTGTGTGCTTAGTTACCTGGCTATGAATGCAAGCGACGCTGGAGTTGACCTTGCTTTGATACAGACCTCTCTGCTTTTCTCATTTAAGTGCAAACTAGTTAGCATAAGAACAACTTGATTTACATAATAAAAGCAGTGAGGTCTTTATAAGAACAAGGTCAACTCCAGCCTCGCTGCCACTCAAGGGCCAGGTCACTAAGCCGACAACTGTAAAATGGTCTATTGACGCTGTCAGGCAACACCCTGTTTATCCCTCTGACAGCTTTCGGACAAACTATTAACTAAGTTAAAGTATGGGCGGTGAAGCAGACCTAGTTAACTATAGTAGCGATTTGCAACTTGGTTAATCTAATGTAGAGGTGAGGTGACTTATTGAAATGTAGAGTTGGTAACATGGATAAGCTAATATACTCTTGGACTCTTGGCTGCTGGCCTAGTGGGTTATCAAACCAGGAAATTTAGTTTTTCATTTTCTTTTGACAGGTCACCAGTACAACTTTATAATCTACCCGCGGTCAATATTGATCTCTGGGAATCAAATTCGTGAATTGGTAGTTCCCATTGTTTGCGGTAAATGGGATAATTGATTTTTGATTGAAAAGAAAACAGTAACAGCAGCAACAACAAAAATTCCACAAATTATTTGAAATAAAGTATGTTGTAATGCTATTATACCAGAGCTTAGCATATGACCAAAAAGTCCCTGAGTTATCAAACAGGACAAAATGTTACGGACATTTTCACAAAAACGTTTCTGCCAAATCCAAAAATTTTTAATTAAAAAATGAATCGAATTTTTCGGGAATCCCTGAAGGAAAATGGAATAAAATGACAGTTCCGTTGAGAAACTTTCTGAAATATTTATACAAAATACCTCAAAACGTTGTCTTCTATTCCTGCAATTCCGGAACATCAGAGAAACGAGAAAATGTCACGACAATGAGGATGACTTCCAGTAGGGGGCTTAAGCAATGACGACGACGCCGCCGAGTACGACGCCTAGTAAAAAATAAATTTATATTTCATCAGCGAAATTCGCGATTGTCTAGATCTGTACGGTACGCCAATGACTTCAAAATCGTGGCCAGGCTAAACATGCAACGACTGCGTTCAATTTCAAATGAAAATAGGAAAAATTAGCCGTCACGCTCAGTAGACGACGCAGAACTTGGTCGTTTCACGTTGTTGTTCTACAGAGGACGGCAAAGAAATGTACAAAGATAAAGAATGCACGTGCACTGCTATTGCTTTGCTCATTAAACCTTTTGTTTAGTGGCGTTCCAGTTGCCGTCGTCGTCGTGGTTTGCTTAAGCTCCCTAATAGCTGATTGTGAACGATAGTTGAACCAATCGGATTTCTGCCACTGCCTTTGTGCGACAAAAGTATGGTTTTATTATTGGGATTAGTATCATTATAATGTTACTGCGCATATATATCATACCACTACAGGTTTTTCCGTCTCCAGTAAATCCAGGCTTACACAAACAGCGGTAAGAGCCCCGTGTATTTTTACAGTCAGCATTTACGTCACAGAATGATTCCGATAAGCTACACTCATCAACGTCTAAAAACAAACAGCAACAACAACAAAGAAATAACTAATGTATACCACTAAAAAGCTGTTTTCTTGTCTTTTTTTTTATTTGTTTGTTTCGGTCTGTTTTGCCTTTTGTCTGTTTTTTTTTTGGTCTTGTCTCTTTTGGTTTTATTTGGTTTGATTGTCGCATCCTGTCCTGTCCAATCATGTCCTGTTCCGTCTTCTTGCTGTCATGTATGGTCTGGAGTGCCCTGTCTTACCCTGTCATGTTCTGAGTGTCCTAGCTTAACCCGAGTGTCTCGTCTCGTCTCGTCTTGTCCCTATAAAGTCAAATCAGTTTTCAGTTTTGGATTATCATATCATACTCACCTTCTTTCTCCATGTCACAGTAGGCAAGTAAAGTTTTCTCAATGTCAAGGAAACGAAGCCAGTAATTGCCGTTTGCTGCCCATTCTCCCTCACTTGCCTTGATTTCTTTGCAAGATTCTGCAGGCAAATCCGGAATAGAACCGAGCCGAACTGTTAAAAGGCAACAAAGTTGGTTTCAAGAAAAAAACTCATCTTCCTTGTCATTTTTTTTTATGAGAAATAAATGCATTGCTGACGACAACGACTTTTTCATGAATAATTCATAATAATCTCCAATAATTTCCTCGGTTTTCGATTTCGACAAGTAAGTAATAACCATATTCAGCCCATTGTTAAAAATAGGCTTTTAAATAAGATAAAAATGATTGATGAATACAATGTTTCCATCTCACTAATTTACCTCTATTCATATCTCGTTTGAAGTAATATCTGTCAGAGTTGGGAACGAAGTCTTCAGGTATGGCTTCTTTGGTACGGTTGTTCAATTCACACGTTTCCTTCGAAATGACGAAATTAAAACTTTGGCATCTAACGTCGCGATAACATTCTCGCAGGCAGATATTACCAAGAGGTGCTCCCGTGATCTTCTTGAAGATGTGTCGCCGTAGCATCATGCCCAAGATAGAATATTCAGCTTCACCGCTACATTCCTCAACAGCTGATTCAACGAACGCTTGCTGACACAGCAAAAATGCGGCTAAGATTTTGACATACTGTAAAGTCATCATTTTTGCTGACTCTCGCCTTGTTGTGGCCAAGTAATACTCTGTAGTCCTGTTGATAAAATTGTGGAAAAATAGCTCGAGTAAATGCACGGGAATATGACGTACCACGTAAGTACGACATAGCTGAGCTGGAGTTAATAGGTGACATTTCAAATGGTTGGAATTTCCTGAACTCACCACATAGATCTGACCATCATGAATATACTGCAAAAAAACAGTCCTTACAGTTTGCATTGTGAATTTAAGAAAAATAAGATGGTAAAAACATACAATCTTCGAACTGCTCTACGTTAGGAAACACGAAAGAAAAGAAGATTTTCATGAATAGGGAAGACAAAAAAAAAACGTGGTATTGGTAGTTTGGTTATAGGAATCATAATATCTCCTTGAAACAATTTCCTCCTTGCTCTGCAAAATTGAAAGCAAAAGAAAAATGTTGTTACAGCTATACGCTTTTAACGCCGACTCTTCGATTTCTACTTGATTAAGAATCAACGTAACTCATGTCCTTTTCTTCTATTCTTTTCACTCGTAAAGTAAAATAGAATAATATTATAGGTGAGCTTAGAGAAAAACACAGAAGAACTACTTCCGTGTCATATCTTGATCTGGCTGAAATAACTATATTCTTAATTTAATTTAAAATTGAAAATAGAAGAGTAACCAGTCTTTGGAAACATGTTCAATATAAAAAAAGGCGTTCTTGGGTTAAGAAAAAAAATTAAAAACGTAAGCTTTCAGCATCTAGACTAAAGCCTTTAAAAACTAAGATGTAAATGCGCTAGACGGAAATGTTTAGAAAATGGGAGTGAGAAGGAAAAACTGCAATAATCTAAAAGAATAGAGTATCGTTTTGGCAACGGCTTGGAGTTATTGTCTGCTTCATTAGTGTTAGCGGTGTGCCAAGATTCCAATTTTTTTCGAATTCGGAAGTTTCCCTTATCAATTACTCTGGCATTGTTGAAGTCAATAGAGTGATTATTACGCCAAGCATGAACTGAAATATTAGAACCAGTTTTAGTTATTTTAACATTTCGAATGTGTTGCTTTTTCCTCGCTGAAAGACACCTTCCAGTCTCACCAATGTAGCTCCAAGGACACTGAATCGGCGCAAGGGATTTTATACACCACATTTGGTTTAAAGTTCAATAGGAGGCCTAAACTTGGGGGAAAGGAATTCTTGTTGAAGGGTCTTGTGAGGTCAAGTAACTACGTTAAGTTCGAAGAAGACGTGTGAGGAGTTCTGTGACCCACGGACATAAGGAACGCAGACCATGGCAGGGGATTTATTTTCAATCAAACTGAAGAAAATGCCTACCAATTATTTGGGTGGTGGAATAAGTTCCGGGGAAGGTTTTTTCTTTTTCAAGACCTTAGAGATGACGGCGGGTGGATAGCCGTTGGTAACGAGGGCTTCAGTGACGTGAATTATTTCAGATGGATTATCTTCCTTTGTACTCGGTAGATTACAAGCAGGGTAGATGCAGTACTTGTACAGGGACTGTGACTATACTTTTCTTCCTATGGTAAACTTTATGTAAATAGTGTAAAATAAATGAACCTTGAACCTTGTACTTATTTTATGTTTCTTCTCATGATGAGAATTAAAATCCAAATATCTGCCCGTATGCGTTGGTTAACGAAAGATGTCGATGACGAAGAAACCATTATTCCTGGAGACTAGGGTTTCTACGAAGGAGATTTGTTGTTTGTTTTCTTTTTCAATAGTAAAGGAAATCATGGAGTCTATGGAATTTAATATGTCGTGACATTCGGATACGCAATCTTTTTTTGACAATGACAAAACTGTCGTCAACATATCGTTTCCAGGTTTTGGGAGGGACTCTTATGGACGATATGGCTGATTCTTCAATAGCCTCCATACAGAGGTCGGTGACGACTGGACTAACCGGCCTTCCCATGGCACAACCATGTATTTGTTTGAAGAAACAATAATTATTGACGAAGTAACTGTTGAAAAGAACAAATTCCAGTAGCGAGATAACATCGTCTGTGGAGTGGTTAGTTCTTGACTGCAAAGTATCATCATCCTCTAATTTGTTACGAATATAGGCACAGGCTTTCTTGAATGTGATGGCTGTGAATGGTGAAACAACGTCAAACGAAACCATTATTTCATCGTCCAGTATCTGCATATTGGCAACATCATTGGCAAATTCGGAAGAATTAAGGACAGAGTAGCCATTGCGATTCTGGATGGGTGCCAAAATGTCCGACAGTAAGAAATTTTGATGTATTGTAGTGGACAGAGCCAATACAAGAAACAATTGGACGAAGGGGATTGACAGACTTGTGGTGTTTTATTGAGCCACGGATTGCAGGTGGAGATGCATCAGTCGAGCAGAGTCTTTTGCAGGTGGAATCATTTATCTTGTTTTGTCTCTTGGGTTCAAATCATCTCTGGTTAAGATCTCATTCTAGTTTAGGGAAAGGGTTCTTTTAAACTTGTAGGTAGGTGGTTTGGTCGCTCAGCAAAGCTTCCATCTTCCTGCCATAATCAGATCTATCCATAACAGCAAAACACTTTCCTTTGCATGCTTTCTTCTCAGGTTTAGTAATGTTGTTACGTGAAGGCAAATGGTCGCGGTGAAGAATATTTAGTGGCATCTAGTAAATTGGCGACTGTTGCTTTAATTTCACAGACGATTTCCTTGGTAGAAATCAATGCTAGAGTAGGATCAAATTTTGACCCTTTCTCAAGGAGAAAACGTTCTGTTTGAGATAGCAGTTTGCTGGACAGCTTCACAACCCAGTTATCTTTGTTGATTGACGAGGAGAATTGGTCCCTGTTTCTTGCATCATCACTAGGGTTTTTAAACTTCCTTACATGTCTGGAGGTGATGGTAATCTTTACCGACTGGGATCTTTGGGTGTAGAAATTGTGAAAATATAGAAGAAGTTTCCTCTATGACAAGACTTGATAATTGCTCTTTGGTTTTATTCAGAGTATCTTTGAAGACTTTTATTTGGTCGTGGAAATAGCTCGGTCATTGATGCGTTTGAAGTAAGAATGGTTGCCAGGGGGTTGAAACCTCAGAGACTAGTGCATTTTTTCCTTTTACTGTTTTCGCAATGTTTTCACACTTCCAATATTTCCATCTCGCGCATTTACATCTTAGTTTTTTAAAGGCTTTAGTCTGGAAGCAATAAGGTTACGTTTTTAATTTTTTTCTTAACGAGAAAACGCCTTTTTACATTGAATGGTAATTTAGATGTAGTAAATTGTTTACCGATGGAATAATCTCAACATAACATCCACGAGGCGTGAAAATGTCCTCTCTCCCTAGGAAGAGTTAGAAAATAGTTCAAATAATAATTTCTGCAGGTTCGTGGTATCGAGTCTGGTGCAAAAGCGTAAAGCATCTTTTGAAATTCTATTTACAAAATCTAGTCGAGTCCGCTTTAATTCGATTCAAAAGTCGTATACACATGTAAATGTATTTGTAGAAGTTGTGGCAGCAAAATCAGAAACGCTGCACAATTATACGGCTGTGTTTTAAAGACGGCTGTAACACCAAGCAATGCCTTGACTGCAGTTCAGCTACGAACCATGAGGCGGTGGAAGATATTCGCATCAGCGAGTAAGACCGGAAAACTGGAGTAGTCGGCAGGATTGCCCAGTGGTCCCATTTTGTGCAGCCGGTCTGATCTTCAAAAAAATACTTTTCAAAGGCGAAATAACAAAAATCGACGCTTTCCCGTTCAGTTGATAGCACGAACAAACATTTGCTCAATTAGATTTTTCCCGTATACTGCAGAGAAAATTGCCAGAAATAGCTCCATATAAAGGGCTGTAAAGACCAACCCTTTCTCAGGTTTTAACGAAAATTTACTTAGGATAGCGAGATTTAAATATCTCAACGTCCTTGGAAATACATCTTCGTCTTTGGTATTTTCGATTAGATTGAGCAGCTAACAATATTACGAGTTACTCAGTGGGTATCAGTCAATGGGAATTTTGCGTTCGTCAGCGAAGGCAAAAATGAACAAAGGAAGGTTTTTATATCAGGTGTTATTTTTCAGCTCTCACATCATCCCCCTCGTCCCCTTTTAAGGCTTGCTACGCAGGGTTAAAACGTTTCATTTCTCGCCTTGCCTCACTTTTGAAGGGAAGTGTTGTTACCGTCGATTTCTTGTAGACTTGAAATGTTTTAAAAAGATTGTTTGAAAAGCCCAAACAAAAGGTACTCCAGGCAATAAATGTCGGATTAACCACCTTGCACATTTTATGAATGAAAAAATGCAGCATCAACCTTGACTTGTTATCACCATGAATT
>OZ026604.1:24014431-24026931 GCA_964020085.1 Micromussa lordhowensis
AAGGTTCCTTCTAGATTTAAATTTCTAATATTTTAAATATTTCTGACTCCAAGTGCAACGTTATATTACTGAATCTTCACACACAATAAAACAAGTCAAAAATTAAGATAACCCTGAAAATTACCGCAATCTAAATGAAGGCTTAATCAAGTAATATTATATCACCAGGCATCAATGTTCTTTTCTTTTTATCGTTACTTGTTTGCAAGAGATTACCTTGATAATCTCTTGTTGTTTGTCAAAACTAAGGTTTATCTTATACTCCGGGCAGCTAAAGAGCTAGTGAAACTTAATACATAGTGACGTTTTTAGCTCTTTGGGTGCAATATTCAAGGAGAAATTGTCTTTCAAAAATTGCAAACCTTCTTGGTGGCAAAAGCGCTATAATGAGCTCTTACATGCTTTGTAAAATTTTTAAAGTTTTTAAACCCGTGTTGCACAAAAGTATTCAGTACATCAGTTTCACATTCATTGGCAAAGTTAATCATACTATGACCTTTCAATATTCAGAACTGATTTATTTGTAGCTCCATCAGAAACTGAATTCTCTGTGTTAAAGACGCAAATGTTTTAGAAAAGGATTTTCTATACAAGAACAATAAAAAATTAGCCATAGGAACCTACACCATCTAAGCCAGGTCTTAATGTGCAATCAGACTCCATCTGTGCGTTACCATTTACCATGCAAATTTATAAGCGGCTTAATAACCAGGACTCGCAGAATAGACTATTTTACAATTGCCTGCTCATCGACCTGGCCTTTGAATGGCAGCGACGCTGCAGGTGAACTTGTTTCAGATTAAGACTTCACAGCTAAAGTTGTTCTCATGCCAACTAGCTGGCATTTACCAGAGGTCTGTATCAAAGCAATGCCACTTTCAGCTTCACTTGTATTCATAGGCCAGCTTACTACACACAGATGTAAAATGACTTATTTTCGTAATCACCTTACCAATGGCGTCATGATAACACCGCGAGGATCGCTTATCGCCTATTTTCATTGTTTTTGATTTCACTAATCCTGTATTTAATTATGATGGTACGGGTGATGGTATTTCTGAAAAGAACTGTTGTTGGTGAAAAACCTTTCGACAACCACGGCGAAAGTCAACTTGAGTGTCTAGTGAAAAGTGTTTGTCTGTCGAAGGTTGTACAAGTCCGTGGGAACTGATGGTCAGTTATGCCCGAATGGCATTGAATGTTGGACTCGTATGATGTTTGTCGAAGGTCATTGCTCAGTCCCGGAGGGTGGGGGGGGGGGGGGGGGGGAGAAAATCCCATATGAAAAAGTTGAGGATGCTCGTCGTCTCGATCAGAGATATAAATCAAGGATTCTGGTCTGATTTAGGGCGTTCATGACGAAATGCTACTACTTTAGCTGTTAAAGTATCTTTTAGGGTGTCCTTGAAGAATAAATAATAAAAACAACGCTCCTTTTTTTCATGTTCGTTGGATATTTTCCTACAGTAGCATTATAAAAATGCTGACAAACGTTCCAGTGAGGCCTGAAACTGCATGTACTGTGAAATTTTTGATCACGGCACTATTAGGGGTAAGAAAAATATTCCGCGTAATGCTTGTATACTAAAGTAAAGTAAAACGGTAGGAATGTGAGAAGTATGTGAAATGTACAGGATAAATAATAACGTGCAACTATGAATAAGAAACGAGTAAAACGATCTGAGGGGCGAGTGTTATTGTACAAAGAGTTTTTCCAGCTGAAGCGGAAATAGTCATTTCCGTTTTTAAGCTCGATTTTCGACGGTCTTTCGAGATCCAGTGCGGGCTCCTTTCTTGAACAGCGAGACTGTTACGTATTAGTCGGTATCTTATAGGGTCTTTTAGAGGTCAAATAAAGCTCGAGCTCTCAGACTGGTCTCCCTTAGGGATTTAATTCATATTTTTATATGGTACACTTCCCTCCCGACACCCCGGGATTACCAAGCTTTGCCATGATTTGTTAGGTAATCATTATATAGTTCAGAATTAAAATTTGTGCTTGACACTGACTCTTGTTAACATTAGAAACAAACGTTAATAAAAATTTAAAGACGTTTCGACCAAACAACTTTGGCCTTCATCGGTTTCTTTAAAAGCCAACTGAGTGACGGCTTTCTAACGGTTCACAATTCTGCACGTGCTACGCCAGCAAAAAACATAACGGACGACCGCTGCGCGTGATTACGCGATGGATTTGTGTTTCCCGAGGCCAAGGGACAAACCTTCTCCCTTGCAGTGCAGAGGTGTTGTTTGCAAGGTCGGTTGCGTTGATTGCAACTTCGTGTACTATGGACGCCCATTAACGTTGTCTCTAACGTTAACAAGAGACATTGTCAAGGACAAATTTTAATTCTGATGTCAATCCCTGACTGCAATTTTAGTATTTTCATTATATAGTTCTTTTGATTGATTAACTAATAAATTTTTACCAAACCCGATTGGAGGTGCAGGTCCTCTTAACAGCTTTAAATTGAGAGTGAGAGTCTACTTGAAGAAGATGTAGTTCTGTGCATATTATGTTTGTTATAATTGATGAGATGCAGAAGCTGTCCCGTTCCGATCGTCACCGGATCCACAGGTTCAAAGAGTAGCCTTGAGTTGGCACATCTCCGCCATTTCCAAAGTCAGATTCACCAGTTGCACTATACACAAAGGAAGCTTCGTTAGCTTCAGTAACTCCAATGCCATGGTCGGCACGTGAGCAGCTGGTTCCACCACCGCCAATCATAAGCACTGCACCGTCCCCACCTCCCCAGTCACACCAGAAACCGATTGCATGGGAGCCTTGTATGTCTCCACTGCATGTCGCCTGCTGGAAACCGCCAGTTGATTGATATTGTCCGCCATATTGTACAGTGCAAGTCCCCAAGCACTGGTCAGAGGCCCAAACTACGCCATCTCTGAAGTCACCATAGCTTGTGACTTTGGAGCGGAACGTCTGCCCACCAAGACAGTTACCAGTGGTCTGCAGCAAAGATGTATGTTGTGAATCGTCACTTCGCGTGATCTTGAACTCGCTTCCGCTTACCACCCAGAACACTGGCGATATCATGTCAGCGTTGCTTGATGGGTCACTTGTTTCCCCAAAAGCGCCATTCTTGTCGTACCACCAGTGTCCAGTATCAAGCATCCAATTCTTGGCATCATGGTTTGAAAACCGAGCGATCAGGGTCCAACCTTGGCCAGCTGACGTCATATCGCAATATGCCTAATAAAGGCAAAATTGTGAAAAAGAGGCAGCCAGTTAAATAAACAGTCGAACACTGTCTTATGGGCAAACGTTTAGAGAAGTGAAGTCTTGACCTATTTTTGTGCTTAATCCGTGTTATTTTTTTATATTTTATGCTCGTTCATTATTTTTTCTACTTTACTTACTGGCTATTATTGTGAGGTTTTTTAAGTTAGAAAAAATTAAAGTGGTATGAAGAAAATAGCATCTGTTCTATCTAAGCCATTTTAAAACATATACAAGTAGTCTGTGCCAGGAGAAGAACGCTGTTTACTATTTTCAAGTTTCCGAGATATTCAAGTTTTTAAAACATGCAAAGTAGCTAAGTGGTGATGTTTTAAACTCAACCGGACTTTGATCATATACGGATGAACAAAAATATCTCAGCCAATTTGATTCTTGGTAGTGTGGTTCAGTAGAGGTGCTCCACAATATAAACCTAACATTTTTGTTACCTTAGCAACATACTGGGTTCCAGATCTCCACGATATTAAAGGCTCTTCTGGCCACCTTCAGGTAATTCCTGATTATTGCATTGCGCATCCCTACTGCGCACGATTCTCGCGTCATTAGCGCGCGCACATGAGCGCGTGCGCGTACAAAACCTAACAGACTTCTCTCTAACTAAGCTCGATAGCCAAATAAATGATCCTTTTCTATTAAACGAGCTCGGTGACCCCCGATTTGTTTTGCTATTTGCTAAGAACAGTCTAATAAAGAACATATTTGAAGAAGAAAAACGTTTGATAGGTGTGTTGGCTTCCAGGTTTCAATGGTTTCTGCCGCAAATTCACCGAGATAGCTCTATTTATATACTTGATGTAATATTCGATTGAGTGTATGGAGTATTTACATATTTTACACATTTTTCAAACTTAAATATCTCCGAAACCGATACAGATATTTGGAAACGGTAAACGACGTTTTAAATCTTTCGTGGAATTCTATATGATTAACCTTAAAATTTAAGGGGTAAAATTTTGATCATAGTACCATTTTAAAACTCTCGACATAACTCTCCTCAATTCAAGAGGATCACCTCATGATAACGACCGCTACTAGATTTTGTGTTGTGAAATTTAAATTGACTCAATCATTAGTGCAGTGGATCTTCGCTCCTATGGATATCTTCTTGTCTCTTAAGGGGTGTCCATGTTAACAAGGTTTTATGTCGGTGCAGGTCAAAATCAGAAACCTGCACGCAGTGTGCATACAATTTTGTCACAATCTTGTAAAGGTTTACAGTCTAAATTTGAATTACAATTCACATGAAAACAAACTAACACACCGTAATCAGATTCGAAAACATTGTTAATGATGCGATTAGAATGAATTATTTATTAGTAGCTCACAATTAATTGCAGGGACTAACATCGACGTCATCACTTGATCCATAGGAATGCTCTCGAGAAACTTTATTCAAGTGAGCAGGTATTATATAAAATAAGGCCACGCCACATTAACTTGGGCTCCTGCTTGGGAACAGCCCATGTTCCGTATAGCTGGTTTGCAACCGTTCCCGAGAGATTCAAATGGCAAAGACCTTGGCGGCCATGTTGGATGACAGGAACAATAAAGCTCATTAGAATTCTTTTGTTAATGGTCATCCAACATGGCGGCGATGACGTCAGTTGCAAACGATCTATACTATATTTCCTTGTCGTTTTGTTTTCGTTCTGTTTCCATTCAGCCACGAGGAATGGTTTGTATTGACACATTATTACATATATTATTATCATTGTAAGTTTACTTTTAATTGTAATTTTAGTTTTTTAGTCTTTTTATTCCATTTTTAATCTTGTCATGCGCATTGCAACATTTTATAAAATTTGCCCATTATAAATGTTATTATTGTTATTAATATTAATACTATTATTATTATTATTATTATTACTATTATTATTATTATTATTATTATTATTATTATTATAACTATCATACAGGACTTACCAAAATCGAAGACGACGTTAGCGTGTAAGTTCCGTCTGTAGCGGCCGAATTGCTCTGCAAGACTTCCTGACAGGTATCTACGACAAAAAAGAAGAGTGAAATGTATATGTATAGCCTAGCGACTATAGGACGTCGAGACTTTGGTTGGGACACTAGTACATCACATTTCCCTCCCAAGGATTCTGTCAGACTTTGTACAACTCCTTGCTCAAGCTGAAGATTTCTGGGCCGATCATGAGAGTATATAGCTTTGTGCACGGCCTTTAGAACGTGCCATTCTTTACGTTGCAAAGCTTGTTAGTTGGCATAACCACGAGTGTTTGTTTCGCCAGTAAAGCTTAGTAACGTTATCTGGCGTTGCATTAATAGGGTAACTAACCATAAAGAAACATGGATAAAATTTAAAATTTAAGATTTAAAGATTTGAGATTTAAAGATTTAAGATTTTAAGTCCTGGTCCGGGTTGTTCGAAGCCCGATTAAGCTAACGAAGGGTTACCGATAATTTTGATTTTAGTTTTGCAACTTTTCGGAGAGGTTTTCTGTTTATATTGTTTGACCTTCTCTTTTGAATTTGAATTATCTCAAACTAAACAAAAAATAGGAAGCGAAAAAACATTTTTATACGAGAAAAATCGAAAATTTATCCTGGGTTAGCGTTAACCGGCTTTCGAAGTACTCGCCCTGGTCAAACGGACTCGCAAGTAGCCGCAAGTTGAACATGTGTAGAGAATTGCGTTGGGTGGCAAAACAGACTCGGAAGTTTCTTCGCAAGCCCACACAAATCGCAAAAAAACTTTCTGGCTACTGGCGACGTCCCGCGCGGCCAATGGTTGCTATAACAACGAATGGACATCATTTAATTTACGTTGACTTGGGCTGGGTGACCAAATAGTGAAAAGCTTACGTCGACTTGCGTGCAAATTCAGTTGATCTCAACCAAAGTTTACGCTATTTGTCGCAAGTCAGTGCAAGACCAAGCATGGCCTGGCAAAACAGATTCACAAGTAAACGCAAGTTTTCAACTTGCGTGTACTTGTGTCTCTGTTGGCCCAGGGTTTTAGGAAGAACATCGGCAAATAAATACATACCTTTGTTGAGTGCGCAAGTTTGACCGTCTCCATAGAATCCCTGTTTGCAGGAGCAACTGTGAGACCCTGGGGTATTCTGGCAGTTGGCATTGACGTCGCAGATGAGACTACCATTGCACTCGTTGATATCTACACGAACAGAAGCAAAGCAAACCAGAACCGATAAGTTAATGAATCTCAGAGTGATTATGTACCGATTTTAAATGGTTGACTTACATTTACGCCTAAGAAGATTAAAAATAGACGAGATGTTCTTACGTTCACAACACCAATGTCTAAGTAAGAAAACAAAATGCATGTTTGGTATCTCCAATTCACAAGCTTAGGCTTATTTTTTTGGGTCGGAAATTTATTGCTTGCTTGATCGTACCATGAATTTCTGTGGCACAACTCATGTTCATGTTCAATAATATTATTCAAAAGTAAGAGCGCAGTGTACGTGTATAAGAATAAATTTTGCATATAAATCACTGCGTTCAAGTTTCTGTACTTTTTCATGGTCTTCTGCTTCTCATTGTAATTAAAAATGTGGGCTTCATGACAACAACCACAAAAAAAAGAAAAGAAAAATACAACACAATTTGTTTATTTTACTTTGCTCTTACCTGTGCACGCTATACCATCTCCTGTAAATCCTGTCATACAGGAACAACCATAAGATCCCTCTGTATTCTGACAGTTGGCATTAGTGTCACAAGCTCCCACAATGACACTGCACTCGTTCAAATCTATAAAAAAGGGATAGTATCGTTACAATAATTTCTTTTTCTCACCAAGCGAGCTTTGTTAACTGTTCCAATATTCATACTTACGCTACGCTATACGCTACCCGCGTATAGTGTAGGCTAATCTAGGCAGGCATTGTAATAAATAATACCCAAGAAAAAAATTAAATCAAATCAGCAAGAACGAAAGCAAATACAACAAGCCAATTTAGTGATAAGTGGGTCCACTGATGAAAACAATTGTGAAAAGGAGAGGTTAGCATTGCAATGGAATTGAAAGAATTTATCTTTGATATGCTTACAGCCAGTTGAGTGTTCTTATTCATTAAGAAAATAATAATAAGAATAATAAATAAAACAGACAAACAAACAAGTCACTTTCGCAACATCTGGGCTAGATAACCTGAAAACGCTCTGAGCAGCGGGCCAGAAGCTACTATACAAGTGTAGAATATATCATGAGAGTGTAAACACCCATACCAGTGCATGATTTCCCATCACCAGTAAAACCAACTTTACAGGAACAAGAGTAAGAGCCACGAGTATTCTCACAGTTCGCATTGACGTCACAGACCTTAACTGAACCACGACACTCATTGATATCTAAAGATAAACAAGAACGACCACAGTCAAGTTGTAATAAACTTTTTGCAAGCTCAAATACAAAGCTGTTAAACACGGAGCGAGCCTATAAATGGAGGCTGAGCGGCTCAGCCGGTCCATCACAAATTGTAATACTCTGCTTTGATTGGCTTATTCACCCAGGCGTGTCGTACTCCCGCGAAATTTGCATGAAGTAATATTTCAGGCGGCCGCACAAGGGAAGGTTTTTCGTTTGTTTGCTTTCTTTGTAAAAAGGTCAGCGAATACAACAAGAATGGCATCTACAGAAGAAGAATTTAGACAGGTATCGTACTTCATATACATGCATTTTAACTTCTTAGTTTTGTTGTTTCAATTGTGAAAGCATATCGATTGTTTTCGAGTTGTTTACTCAACGTAAATGCCGTGTTTTAGCCAACAAAGTGCAAACCGCTGACCTTTTATAGGCTCGCTCCGTGTTTAACAGCATATTAAATTTCGTACTTCCAAAGTACATCACCCCTAGTCTAACGGTAAGACGTATCGACTCAATCACAAACCAGTCATTATTGTCTGCGTACGGTCAATATAGAGCTATAATTACCTCACTCACAGGACCTCGTCTTAATTTCTAGTTGTCTGTTATCTGACATACAGTTGATGAATAACCAAAATAACGTAGCTGAGGAAGGATTTAGTATCGGTTGTAGTTTTTGATGCAGCTGTCCTTTAGTAGCCTGCTTGATCAAACTCATCTTGCATGCTATCAGAATGAGCTCTTCTCATTTCCACTCTCGGACGGTTTCGCGTTAAACTAGATTTCAATCTAAGAAACATTATAATTCTCTCACCAGTGCAATATTTCCCGGCAAAACCAACCCCACAAGAACAGACATAAGAGCCCTCTGTGTTGTGGCAGGTAGCATTGGCGACGCAAACAGGGACGGAAGAGTTACACTCGTCAATATCTGCAACCAGAGTTTGTTTTAAATGTTTAAAGGCTTCGAATTCGTGGCAAAATTAATAAGCTAGCAAAAGGCTTCCCTTCACAATATACAGTCAAGGTTTCTTGTGTTTTACAACAGGAAAACGGAACTCTTCTGAAGATCTTTGAAGAGCCTATCATAAAATATAATTGATGACGTCATAAGGTGTGCAATTAAAACGGTAAAATACTGAATAAAGAATATCTCTGGAAATATTGAAGCAGTGTTCTTCAAACTTCGCACCTGAAAGGTTCATCACAAAAGAACCAAAATGACACCTGTTGCTATGACAACAGTTTTGCTGCTGGTCCTGTCTTAATTAAAACTGAAATTCCCAGTTTTTGTCTTAACCAAGGACCATCTACTCCAGCCAATCTAATGATGGCAGTTAAGACAATATGAAAACCAAGTAGGTTCCAAGCAGGACCCTCTGTCCTACATTAAAGGGTTGAAAATGAAGATATTTAGTTTTTTGACTGAAAGAAACTGGAGCCAAGAGAGTTTTAATGGCAACGGAACTGTGGGTGTCATTTTGTTTCTTTTGTGATGTAGTAGTTTACCACCTAATGACGTCATCACTTTACTTATTTACATAATACAAAAACGGCAATACCTGTAAAACGAAAAAAGATATTCCAAAAAGGAAAACACCATTCTTCTGTATTTTAAAACGTCTTTCAAATAAGCACACTAGGGGATATCTTGTGGGAAGTCCGGGGACAAGCCCCCTGGTGTATGCGCATAGGCCAGTATGCATATTGCAGGGATAGTACGCAACCCGGATCACACAAAGCGCGCGGATTGGGGCATATTCAAACCGGCTTAACTTTCATGCAAGGTGTTTTGGGGATAATTCCTTTGTCTTCGCCAAAAAGTGTATGTTACATCAGGAAAACTGTCACCGCAACATGACCACGTTTCATCCCCTAATGTGTACTCACTACCAGTAATCCTTGCGGTAACGGTTAATGAAACAAATGATAGAACTAGCTACTATTGCATGCAGCTGTAGGAGAGGACACCTATTTATACGGCTAAAGTAATGATGCTTACTCGTAATTAATGCAAATTAAAAGCTAGCCTTAAAATACTTCTGTTTCCATCGAGATCTGATTCCATGATATTTTCATCCCATGACTCAAATGTAAAGCAGGTTTTCTAAAAGCCATTAGGCTACCTTCTCTCTCCATGTCACAGTGAGCAAAGACAACTTCTCCAATTAAAATAGAGTCAAACCAATATTTGCCGCTGACTGCCTGTCCGCCTTCACTCGCCTTGATTTCTTTACATGTTTCAGCTGGCAGCTCAGGGATCGAACCAAGGGGGACTGTAAGAACGAGAAAAAAGAACAAATTTTCTTCATTAAACAGCTCTATTGTTGATTACTAAAGAGTAAAAAAGAAATTTATATTGCTAAAGCTGCATTTATACTGAATATTGTTGATTTTCAGTTTCAACGTTTTTCTTTTCTAGCCTGCTAATTTATTTCATTTTTTTATTTTTTTATTTGTTTGCTCGTTTGTTTGGTTTTACTCAGGTATCCTTATTGAGCCCAAGTGCATATCATTATATTATTAATTTATGTATGTCTCTTTGCTGTTTGTATTAACGTTGAGCCCTGTCCAAACGCAAAATGTTTTGCGATCAAACGCGATCAAACATTCTTTGGTAAGCAAACATTTTCCCGTTTGGACACCTTGTTTGATCGGGTTGGATCGTGTTTGATAAAATTTGAACGACGTCGACCTTTTGATCAAACATTGTAAAACACTTTGTTCGTCGTTCAAACATGTTTGATACCGTTTGGTCATTCAGTTCAACATCAACATATTTAGTCGCAAAACAATGTTTGATCGAATTTTCATCAAACATTTGCATATCAAGTGCATATCATTTTATTATTGATTTATGTAAAGGGGGGTAAAGATTAAGTCTGCATACGAGCCAAGTGGCTCTTCAGGCCGGATCTTATCCCGGTTTCTTTAGCATGAAGCGATATTCCTAATCCTCCAGCCCTGGATGGGATGCTATCCATCGCAGGGTTACCACCAGCATTAAGTTTGCCAGTACCCATTTATACAGCTGGCTGGAGAGAGGCACTGTGAGAGTTGCCCAAGAACACAACACAATGTTCCCGGCCAGGGCTCGAACCCGGACCGCTCGATCCAGAGACGAGCGCATTAACCACGAGGCCACCGCGTCTCCCAACATTTATATAAACATTACCCTTATTTGACACAAACTTACCCATTCCATTGTTTCTTCTAAAATAATATCTGTGCCAGTCAGGAATGAAATCTTCAGGCCTAGCTTCTTTGGTACGGTTATTCAACTCGCACGCATTCTTTTTGATGACGAAATGAAAGCTTTGACATCTGAAATCATCATTGCACGCCTGATGACACTCAAATGAGATTGAGGCATTTAACCTCTTGAAGGTGTGCCCCCGTAGCATCATGCCAAAGATAGAGTATTGGCTTTCGCATTGGTGAATGTCTGCTTCTGCAAGCAACTGGCAGAACACCAGTACACCTATGATGTTGAAGTGACTAATTGCTGGGAACATATTTCTCCTCGGCCTGTAAAGTAAAATGATATTTGTTTATCTAAAAGTTGTACGTCGCCTTCGCATTTTAATTTTCCAACAACCTGATTTTATTTTGCTTCGAGAAATTGTTTAGTCGAGGAAATCAAGTTTTTTTCTTCTTTCTGGTATTCGATGGTTACGCATTTAGCATTCTTTGTAATTTCAATCTGTAACGAGAGAAAACAGACAATAACAATAACAAGAACATGAAACAAAAGAGAAAATTAAAGTAGAAGATTCGTCTTTGTTTAAACGCAAAGATGTTGTTCATTATGACAGCTATGAGATCTGTCACATAAACGTACAGTTCTCAAGGACTTGAAATAATCGTTTATTATTACATGTCTCGATCACACTAAACAAGAACATTCGTGCAAGAGTGAGTACGTCTTTTTATCAATGAGTATCCATTACAGCAGGTGAGAATTCACTATCATACTTGTCGCAATATCTAAAATAACAAACTTTAGAGACATCAGTTTACAAAAAGGCCATAACTGCATGATATTGCGATCGGAGGGAGGATTCAACATAATTCTTTGATTTTTTTCTAAAATTGTGTGGCTCATTTTTTGCTAAATTACGCTGATTTTAATCAAATTTCTAAGACATACTTTTTTTTAGCTAGGAAAGTATTTTTTGTTCGCTTTTAACTGAGATATCATACTGTACTCTACACTGTTGTAAATACTTGTCAAGATAATTATATGAAAGACAATATGATGTGGGCGCTGTTGGCTGTTTTACGTGCAAGAAAACGAGATAATTAAAATATTTTTTGGCTTTTAAATTCCTAAAGATAACGGCACTCCAAACAACGGAAACGACACGTAAAGAGAAGAAAGCAAACAACGGTTACAAACATTACAAATAGACAACGAATGATCTAAAAACTTAACTGTAACCGCTGTTTGCTTTCTTTTCCCTTTGAAATTGAAATGGCCGAAAAACCAGAATATCTATGATGTAATTAAAGAGGCGAAGATAGGACTATCTCGGATCACTTAACCAATTCAATTCGAAAGTAAAGTAATCACTAACCCTCAAAACTGAAAGGCGTTTAGAAAACACTGACGACTACTCACCTCATTCATTGCACTAAGAAAACTGTGTTTTTTTAATCTGCCTTCTCAAGATTAATTTGTGGCGGTAGGAGGTGCAAAGCATGCGGCGTTTTTGATTGATTCCTTATATCAAGCGTCCAGGAGTCCAAAGCCGCTGCATGCAGTTTTCGCTCAGTTTAGCTCACTTAGTATGCACATCGTTTGTTACGCACAAAGTATATGCTTGACAAGTTACGATATAGATAACTTTTTTGTAGCCTGAAGAGACAATGCCGAGTTTTAATATC
>OZ026604.1:24031931-24034431 GCA_964020085.1 Micromussa lordhowensis
ATCCGCCATCGTACACGTAAACGAAATCGTAACTTGATTCAGTGTCAAATCTGAAGAATATAAGTTCCAAGTTGGTGTATGAAGTTAGACTCCAGTGGCAGGTCATATAATCGGTGTAGACTCCATCTCTATTTGAATATATGATACCACTGGTGCTGGACCGAATGTTTAACAGACCTGAGCATGAACTTGTGGTCGCCACATGTGACAGTGCTGTTGAAAGAATATAGCACAGCGTTAAATATATGTACTGACAGAAATGCTAATGATGCCAAATGTTTAGTTGCTGTTCAAAGCGAGCGCACAAAAGGGCTCAATTTTTGATTCTCTTTAACCTGTAGTATGCCACAGCGTAGTATATCAAATTCTAAAGTGGAGCTAGCAATAAAAATAACGGGGAAAAATGTAAGGAACGAAAACGCGAAACAACCTGAATAACATAGAACAAGACATTACCAAGCTAAGAGAGTGAATCCCCCAGATAGGTCTTCTACCCAAGGTAAACCCTCTTTAGTTGTTTTTAGACATGTTACCCAGTTCTTTCGAGGATGTTACTTGCGCAATGCGTGGACGGCCGAAGCCACTTTCTCGAAACTTCCTGCGACGAAATGGCGAGAACGTCATTTTATATGCTTTGATTTCGTTTCATAGCAGAGATGTTTTTTGCACTCTCAGCCGTCTTTTTTTTCGGCCGAGCTTTCGTTTGTTTTGTGTTCGTTTGGCTGTTCACTATTTGGCAGTTTGTTCGGTTTTAGGGAGTTTAATTAAGCAAACGGCAACGGCAACGAGTTAAATGGCTGTGTAAGCGTGCGCTATGATTCTCTGTTTATTTCTCTGCCGTTTTTCACAAAAAGTCACAAAACAACAATGTAAAAAAGCCACATTCAGCATATTTGAGAGGAAGTGAACTATACGACGGCCAATTTTTAAAATTTCTTTTTCAAAATTTTGACGCTGTCTAACATATTCTGTTTGAGATCTTTCTGACAGTATAGACAAACTGAATTAATATAAATTCTCCCAAGATTATGCTGAATATTAAGTCGTTTTTTAATCGACATTGTTTTTGGCGTTGTTGCCTATTCTGCTTAAACTGCTTTTTGGTACTTGGGCAGCGAGCTTCTGCCTGCACTTTAAACCATCTGTTTGTTCGGTTGCCTAGCTTGAGTTTGGGCGTTTGCTGAATTTGTACTCATTTGTCTAAACATGTCTCTGCATTTCATTCAGTTGTTATTGTTTGCACAGGAGACATCAGTCTCTTATTTAAACTCCTATTAAAGTTTCGAAATGTATTAAAACATATCAAGAGTCGAAGCTCCTTGGCTTGTAATCAAAATATCAAAGAAGACATCCACTTGGCGTTGAGGGTTGAGGGTCTTGCTTTGAAACGAAACGACATAAACAGATCGTCCACGAAAACATCCACGCAACGCGTAAGTAATATCCGCGGAAGAACTGGGTACAAGGTTTAAAAATAACTAAAGAGGGATTACCTTGGGTATAAGAACTATACGGTGCATTCACTCTCTTATCTTGATAATCTCTTGCGAAGAGCCATCTCTTCTGGAAAGTAAACAATGGAATAGTTATACACGATAATAAACAATTGTCATGGTTTCCTAGAGATCTTTAGACAAAGAGCTACATGTATCACCGCAAAATGTTCCTAAGGAATAATGAATAAATATAGAAAGTTGTAGATTCACAGAATTTAAATTATTTTCCAAAAAACTTATCTTATCTCCTGTAACTACGACTGGACACAAGTTTGAAATCCACGTGGTCTCTTTGTCTCCCCTCCCTTCTTCGTCTTCTCCGTTAAATTAAATATGCTACAGTCTACTGTATTCAGTACAAGAGCAAGATTGTCCATCGTCAGCAAATCTTGTTCTACATGAACAACGAAAGGAACCCGAGGTGTTCTGACAGACGGTATTCACGTCACAGGCGGATAAAGGATCAATTTGGAGGTCCCTGGTTCAAATCGTTCACCCTAACATTTGTTTTCGGTAATTCCGAGTTCAACTCCTCGACCGCTCTGTGTAGTCAGCCTACCACCAGTTGGGATTCTTCTCAGTTTATGTTCTGTTTGAAATGTTTGTTTATTTATTTACGGTGTCCCCAATTAGTACACCAGTCCTAAATACATACGACAAGTTCTATTCAAAGCTCTATTTATATATGCACTCGTCGATGTCTGAAATAGGTGAAAAGGAAAAAAAACCTTGTTACCTAAACTGACAAATCGCGACCCACCTTGTAGGTACAGTAGTGTGTTACATAGCATTTCATATTTTGCTTCAACAGAAGTATCAGGTCAATAGGAGGCAAAGGAAAAAACTCACAACAACAAAATTACGTCGATATTACACTCAGAAGGGTCCTGAAGAGTGGGAGGGGTGGAAATTCCGTTTCCCATCCTAAATATTACCACAATCCTATTTCCCTAGTTGTCTAGACCCAAGTCCTAGTTGTTATTTGTTGATGTTGTTAGAGGTGG
>OZ026604.1:24036931-24047431 GCA_964020085.1 Micromussa lordhowensis
AAAATTTAAAGCCTTTTTTAAAGCAATATAATAATGAAATTGAACCTTACTCTCTTCTTATTAGTTCCTTTCTACCTCAATATTTAGTTCGTATTTGTTAATGTTCAGTGAATCAATTGGGGAAATATCTTTAACCCTTTCCCCGTTGAGTACACCTCTTTCCGTCTTATTTCAGATTGCACTATTGGGATGGTTTAGGGGCCTACTGTTCGCTAAGGCGCTTACGCTATAACGCACTTGCGCCATAAGGTGTGAACCTTAATGTTTGTTGAATTAATTACTTTTAACTAATCAATTAGCCTCGATGAAAGGGTGACTGGGTGGGGTAGGTTCCCGTCTGCACTACGCAAAACGGGTTACTACGAAAACCTCTTGCTATTCTCTTAAGAACAAAAGCAATTTTCTCGAAACGCGTGCATGGATTAGTTAGCGTTTCGAAGTTCCGATTTGCGCGTTTTTTCCGAGTGATACCACACTCCCGTTTTGACCGGGGATAGCAGCTATATACACGTAACGATAACTCTCCCTTTTTTGGTGCAAAGGCCGCTACTGTGACTGCGTATCTTCTGGAATCACTCTCAGCTCGATTCAAAATATTTCATCTGCCGTTTTATAATTACCCTCTGTTTGCCAGTGTTCAAATAAAGAATGGAAACATATTGTTTTTAGATCTCCTTAGCGGCTTGTTTATTTCCTCGTTCGGCAGCTATATCTTCAGTTATATTTCTTTCACCAAGCTGAACTTTTCCGAGATTATAAGACTCGGCGTCCTGCCTTGCCTTAAGATATTATTTTGATCACGTGACGTGTCACGTGATCATTTTGTTAAAATTTAGTAAATCGTCGAATTGGTGGCGAATTTTTATTCTATTAAGCAATAAATGAGCTTTTTTGATACAAATGTAAATTATCTACCTTGTCACGTTTGGAATGACCTTCCTTGATTTTGTTTTTAGAAAATATGAATGATCAAAAGTCAAAATTTGTTGAAAAAAACGACCTTAGACCCCATAAAATTTTTCTGCGAAAAGAGGGACGGTTATTCCAAACGTGAGAGGATGGAAATAATTATCCTGCATCTAAAACGTGTTTTCGTCGGATGTTTTTACTAAAAGCCGCCACCAATTCCTCAGATAACGGCTATTTTCTGCTGAACGTCACGTGACATGTCACGTGACCTGTCAGAACAATCAATTTTACTTCAAATTGTTACGGACGTTAAGACCTAACTGTGTGCTAAATTTGGTCTCATTCCCATTTATGACCTCGGAAATGTAACTAATAAATCATTTTACCAGTAAAAAGCCTTTGACCCAGGCCTTAAACTGCTTGAGTATTCGGCAGCCGAAACTTTCCCGCGTTAGTTCCATGTAAAACTAGTAGATTTGTGGCAAAAGAAACTTCGCAAGTGTTGCCGCAGACTCCGTGGCACTTATTGAAACAGACAATTAATTTTGTCAGTCTGTGAGATGACTCGCTCACCGATGTTGGGTATAATTTCGGCAAAGTAACGATCTCTACCTTCAATACTTCAAGTTGAAAAGCTCCTCATTTTTATAAATCGATAGCATTATGTATTAGTTCGATTTTTCATCAGATATTTAACTTTATTCCATTTATCTCCAGCAGTAACTAAAAAATACACATCTTTCTTATATTTTCGAGGAAACAAGGGCATCATGTTGTATACCTTGGCGAGGAAAACAAAAGTATCAATCTACAAACGTTGGCGAGAAAACTAAAATTCTCACAATTGCCACTTCTACGTATTATTAATATAAAACTAGGGTATCTAAAAGATAGTAATGCTGCGACACATTCTGTTGATAATGACATATTTTACGTAGTCATTGGTCTATCTACGCGTTTTCAAGTCTTACATTATAACCTTTAGTTCTTAAAGAATTGTGGTGTGTAACTTAAAATCTGTCCTTGTATGTATCAACTGCATGCATCATGACGAATCGATGGCGAGGAGTGACAAGGGGTCGAGACAATAAAGCACATACACATGATACACATCTACCTCCCCCAAGTTTACCAGAAAATCGAGAAGATGAAATTTGAAAGATGTCGAAATTGTAGGAGCAGAAATTTCACTTATAAATTTTGTACTAGTACGCATTAAGTCTAGAGTGTTGACAGTATTGAAAATGCGTTGATCGCTAGCCTGCGAACTATTTCCGGCTGTCGCTTGTCTCCGCTGGCGGCACCAGTGACAGCCGGAAATACGTCTGCGTTCGATATGTGAAACTGCTAAAACTTAAGTTTAAATTCATGCTTGGATGAAAAGGAATTGATCGTAGCATATATGAAATAAGCGTGTTCTACAGTTTCCGTTTGTTTTAATTATTCTGCAAGTTTTAGTAACGACGATTTCTCTTCATCTGATTTAAGAATTCGACCATGAGGCGAGACTGCTAAGAGTTTAAATAAGATGTTACAATTAGACCCGGGCGTTTAGATTTTTACAAACTTTCACGTACTGCATTAGAAGCAAAAGCAAGAGTTGTGAAAGTCAATCACGATCTCCTGCACATCGTTTTACAGGTAAATCAAAACAAAATTTCAGTGGAATCCACGCGAAAAGACTGTATGACATCCTCGTGTTGTTCGTGGCGCAGATTTCCAAATGAAATTGTCTGCAAGAAAACAACAACGACACATTAATACATATGACGCATCGCCGGTGATCGTGACAAAAGCACATGGTGATCTTAACTGTTTGGACATAAATTGATACCAGATAAACAAAAGATGTGGAAATTGTTAGAGTAGAAAGCTTACTTAAATTCTGAACTGATACGCACATGTCTCTAGGATCGAATGTGACAGACTCTGATGAGGACACGTCCGGCCGTGGCGATATGTGAAAATGCTGAAGTTTTAGCTTAAATTCATGTTTGGATGGAAACAAATCGATCGCAGCAGATATAAATTAGCGTGTTCTACGGTTCTCGTTTGTTTTAATTAAGAACTTGACGAAGGGGGCGAGACTGCTACGAAATTGACGCACTAAGTTTTAAATTATGATGTGACAATTAATCGTCCAGATAATTCGGCATTAACGACAACAGCAAGGGTTGTGAAAGCCAAGCACGATCTCGCTCACATCGCTTTACAGTCTTTACAGGTAAATTAAAGCAAACCATAACCACTAACCTTTCTCAACTGCAATCCACGCGAAAAAGGACGCCAACAAAACGGTGTCACAACCTCGTGTTATTCAGTGTGTTATTCGTGGTCAGGAGCAGTCGTGGCGCAATGCATTCTGGTAGAAGGCGCAATGCATTCTGGTAAAAAGCCGCAATGCATTCTGGTAAAAAGTGATGAATTCGAGAATTCGTACTCCCTTTTATATATTCTTCTTAAATCCTGTTTATGTTGCTGCTCGCTCGCTACGCTCGCTCCGCAGCAATGACCGAAACTTAGCGTAAAACACCACAATAAAATTCAAGCCGTCTTGACAAACGTTTCTTATAAGTTATTTCTGGGTCTTGAAAGAAAATACAAACATGAGATATACACATTTGCCCAGTCATATTCTACAAGTGGAAAAGGTCGAATTGACCACCAAGGGAGAGAACGGCATGGGTGAGGACCTGTGTGACTACTGTATCAGAGCCGTCAGTTGCAGACTACACTATCTGAGATTGTCTCATTAGTTTATCATTTCCTTTGTTAGGGTTTCTGCGTAAGGAACCCGCATTGCTAGTAACGTAATTTGTTTGCTTGTTTGTTTGTTGTTGCTTTTTTGCAAATTTTGGATTCTAAGAAAAGTATAAAACTGTCCGTATGGTAAGTAGCCCGCGTTAAAAATCCAAAATTATAAAAAAAAAGAAACAAGAAAAACAGCTACAAATTGGGTGAGTACATGTACATGTTGGCTATAGCAATCCCCAGTCTTCTCTCCAATTAAGAGATTTACAAGTATCGCGGTAAAATGTCTGGGTTAGTTTGAGAAAAAGCCAAAACGTTTGACCAATGTAGCCAGTCAATGCAAGTTACAAAAGTTTGAAAATAGCGCAAGTACTTTAAACTTTGGAAATGGATCAAAACTGGAATGCCCACCTTTTTTACAGGTGAATCTATGGCAATCCGTGCAATTGACATCGTTCCATTCATACTTGTGGTTTCGAAGGAAACCAAGAGTATGAACGCAGTCCTCGTCGTCCAGGTTGTTTGGTTGCCCATTTGCCCAGTAATGGAAGTCATATGGTGCTCCATCACTCCACACAAATGTTCCTTCAGTGTTGCTATCAGACAGGCCCAACCAAGACTGTTCGCCGCCGTGAATACTTTGCACATAAACATTTTCCTCTTGGTTGTGGACACTTGGAAGATTAGCTCCCAATGTAGCGCATGTCCCTTGGCTTCCACTCCATGAATCACAGGGAGATGACTTTCGGTAGCAATAGCCTTGGAAATACGTCCAGTCATCTTGGCAAATATCTAATCAGAGATAATGCAAAACATAATTCTTTCGCTAAGATTGCTGTTATGATTATTAGTAGTAGTAGACAAGAGTTTTCTTCAGTAAGGTTGGCCGTTTTTTAGAAGCGACGTAACTAGACACCTACACATAAGTTAAAGATACGAAGGACGCCTGTAGCAACCACAATCCGCATGAAAAATATGCACAGGATTAGAAGAAGGGACAAACACAGTCTTCACATGTTGCACTAGCTTTTGCTAAAATAGTATCACTACGGCATAAATATAGGTGCAGTATGGAGTGTTTTCACGTAACGTCAAGGCGGCCATGTTGGCGTCCCTAAACAAAGGAACGGCAGCCATGTTGGTGTCCCAACTCTATTCTTATGCAAACTTTTGTTTTGATTGAAAAACATGCTCATTGATCACGTGAGTGAAAAAACTCTATGTATCTGGAGTGCTCAGAGTGTGTTCCCAGCTTCTATGCTGATGGTTATTTTAGTTCAATTCATCCGGTTTTATGAAATGCTTATTGATGAGATTCTTTTAAGGTCATTGTGTTGAGTAAACGATTGGTATTTTATAGCAGCTCCGCTTTTAGGCCTGGCTAAATTTATATATAAATATATCATATTTTCTGTTTCATAAAGTATCTTAAAATGTTACCTGATAATACTGCATATGACACAGTCACTGGATCAAAGTGTTGGACAAAAACTTCCTTGACACAAATTCGAAATCCGGAGCCGGTGATGAACTAAAAAGAAAAGAGATCATTAAATCACACTCAATGATGTTGAGTGGGTGGATGGCTGTATACATTTTGGTGGAGCAAAGCTGAAATGTTCAATTAGCTTTTCATCAGTTCCTTTGATCGGATTGATGTCAAAAAAACACAAGTTAGATTCTTGGAGGTAAAACGAAGTTTGGTATAATGCATATTTATGAAGTTCGATATTTCCATGGCAACAGGAAACGATAAAAAAACATCGAAATCGGTATGAATATAATTAATATTAATATTTGTTTGCATTATCACGCATGTGTGGTAATCGTTTCCGAGAAATCTATCCAACAGTTTTCAATGTTTTAGAAAAAGTGCTCAAAATCTATATATTGAATATAGCAAATAAAAGATAATTATAAACCAACAGCTACGGAACTTTTCAGCGACACAGAAGGAATCGTCTTTTAAAAACTTTGTGAGAACCTCTAAGTGGGCAAGGGGTTGTGTCAATCCACCTCTCTCCCCTTTCCTGTACACCAAGGGTTAATGACATTATTTTTGTTGTCTTTTGGTCTGCTGGGACGAGCTCGTCTTAACCGTGTAACTTATATCTGGTCTAAAAATATTCCCGCGTGATATGAGGTAGCAATGAACTCATCATTTCCAAACGGCCGCCATCTTGATTTTGCTCTCTTGGAATTAAATTTTCAAACGCTAGGAAACAGTGACAGTGGCTCGAAAATAGTCAAACCTCCCAATAAGCTAAAAATGGTAATAACAAAAAAGAAATTCGAAATTTGGATAACGTGTCTGTAAATACGATTTTCATTAAGACATCAAAGCCGGCTAGAACAGTAACTTGAAATACCAAACGTTCATCAGATAAAACTTAGCAAACGTGGCAAAATGTGGAGTTTATTGTTCATTAATCAATACCCTGAAGGTTCCATGATCCCCAACCTTCCAACCTCTGTCTCAATAGGCTTCATTTATTGCCATTATATTTTTTTATACCAAACTTGGGATTTTCATTGACCCTCGTTCCCATGAAAAAATCGATTGCCATTAACAAAACTGGGTTAATTTTGGCATCGTTCGGATTTAGAGAACACTTCTAAAAAGCTGGATGGCAATGCCACAATGACTAAAGTTCTTGGGACACAAAATTAAAAGGAGCCATTGACAACTATTAATTAAATAACAATGACTAAAGTTCTTGGCACACAGATATTAATTTTCAGTTGAGAAGTCATTGCTCAATTTACTTTCTCCTCCTTCCAATAACGATGGTTACATTGTCGTATGGTTGGATGAAGAGGAATAACGTTGGATTAGGGTTGGACGAGATATAACATAGAACATAACAATTACAAATAACTTAACCCTACTATTTGTCTTTTATGATGCTGGAATCTTCCTAAAGGGTGTAAAGGTACAAATCCCATGGAGCATTTTAATTTAATAAGCATCTTGACGCAATTACTCTTGAATGGAGACAACTCATCAGACAAAAGACACAGCAACTTCCTCCAAATGGTAATACAATTTATTTAAATTTGGATAATTCTGAGGTGGCTTTGTCAAAGGTCTCATCCAATTTACTTATAAGGTGTTTAGGAGTTGGGAAAAGTTCATTCATCCAAAAAGAGATGAAAGGAGAAATTTAGTTTTTCTTTTCACCAGAAGGAAATTTACTATTTGCCTTTATAGTAACGATTGAAACTAAAATAAGTGAATTCCAATATAAAGTATGAAATAATATAGTATTTACAAATGAAAAGCTGTTTAAGTTCGAAATGGCGGGATGTTTATCAACTATAAAAAAAATATAGCAACAAGGCGGAATAATTATTCAATCATTATTAGAAATGGGAGAGGCTTGTGCCATATGTTAGCTTAGTTGTAGTATAGGTCGCTTTCATGCATAGCCTCCCTCTCCTCCCTCCTAACAACCACACTTATGTCCAGGTTTGACACTAATTAGATGCACGGCGAATTTTGACATCTAACACAAAGTGTCCCATTAAGTCTAAGCCTTTGCTACCTATTTCTAACAATCAGGTTACGGTAAAGGTTAGTGTTATTTTTATCTTAGGGTAAATTCAGCTGTTAATCCTTACTTGAGGAGCAGCATTTGGGGGACACTTTGTGGCATTAATTGTCTGTATTCTGAGAAACGAGTGATGTTAAAGTTGGGGAGAAGAGCAAGGGGACACTTCATGACGCTTATTGAAATTTGCGTGCATCTAATTAGGGTCAAACCTGGACATATCTCAACAACCAAAGGGGAACGATTCGTAACAGAGCGGTTGTGATTTACAATGTAGTGATAGCAGACTGCTACAGTACAAGTTATGAATCAAATAAACCAAGTACTATTATTTAAACCATTGTGTATAAACGTGTTCTCTCCCTCCCTAGATTTCTCTTACCTCAATCCAACTTATGACCCCATTACACTCTGCCGATACAAATCCTACAAGGCTGGAATGCGTTGCTGTTAACAGAATTGTTGGGGGTTTGTTGTAATTCCCGATGAAATTCACATCCTGTGAATTACAAAATACATGATATATTAATCCTGAGTCGTCTTTACTTATTTTCTTTCCAGTGAATACCCAGCAAAAATGTAAAAATAAGGTAAAATAGATATGGATCAATGATCTCGATGCAGTTTTCCGCTTCGTAAACGGGCGATGCCATTTTCATTTTTTGACTATCAACGAATTGTTCTCTAGTAAATTAAAGAAAAGAAAATTTGTAAGTAACCACCCAGTATCGAGCCCGGAATCTCTGTTCCCTAACATCCATCTACACTACCAGGTTGATGCGCCAAATTTTCGCATTGCTTAATATTATAAAACGTGACTTTCTTAAATATTTAAGATAGAGTTGCTCCAACCACCAAATAAAAGCTTACCGCAAGCAAACCAGTGTGAATATAAACAATTAAGCATTTGGTGACTGCGTTTTACTCCATCAAAAATTATAACCAGTTTCTACCTTGTCCAGACCTAAACTAAAGCAGATATGGCATCGCCCATTCTGAAAGGCTTGGTTACCAATGATGGCATCGACTGCTAGAAAATGGCATAGACCGTTTACGAAACGGACAACAGCGATGTCGATCAAGTTTTGTCCAAATACGGAAATTTCAAAAATAGTTCCTTGCATGTTATCATCTTAGAATTGCAGCGTTTCCCTTTCTTTTAAACATTAACAATATCCTCTACACATTCTTCTCTTAGCCCACCCAGAAGCCTTTCGACTCTATCGAGTCCGCTCAATCTTTATTTTTCTTACCTCGCAGAAGGCAAAACTGTGACTTTTAGGGGGCAAAACGTCATTTGGAAAGTAAACATTACTATGCTCTCTAAACAGTGGTCTGTGAAGGGCGTCGAAGGCCAGCCAGCTCTGTAGTGAAAGGAAAAAAACACACCCAAAAACAAACAAAGAAACAAAAAGCAATCTTAAAAGGTATGGTTTACTATTGCTCACGAAACGAGTAGTGTCGAGATAGAATGGCTGTGACTGAATTGAATTGAGTCATATTGAGTTATACTGGGTACTTTCCATTGGATTGCACATCACTTACCACGGAAATGCCGTCATGAACCCCCGCAAAATTTTGAAGCTCCCGCAAACAAATTTTAAAAGAACTCGCTGACACGTCTTCAATCCATAAACTGGTAGCATCGTGCTTTAAACTTGACCTGTAGTGTTGAGCTGTGGCAAATACAGCCGGCGAATGAGAAAATTTTCCCTGCCAAAATCAAGGATCACAGGTTTTATTTGATTTATTAGGGAATGTATCAAATATTGTTCTGATTCATTTTCGATTATTTCGAACTATTTATGACCAGAACAATCCACTTACGTTGGGAAGAGTGACAGTTTGGCAGCTAGTCCCAGTCCACCATCTAGAGAATATTTCTTCTCCCGTCACTCCCCCGGACGGAGCACCTTGATAAGCGATCCAATCAACTGTGGCGAAGCTATCTGAGGGGTAATCATTCCTACCAGCCCGAGTAACACAGGCTGTAAACTGAGTGCTGTTAACACTTTCAACCCAAGGTGTGGTGGCCTCATGTACAAAAGATGCATCAGAGTAATTCACGTGGTTAACAGTAAGCTGTATGTAGATTTTCTTATGAGGATAAAATATGTATGGTTCGAACTCGATGATTTCACACTGATCTTCTGCCCAAGAGGGAACGTTTTGAAATTCGTGCCTTCCTTTCTGGAGTGGAAAACCTGCGAATCAACGAAAATGAACGATTATTTCGAATTTAATTTGTCATACTTTGGTGAGCATGCACTGCTTCCATTTTCGCGTTATAAGCAAGAGTTTTGGAACCAAGAGTTAGTATAGGAAATAGCACGGTTTCTAGGGGTATTTGGGATAAATACCGCGAGTGATATTTCAAAATTCGCCAAAATATCACGAGCCGCCGCGGCGAGTGATATTTGGAGAGTTTTGAAATATCACGAGCCGGTATTTATACCAAATACCCCGAAGAAACCGTGCTATTTTTTGTTTATACTACAAGGCAAAGAAATTTCGCATCTTGTAACGCTGTTTAGTCACGCGCGAGTGATTGGTTTTACTACAACATGTGATCAAACATGTGATCGCACAAAGGTCACACATGTTCAAATGATTTTCGCTTCAACTGCGATGAAACAGTACTTGAATACCTGTAAATGTCTTTTGAAGGGTACATTTTGAACAGTCTAATCGTCAGTCGAAGTTTATCAATAGATTGTTTAACCGATTCTGCTTGTGTGGAACTTGGACTTTGGGCTTTCATTTAACCAGCAGGCCGTGAAAATTGTTGGCTATTTATCGTTTCTTTGGTCACCACAGCTGCGGAAAATAGTTTCCAGCGGACGACGTTTACTTCTGGTTGCCTGTGCTTCTGAACTGTTGAATAAAGACTGAAAGGAACCGTTTTTCGTTCTCTCACCTTCTTCGATAACAGTTAAAAGAGCGCTCGACGATAAAGCTATGCACCGAACTTCGTCAGCTGAGTTGGTTCGCGTTGCAGCTCACTGAAAATATCAGGACTGTATCCTTTGCCTTCCACCTTAAGTCGACGAAACAGTGACCTAGATCTTGGTAATTTCCTTTAGCTCTTGCAGTTTTTTCCACAGAATTTTGAAAATCTTTCCGCCATATTGTTTCGATCATTTAGGTTTCCATGGAAACTGAAATTTTTACATGTAAGTATTTCAAATTTGGCAGAAATACTACTGGTCTTAGCCAATCGCATTTGAGAAATTTCTTAGCCTGTAGTATAAAGCATGAAACATTGTTTCGCATCTCTTCTGTAGTGACA
>OZ026604.1:24047631-24060131 GCA_964020085.1 Micromussa lordhowensis
TTCAAGCCATTTTAATTTGGCAATCTTTTAAACGAAAAACTAGCTTTGTCATTTCCATTAGACAGCGGAAGAGTAGTTTGAAAACTGGTTTATTTGATCCAAAGGAGAATTTGGAAAAGTTGTATCGCATAATGTATCCCAGTGACCTCGTTTGATTTTGTGCAGAAAGTTAATTATGGCTTATCTAGTAATGACAGCAAATATTTAACAATTATTCCATGAGCGCGCGTTGGATTTGAGATGATAGCCAACGAGGCGCGTAGCGCCGAGTTGGCTGTGTCCAACAAGCGCGAGTGGAATAATTGTTTTATTAAAAACGCCCCCAAAATATAGAAAACTAGACTACAATAAAAACAAAAAGGCCCAAAAAATCACGCATGCGCTCCCCATTTTTGTAGATCATGGTATGGCTCATACACCATGATGGCTAAACTCTCGAATTGCATTATCCAATGATCCAGTTTTTAATAAATGTAGGTATGCGTTAAAGCATCGTACTGTGCGATTTATTGAACATTGCCATTGAATTAGTTCCAATTACTGCGCTAGTTCCAGTCCTTAGTGACCCTTCTGATACTTGCTTAACTGTCTGTAACAAATTCCGCGTATTTCAGGATACATAAACACAGGCACGCAAAGCGTGCAGGAGTTATTTTTTGGGGAATTAAAAGCCGCTGGGGGGTAGCAGAACCCACTCTTAACAGTATAATAAGGTTAATACAACAAATTTGCTTGGTTGCGATGTACAGCATACAAAAAATAGAATTTGTGTCATCGTAGGTGTAGCATACACAACGTTCTTTTTTTCGTTTTGTGTGATCGTCTATCGTCCGGGTGAGGGTACTTCTGAAAATAACCGTTGTTGGTGACTGACGTTTCTACAACATGAGCAGACGTGTGAATAGTGAATAGTGTTTGTCAGTTGATTGTTTTAGTATGGTCCTTTGAAAGTGATTGGTCAGTTTAACCATGATGGTATTGGCTAAACTGGACTCGTGTAAAGTTTGTCATCAGTCATTGGTCGGCCTCGATCCGTCCAAGGGTAGTCAAGTGGGTCTGTTTGAGGTCCGTCTATTGTTAGGCAAATAAAGTTGGTCTGTTAGAGGTCCGTTTGTCGTCGTGGAAAAAGTTATTTGCATGGTGCCGGTAGTTATTGACATCTGTTAAGAGGCGTTTGTTCCAAGTTCGTGTAACAGAGTCAGTCGTTAAAAAAAGTTCGTTTCATTCGAAATTTCATGTAATGCAAAAGTAAATCACCTGAGACAAAGCCTTGATGACATGTTAGTGTATGCCAAAGACTATGATTCTTCGGCTGATGATCGAATTCTGAACTCTTTTGAAATCTATTCAAAAAGTCCTGGGCTCAACCACAGCAAATGAAGCATTGGAAATGTCATAATAAGGCCAATGCAAGAATACTTGTTTCTGTTTGTAGTAAAACAAAGATGGCTGTTCTAAAATCAGGATGAAAATCTCTACACAGCATGATTCACCTTAACATGCGGTAACTTGATTGGTTGTTTATAGCAGCCCCAATCTGATTGGTGTGACATACATACATCTCTCACTCATCTATACACTCGTCCATAACATAGCCCAGACCCGCCGACTAAGAGGTATTTGTTTTACAAACAAATAACTCAAAAATGACAGTTACATACATCATAACGTACGATTCACTTTTTAAAATACCTGTGCAACTTCCAGGATGATAGTTGGTATAATTTCCTCTCGTTAGGCAGATTTCTAGCTCTAGCAAGCACAAATTAGTGAATGTTCGACCGTTAGAGGCGCAGACCTGTTCTTCATATGAAGGGCAGCTGCTTTCACAAACACAGGTATACTGGTATGGGGACGAGGATACGCAGTGGCTGTGGTAGTTGCAGCTTACATTTGTGCAGGGATCAAGGTCTAGAGTTGTGAAGAAAGTGAAAAGGAATTTAGAAATGTAAATGGAATGACAAACTGGGATATGTTTTGATTGTTTGAGGCATAATGCTACCTTTCATGATTACCTCCAACGACTATATAGTCCACGATTACATTGCTTCTCTGACCATGGTAGCCTGCATTATCTTTGATGCACACTCGGAAGTAGGAGTTCGTCACTTCCTTTAAAATTGTCAAAGATATCAATTAAGAAATAATTTAAAACTGTACCTACAGATCCATAAAGTGTACAGAACCTTATTTGAAATCAACTATGTTTCACTTGTCTTGGTTTTGAAACATTTCTGTTTCAGAATGTTCCTTGATCGAACATAACGGCTCATTAAAACTGAATTATCGACATGAGAGGCATAACGGTGACAAAATTTTTTTTTTTTCTCCAGCTTGTAAGCATTCCGGAATCCTAAATCCTTGAACCTGATTGGCTCATCGCGCGTGCTCCAGAGATCCGGATTTTCCCATCCGGACCCCTAGTTACGGAGCGCTCCTAAATTTCGCTCCTAAAATTTAGCGGTAATGGTTCACACTTCCATTGACGATAAATCAACCCAAGTTCACCTCCATTCAATTTTAAATGATAAGGAAAGTCACTGTAAGTAACTTCAATTGAGCGTTTTGACGTCGTGAGAGTCTGGTTGTTTGTAACTTGGCGTTGTAATGGCGCCTGATCCTGTTGTCCTCTCGCTGATAATGTTAAGTTATTTCAGTCGAGTTTACCTCTCTGATCGTTACTGTATGTAAGAGAATTTATCTGGAATACACTTGACGAATTTCCTAGCTTTCTGGTATTGAGTTTACGGTAGAAAGGTCTGATTTCAGGTGCGATTTAATGGCAACGACTGATATAAATTGTTTTTCTAGTAAAACTTCAAACTTCGCACGAAATTTCACATCGGAAAAACAATTTTGGAGAAATAGACATAAAGTAGTTCGAAATAAATCTGTTCTGTAATACATGTACACTTTTCTTTGTCTAGTATCTGAGTTACTCGCTCGTTGCGAAGATTTTTTGCAAATCGTTAGTAGACGGCGCGCAAGCCGATTCAGTGACAGAGTTGGGTAAACAAACCCATTTATAATCAAAACCAATTTACTGCAGGAAAAAAAATATAAAATGTTATTTGCCGGCTTAGGGTCGGTACGGTATAGTGAAAAACTGAGACCTCGGACTTGAAAATGCTGCCCTCGGGCTATACGGACCTCCTCCCAGCCGGCAAAAAAGGTATATGTTTATATATTACCTCCAGCCAGCTACTCAAAGGACCTTTCACTGGACATTCTATGTTAACATTGCTACCACCACCATTGAGAACGGTTGTGAGTATCACAGGTGGTGCGTAGAATGGACTGGTAAAGCTGACATTCTGCAAGAAAGGTTCAAAATGTCACGATATAATGGCAAAAAAAGGGCATTAGCGTATATTTTCAATGTTTTGATAACTGCAATAAATAACTTCCTTTATGAATACATGTACAATGCAAGAACCTGATCTGAAGCTACTAATAACACTAATTGCTGATACTCCTATCGTCTGGTAGCCTTAGCATTAACCTTTTCAGTTATTTTTGGTATTGGAGTAAATGTGAGGAATTTATTTGTTTATGTGGAAGATCGCATACCTTGCACAAGGAGTAGTTGTTTTCTGCACTTGGTTCCTCGTTTTCGAAAAACAAAACCTCTAAAGACTCTTTGGTTTCCCAAGATGCTGGGTAATGCTCACAGGCCATCCAGCTCTAGTAGATAAAGTTACGAAAAACGTTACGATTTGTTTCTTCTGGACATTGATGAAAAGGACTTATTTACCCAGGGCGCTCCTTCCAAACGATTTCTTGTTGTAGTAGTGAAATACTCTTGCCTGAATACTATGAAAAACAAAAGCCCTCTGAGAGGAGATTGAACAGTGAATAACCACAATGGCTGCGGAGTTTTAGCTTTATTGCAAAGTAATGTTTTTTAATTTAAGCGTTTGACACATATGCTCTCTACATCATTTTGGGCAACATTAGGGACCTTACGAAGCGGGGACGGGTACGGCAGTATGCGCGGGAAACGCCAGTCCCGTCGTCTGGCCAAAGGCGAAATGCTTTAGATGTGTATCTTTCGTGCAGGACGGTGACGTCAATAAATCGAGGTAAAAGCTTTTCACAAAACCAATGACATCCTTTAAAGATTGTAGAAATGTTTAACGATGGTGAACAGAGGGCGCTTTAAGTTTATATAAAGGAAACATCTTTCATCTCTCGGTAATTAATAAAGAATCCAGAATTTCCGTATAAATGAATTACTATCGACCTGGTTCAGATAGCGTTTTGTCAGCAAAGCGTTTTAGAATCCTGCCAAGGAATCCTGACCGGCTTATGGTGAATATTTCAATTTCCCTCTGCTGTAACAAGTACAAACATTACATCAAGTTCCCGGTGGTATGAAGAAAATGTAATAAACATCAATTTGCAAATGTGCATTTTACTAGCTCGTTGAACGCTTTCAAGGTATGTGACAATCGTCTTTCCAATAAAAAAAAAAAAAACCTTTGAGAAACCAGTTAAAATCCTGCAAGATTCTTCGAGAAAAACAATTCGGCACATACCGTAAAAGCGGTGCCTGGTTGCATGAGAAAAAAATAAAAAAAAGACGAAACAATGAGCAAATTAACCGATATCGACCAAACGATGTCACGTCATGTCGAAGCGAGTGGGAAATCGAGTCTGTATGTCTTACGTCTGTATGTCTTACGTTCTGACTTTGCAGCGGTTAGCGGTGAAAGTCGTAGAGATTCGGAGCGTCATGTTTCTGCTAAACTCGAAATTGCTTTACTCGAAATGTGATATTAAAAGAAAGGATAAAAACTCTAAGCTGTAAAAAGCAGTTATTTTTTATGAGAACTTGCGTTCAGTAGGGGGAAAATCGATCATTGTAAAAGAGAAAGTCACAGACTATCTTACTATCCTACTTACGCATCCGATGACGCTGACAGGTGAGTGGCTAAGCCAGTTACCATGCACAAAGAAGTGATATAACAAAACGGGACGTACCACCACAAGATTGTTGTGAGGTCCATCAAATGTCCTTGACTCTTGCAAACAAACTTCAAACTGACTCGTGGTAGCACTTTCTATCCAAACACTCATAGCGTCCTGCTTTTGATTTGGAATGTCATGCTTGACAGTGACCTGAACTTTAGGCACCGATGAGAAGGCCTTAAATGTATAATCAGGTTTAACAACCTACTTTGGTAATTTTCTACTAAACCCACACTTATATAATGCCACATAAACCAAAGTACATTGATCATGGGAAATTAACACAAAATTACTATAGAATGTAAAGAAGATATATTTATTTCTCAAGAACATTTGAATAAATCACGCATCAAAAATACGACCAGCTTCTTGAATTGTACGCGAGAAAGTTAAATATTAATTATTTATCATTACGCTTGTTGTCTTATAAATTATATGACAGGGACCACTGAGAATCATACCTGAGGAAATGCAACCCAATTACACTTTGGTCCGGTTGTAAATACGTTAAATGTTTCTTCTCCATGATGAACCCCCGACTGGGGACCTTGGAATGCAAACCAATCGATGGCTGTGTTATCTCCGAAGCCCCAACCACCTTGAACAAGACAGGCCTTGAAACCACTTGATGTCACATCTTCCACCCAAACAAAAGTAGAATCGTGGACTTTGGACGATTCATTTCCATGATTAAGCGAAGCAAATACTCGAACGGGAGTCCCGCTGGAAAAACCGCTGCTAAATGACACCGGTTCGCAATGGAAGCCGTCAACTCCCAGTTGCTGGATCTCGAGTTTTCCCCTCTCTACTCCTGAATAGTAAATTTCAAAAATATTTCAGTGCAATTTACATCAAAAACGAAAAATAAAAACGAGGGACATTTTACTTAAACTTCTCAAACTCATTAATAATTCATCAAGCTAAAACAAAGAAAATCACAACCGGAGGAGGTTTTGATACCCGGTCTTAATTAGCATAGATTTTGACGATTTTACCTCTTGATTTTCTCCTAAGTTTTTGCTTCGATTGAGAAGATATATCAAACACTCGAGACAGTGTTTCATCGGCTATCTAAACACCTCGAATTTCGTCAAAAATACTCCGCTGCGCGTCGTATTTTCAACTCTCTTCTCGGTGTTTCGATATCCCGATGAAACACTGTCGCTCGTGTTTGATATATTACGACCAGATACTTAAATTAAGCGCTATAATTTTTAATTAGATGGGATGCAGATTTCTCGAATGTCACTAGCATTTACCAGTTCGTTCCGTAAAAGTCAGGTAGTGATGCTACACACTGTCTACAGGCTATAAACGTGCTCGCTTACGTCGGCTAATAAATCTTGCAAGAGCATTTATTTTACACAATAAGTTTGTATATAATCACCTAAAACATTGCTTTTATGTATCAGGTTAATTTTCTATAGCAAGGCTAAGCGTCCCTAAAGCCATGTTCATGAAAGCATTTCTCGTATTATTGTGCAATGCACAGACACATTTGTGAGCAAACCGTGAACAAACGAAAAACGAAATATGTTTCAGTTTTACCCAAGGATCTATTTTGGTAGATTCCTGTGCTATGATCGATTTATAAGAATCGATAATTAGTCGCCGTCAAATAAACGCAAATATACCTTTAAATATCTCAAGCATTAAGTAAATGAAAGCCAAAAGAAACACGCTTTCTTTCGGTGAAAACACCATGACTTGAAAATCTTAGATAAATTAACCCTTCTGTAGGAATTAAGACTGCAAAGCGTCCCGTCAAGGGGAAATAACGCTATATTGCGGTGAGAATACCTCGAGTATTGATGAGTAGGTATCAACTGTTTTTTTTTTTCCGCAAGGAAATAACGATTCATTCATTTCAGTAGAATGCCTGGGAATTTTTTTTTCCTGCGTGACAAGATGACCAATACATATATGGAAGAAAATGTAGCTTGTATTTATTAGCAGGTATGATCGTTTTTTCCGCAAGGAAATAGTTTAGGGTATCAGAGCATAACCAAAATAGGTTCTTAAAAGGTCACTTATTGACCAAAAATGCAATATGAACGACGCGCCTGTGGAAATGATGTAGCGAGTAACAATGGTCTTTCAGCAAGAAAATAGCCTGCCGTACCAGCAGTTGAAACATAAGCCCAGCACAATTGGTCATTTACCTATTCTTTTGCAATTATATATCTACAAAAATGCTTCAGTTGTGCAATAGTTGTTAATTTAAACACGATTGGTAACGGAGCAACCAAAACCGAAAGTAACAACAGTCTGTTAGTTAAAGTTCATAGTTTTTCTTAAATTTGTTTCGATTGAACATGTGTCACTGGAAACCTTGCATGTGGCCGATACAGATTCACAAATAGCTCAATAACTTGGTTGACAAACCGCAGTAATCGAGAGGGCCGAGTGATCTTCCGGAGTGCAATTGAATATCGGCTCGAGTGCTTTGTCCCAGCCGGATAGAAGTGGTGATTATAAATTAATTTATAAATTAACATGCAATTTGAAATTCAGGCGTTGGACGTGTCAGTACACTTTCCTAAAACTGAACGCAGCCAGAGGGATCTGCTGCTAACCGGCAAGGTTATATACCAGCAAAGAAATTTAGATGTCGTTCGCAAAGGGTCATGCTCTTCGTTAAAGTGTTCTCAAGTGCCATGAATAACGAAGGAATTATTACTTGAAGTGTTTTGCGTTAGCCGGAATAAAAATGGTTAAATACATTATTCCAAAATGCTTGGATGTAGACTCATAATGCTACCAAGAGCAATGTTATATTTAAACTTACTTAAGTTTTGTCGGGAAAATTAAAACAATTTTACCAACTTAAAATAGGACATAAGGCATGCCAGTTGTTTGCCTGTACCGTGGAGATGAGACACAACTGGTATTTGTACAACTTTTGGGGGGACTCTTGCATTTAATTATTAAATGGAATTTCTCTCAACCATTCCACTTCGTAACAAGGTCTTCGATAACAAGTAATATGATTTGCATATAAGAATGGTTTTTTTGTTTCTTATTCCTTGAAGCTGCTATGATTAAATCAAATATTATTCAATGGAAATTATTTTCACTTTGGACGGTATATAAGGTGCTAGATTGCGCCGATTGGCCTTTCTGAGTACTGTAGTCCATGCCTTTTCCGCTCGCATCTGCTCATTTGGAAGAGTTTTCTCGGCTTCCCGACAATGAATTGAATATATTAAAATGTTCTGTATGGCTTCCATTTTTCATTTTCACTTTAGGATCTAAGTTTTAACGCGAAAGCATCACCAATATCAAAAATACTACACAGTAAAGTCTGACGTAGATTGATGCTGCGACTATCTACAAATTACGAAAGGTGCAAAGTGCTAAAAAAGGAAATCATCCCAATCATGATCATAAATTAACGTTTAAATTTGTCTGAAACTTAGGCCGGTACGCTACAAACAGTTCTCTAGACAGGGCTAAACTTTGCAATGAAAGGAAACAAATAAGGCTTTAAATACTACATTACAAATGCAGTTCCTATCAAGACTTTTCCTCAGCAGTTGCTTGCACGGTAAAAATGGCACTGTGGTTCTTCTACACGAGGTTAAAATAAATCCAAGAGTTACCTTCGACGCCTTCTAACACCAGGCAGCAAGAAATCAACAGAAGCACGCTTTTTTTCGTTGGAAACACCATGGCTTGACAATCTGAAGTAAATGCCCCTGCTTCAGAGATATGTACTACCACACGGCAGTACATACAGTTATATGGAGAAAATACAGGAAATATCGAGTAACAAATGTCAGATCTTTTTTCCGCAAGGAAATAAAGTCAACCACCTATTTGTGTAGAACGCTGGAAAAGTAGGTTCTGCCACAGCATGTGGACCACATTTATATGGCCATATATGGGAATAATATAGTGTGGAGTGGGTATATCGATTGGCAGTTGTTACATGTTCATATAAATCACCTTTCCGCCGGGAAATAACGCTATCAACTGTTGCAGCATATATGAAATCCCGGGAAAATGGTTGCCTGACAAGGTCAAATAATATGAGCTATGATCTTTAAAGTGTAATTTGGTTTTATTTTGCATTATTTTTTACATGAAAGAATCTTTTCTGATGCCTTGCGTTAACAGAATGAATCAAGTTAGCCCTATGTACACGTAGTCTGACGTGATTTCATTTCAATTTATGACTAACTGCATTCAATGTAAGAGCAATCAAAGTATGAGTTTTCCTTCAAACAACTCTCAACAACTCTTTGGTCGCCTGATTTGACCTTGCTATGGCAACTATGTTTTTTCCACGAATTTTCGTGATTTTAAGGGAATACAATGTGTATCAAGAGATTATCAAGGTAAGAGAGTGAATCCCTCATATAGGTTCTCTAGCTGAGGTAATCCCTCTTAAGTTATTTTTAGACATTGTACCCAGTTCTTCCGCGGATATTACTCGCGCGTTGCGTGGATGTTTTCGTGGAACATCTGTTTATGTCGTTTCGTTTCGTTTCGTTTCAAAGCAAAGGAAAACTTCCAACGCTGTGGGGATGTCAGTCTATGATATTTTGATTACAAGCAAAAGAGCTTCGGTTCTCGGTATGTTTTAATACATTTCGAACTTTACCAGGAGTTTAAAAAAGAGACGGATGTCCCTTACGCAAACAATAACAACTGAATGAACGGCAGAGAAATGAGTAGACAAACGAGTATAAAGTAAAGAAACGCACAAACACAAGCTAGGCAACCGAACAAACAGGTGGTCGAAAAGTGCAGGAAGACGTTCGCTGTCCAAGTAACAAAAGCAGTCAGCAGCTACGGCAACAACGCCAAAGGCAACATCAATATTCAACCTACAAATCTCGCAAGAATTTAATTCATTCAGTTTGTCTATGCTGTCAGAAATATCCCAACAGAGCGACAGCGTCAAAATTCGAAAAAAAAAAGATTTCAAAATTGGCCGTCGTATAGTTCACGTTCTCTCGAATATGCAGAATGTAGCTATTTCACGCTGTTGTTTTGTCACCTTTTTGTAATCAGCGGCAAAGAAATGAACAAAGAATTATAACGCAAGCTTATACAGCCACTGCATTAGTTGTCGTTGCCGTTAAAGTTTGCTTAATTAAACTCTCTAAAACCGAATAAACAGCCAAATACTGAACAGCCAAACGAGCCCAAAACAAACGAAAGCCCGGTCGAACAAAAAGAAGCTGAGTGTACAGAAAACATCTCTGCTATGAAACGAAATCAAAACAAATTACGTCTCAGGTAGTTTCAAGAAAGTCGCTTGCTTGTCCACGCATCGCGCGAGTAGCATCCTCAGAAAAACCGGGTACCATGTCTAAAAATAACTTAAGAGGGATTACCTTAGTTAGAGGACCTATATGGGGGATTCACTCTCTTACCTTGATAATCTCTTGTGTGTATCTATTACCAAAACTTGTATCCGGATGGAAATAAAGGTTTAAGCTCTTTAAGCAAAACCTCGAGGAAATTTAATTTTTAAAATGCACGAGTTGCTATGATATCATGCAAACTTATTGTTTGACCGTAAGTGAGCATAAGTGAGGAATATATTTTATCGAGATATATAATGAAGAAGGCATTATAAGATATACTGGACATAAATCCATGATTATAAAGCTTATAAGATTGAATATATATATCTCTTAATTTTGATTTGGTTTTCTTCTATTTGTCATCCCTTCTAAACAACTTAGTCAAGTATGATGACCACAGTTTGCAATACCATTTTAAAATTGGTTGATTTTGCTGTATTTTCACACCTTGAAACTTCAGCAGCAATAATATTTTGTCAGGTCGTAAATCTCGACGTCGTATATCCACCTCATATGCACAATTATAATCCATCAAATATTTTCCCTTGCCCGCGATGGGTCTAAACGTCGCACGTAACTGATATACCCGGGCTAAAACTGGGAAATATCCGAGTGATTGTCCCAAAATAATATTAATTCTTTAATTAAATTCAAATCCTGAGTGTTGTCAAATATTTTTTGAAGGAAAATAAACACAATACTCTCCATTTGACTTCAAATACATGCTCGAAGATTTTTCCTTCCTTAGACATTATCAGTCAATCGAAGCTCACAAATTCCTCGAGCTTCGCTCGCTCGCTTCTCGTAACGAATAATGTCTGCGGACTAATCCGAGCATATTTTCGTGCCAAATGGGCGCTAGTGTTGATTTAATTATCTCGCAATCAAAAGGTAAAATGGGGTATGGAATTCATAACGTTGCTATGGTAACTCAGATCATAGTAAAACGTAGTGTATTTTTGAACTTTCATCCTTCTCTAGAACGCCAGTTACGTTCGAATTTCTGTCCGATTGATAGTTGCGGAGTTCTAGCGGCTAAAAGTTGAACAGTATCGTTATTTATAATCCAGTTCCGGTCCTTTCTCTGTCACGCAACGCAAGGGAAAGAGGGTCCAGGGACAACTGTCTGCACATGCCCGTAATTTCAGCTAGTTTCTTAGCTAATCGCTACTGCGCATGCAGACGAGATAAGGCGATTAACAAAACAGACGTGAAGCGATGGCGGACGTTTAGGTTGTGCGGACGGCGAAAATAATATTTCCCGAATTCGATCGTGTTTGTTCCATGTTTGGTTATTTACACTGAGCAATATTTCCTCATGTAAATCAGATTATTTTTCAGAAGAAACATATTGCTGTGAGCATTACGCGAATTCTTGAAGTGCTGAGGAGTTGTGGTCAACTCAAAACCACTGGATACGGGAGAGAACGCTAAGGCTTGAGTAATTATGAGGACTAACTGATCAAAACACTTACTCAATCTTTTTGTGTGGCTTACACGAAATGTAAACCACTCAATGTCATGATCCAAGTTATTTATTCCGGGCCAGCTTGTCACATGGTTTACTAGAGATCCTCGGTACGAGTTTGGCGAGTCTGCCATTTTTTTCTTTTGTAAATATGTTTTTTTTAGCCCACGGCTTTTGTTCACACGTAGATGAAAGCTGGGAGAGGTATTTATGACTGTGGTCATGTATCAGCTTAAACAGCGAGGTCAGCTTTTTTCTCTTGGCTAGAGAATTTGATGGTTTTCCGCACGCCTTCACTCTTTGTGGAGTCCAAGGTAAGCTTAAGTTCTTGTTACGTTTTGGCCTCGTTGTTTCTGTATTGTTTTATACATACGTAGTGAAATTCTGGCTGTGTTAGTACGAAACCCGTGATTAATTTGTATTTTTAAGTACTTCAAGCACGAAATCAAATTGCCTCATTTCTTTTTGTATTCCATGCAGTTCGACCAGAGTGAAAATTTCTTTTACAGATGGTATGCAAGTCAACCTACATGTACAATCGAGTAAATATAAGCTACTTTGAAGTATTTTAGTGATGAATGAACAAATTAAGTCCAAGAGATTGTGAAGATCCAATTTTTGCGAGAGAGACATAAGCCTTGTCAAATACGCATGGTTTCTGGTGATGGAGAGTTTGTTTTTGCTTCTAGGAATGAGAGATTTAGACAAATGGAAATCAAAACTCGAATTAATTATGAATAACA
>OZ026604.1:24062631-24073631 GCA_964020085.1 Micromussa lordhowensis
AGCCTGGGACTTGGATTCCCTTGGGGGTTTCGTACTGCGTGACATATCAGTCACCGATCGAAAATGATTCTCGATCTGATTTACGGCTACTCAAAACCACTTGGAAAAGCTTCCTATTATAAGAAATCGAAAGGGAGAAAACAAGAGAGTATCGGTAGAGTTTTTAAAAAGCTTCTTTTAGTGAAATCATCGTAGAAATGAAATAATTATTTCGATTAACCTTTATGTTTTCGGCTCAAAGTTTGCTTGCCGGCAACGGCGCCAGTGTGACTTGTTTACGAGAAAGCCGTTAGCCAATCACAACATTGAATGTAGCGACCTATGTAACGCCACTCGTGGTTCGGAATTTCTGGCTATGTACAGAATACTAATAGATCTATTAGTATTCTGTATGAATACAGAATACTAATAGATCTATTAGTATTCTGTATGAATCTCATACAGAATACTTATTTGAGAGCAATTTGTATTGGGTTTACAGTAATATTCATGTGGCTCAAATTGCATTTTTGGATTGGCTTTCTCCTTCATGAATTATTAATGAATTTTATAAGATTCGACAGATCAACAAGGACTTAAAAAAAATCGCCAGCTGGTGCTGTTAGAACAGCCTTCTCATACACCCAGAGAAAACCAAGCTGCTTGTGTTGGGCACACGGCAGATGCTTCAGAGGCTGCCGCTGACCTTCATGTCACCCTTCTCTGGAAAGAAGGTCACTCCATCTCCTTCTCTAAGCTTTGATGATCATGTCACCCAAACAGTGTCCTCGTGCATAGGTAGCTTATGTCAGATTAATAGGGTGAAGCATCGGTTATAAATGCTTTAGTGTTTAGTAACTTATATTACTGTTCCCCGGTGTGGTCTAACACTTCAAAGAAAAATATCTCGAAGCTTCAAAAAGTTCAGAATTTTGCTTGTAGAATTATTACTGGAAAGCGGAAATTTGGCCATATAACACCGGCATTAAGAGAGCTAAGGTGGCTCCCCGTGACCATTTTTCTTAAATACACACAATTTGAAGTTAGAGCTGTCAGGCTTGAGGCCTAAAGCGGTCTCTAGGGGTAGACTGTTTTCTATTGTGAGAATCTGACACGACTGCAGCCATAACGATTGGTACAAGCGAAATGGCATGATTGTAAATCCAGAGAAACACCAGGCAATGGTGCTTGGCGCGAACAGTAATTATGATTTCTCTTTTTTCGTTAAGAATTCAATTGATTTATTGGGTGTAACTATTGACAAGGATTTGAGCTTCAATCGTCACATCTCACAGATATGTGAGAAGGTCAACAAACAATTTAGTGTTCTCAAGAGATTTAAGAATATCATTACTGGTAATGTCATACTACGTCTATACAAGGCTTTTATCCTACCACACTTTCAATATTGTTCTCTTATTTGGCATTTTTCTGGCACTAGAAATTGTGATAAATTGGAATCTTTGAACAAACGTATTTTACGATTTATTTTTAACGATCCATTGTCTGTCTGGATGAACTGTTAAAGAAAGCAAAGACAGCATCCTTATACACTGGAAGACTTCAAAAAATTCTTATGATAGTTTACAAGAGCTTGTTTGTTTCTACGTATCCTAGATATCTAAAAGAACTATTCGTTTTTCGTAACTCCAGTTATTTATTAAGAGGAAAGAATATTCTGACCTTACCTATACCAAGAACTACAAATTATGGACTTGAGTGCATCCAATATCAAGCTGCTAAAATTTGGAATTCGCTCCCAGACAGTATGAGAACAATGACGTCATTTAAGGATTTTAAGAAAGCCATAAAGGAAATAAATTTTTAGTTATAGTTTTAGTTTTAATATTGTAGTAGTTTTAATTATAATTTAACTGATTTATGTATTTTTCTTTCTCGAAGATATTAGCTCAATAGAGCTACTCTGATAATTCGAGTGGAAATAAAGTGTATGTATGTATGTAACGATAGATTTTGCCTAACAGAAAGGCTTTCGTGTTTTAGTTGGGTTTTTGGGATTTCTCTTTGCAAAAGTTTCACTGCTGAGATAATTCCAAACAAAGATAGTGGTTTAACGTGAAGTTCATACTTATTTTGAAAACTCTCTAAGGACATAAAGTTATGAGAATCATCCATTAAATGTTTTACTTGTGTGATACCCTTCACATAAATAATGCACCGGTACTCTACACAGATTGGCTTTTGAAAAGCCAATCTGTGTAGAGTACCGGTGCATTATTTATTCTACTTAAAGAATTTTGACAAAGAGGTAGAGACAGGAGGTGGTCTTTGAAACTATTTTTCCTTCAAAGAAAGTATCTGACCATACTTGCATTACTCAACATGTCAACAACTCATAACGTCAATCTGCTCCTGTGTATGCTTTGTATAAAAAGCACGTTCAGTTAAATAAAAGTTTAAAATGGTATTGGGGATGGATAGGTGGCAACTAAGAACCTGAAAATCATTATAGTGATGATGACGTCACTACGAGTGGAAGGGGTAATACATTATCTTTCTTTCCCTCTCTCTCCATTGGTGGTAGGCGCTATGGCCTTAGCATTAGTACACGTACTCGACTCCGGATCGAGCGGTCCGAGTTCGAGCTCTGGCCGGTGATATTATGTTAATAATAATAATAATAATAATAATAATAATAATAATAATACTTATATAGCGCTTATCCAGTCCTGTTCTAAGCGCTTTACAAAAGTAGAAAAACAAAATCGTAGATATTAAAGTGATATTAAAAGTAGGTCCTAAGTTTACGTTAACAAAAATTTCAATATTCATAAAAACGGATGTCTAAGATCTAGGCATTTGTCAAGGATAAGAAAAGAATTTCTACATATAAAAATAACACCGATATTTCTGGAAGATGAAGACGGCTGAATTATATCAGAACCAAAATGAAGTGGAGGTAAAGACTGTTGAGCGTAATGTTTTGAATAAAGGTAAAGAAGTTCAGTTTTGTCTTTGTTTAGCTTCAGCTTATTTAAGGCCACCCACTAATCAAGATCGGATAAGCAATTCTCGATTTTAACAATGCTACTGGTTAATTCCAAATTACTAAGAACTTCGTGGTCCAGGTTCGGTTTCTTGAGAAGAGGGGTTAAGGCAGCGTTTTTAAGGTAGAAAACCAGATACCAGCGACAAGTTTACAATACCAAAAATAGATGGTAAAAGCAGGTCAAAATGTTCTTTAAGTAACGTAGCAGGTAAAGGATCAAGACAGCATGATTTCTGCACAACAGATCGAGCAATCTTTGATAATTCAAGATTTGAAGTAGGTGAGAAGTTGCTAAGCTCACAATTAGTGGTTGAAATATCCAATGAGGAAAAGAAATCGGGAATTTCTGAAGGAGGAGCTATACTTCTAATACGGGTAACTTTATCTTCGAGAAAGAAGGCAAATATATTAGCGAGTTCTTCAGCCGATGAGCTGGTTGGAAAACTTTTCTCTGCTTTCCTGTAGAGGAGACGGTCAATTAAACGAAATAGGCCTTTGTTGTCGTTGCCAGTCTCCAAAATAAGATTAGAGTAGTAATCTACTTTTGACTTCAAAATGGTATTCTGAATAACAGTGCGTTGATTAGCATAAGGTCGATAGTCTGATTCAAGTTTGGAGCGTCGCCAGCGCCTTTCGAGCTTGCGGCAGGTTGATTTCTGTTTTTCTGATTTCCTCGCTATACCAAGGAGCATTAGGTCGCAAAGGAATGATTTTTGTGCGCAGAGGTGCATGTTTTTCCAAGACTGAAAGTCAAACCCAGTTATACTGGTCACAGAGTTCCGTATTATCCTGGGATGGTGAGTTATATAAGGCGGAGGAACGAATATCACGCCGTAGGTTGTCTGGATCAATGGTACGCAGTTTACGTGATGAGATAGTGAGCTTAGTTTTAGGTGGTCTTTTGATAGCCAGGGTGCAGTGAACAGCGAAGTGATCAGAGATAACCGGGTCGTTCACGGATAAATTTGAGACAGTTTCTTCGCCGGATCTTGTGACAATGAGGTCAAGGACGTTGTTGTTTTTATGCGTCGGGGTGTAGACATTACAGACTTCCAGATTGAAACAGCTTAAAAGGTCAAGAAACTTATTGGCAATGTTCTGTTCTTAATTTTCACAGTGCTTCTCTCCACCTAGGTATATAAATGGGTACTGGCGAACTTAATGCCGGGGGATTGCTGCGATGGACTATAGCATCTCGTCCAGGAGGGAGTACAGAAACCGGAGATAAGCCTGATCGTCACTTGGTTTGCATGCAGACTACCTTTCTACCCCTTACCGAAATTTCAAAGTAGCTACTGTCTGTGTATGAACAAGTGGATTGGTATCATAGGTAAGCAGTTTAAAGCAGTTTTTCTTTGTTTGTAAACCACGTTTCAATTCGATATACAACGTCTATCAGCTCTGGCGATACCTAACAGAAAAGAGGTTTACCTCAAGCTTGTCTCGATGCCAGCAACTAAGCGTATCCTTATCACAGCTTATCATCTACAAAACCCACAGTCGCGTAGAAAGATACCTTTATTTCTTATCGGCATCTCCAGACAAATATTTTAGTCTGCAAAATATATCTAAGACAGGAAAGGAACTAATCCCGCTAATCAGTTTAAGATAAAAGGACAAGTTTACAATTGAGGCCGAACGCGTACTAACCTAAGAATAAGTCAATAATAGTAATTTATCGACTGGAGGTCCATGCGGATGGGTTATTATTTAAAATAAGTTACCTCATTCTCACTACTGTACTTTTCGCGCATACTTTCTTAAGTTTCTCGAAAATTCGGGAGCTGTATTTCAAGATTATTAATTTTTGCGATAATTGTATATAACCCGATTTAATTTCGCGGTTTTGCCGTCGCCTTAATCATCCGAGACGTTTCACTTCAAGGAGCGTATACAAATAGAAAATCGTTAACTGTAGTTAATATTCAATCTTCGTTCACTGTCTAAAATGCTTAAAATTGATCACGTTGTTTCCCGTTACCTAGCGACAAAGTGACAGAGTGCGTTATTACAATAACGCATAAAAACTATGAAGTGTTCATTGTTTTCTCATTCAAACAGGTCGGGCGGGAAGCCATTAAGTCTATCGTTCATTGTACAGTAAGCGCGTGCGTGTATTTGAAAACAAAACACTCACAACAGTCTCTAACCCGTAATTAAAAAATGTTTTGGCGGATTTACAAGATGACAGTAAACCGGAAGAATGAAAACAAGACCAGTAAAACAGAAATTTAACAATTTTCCAACGAGCCTGTGACTCATACCACTTAGAATCCATGCTTTGTTTTCTTTCATAATCTGAAATAAAATTTGGCGTGCTTAATTTTTGCTAGCTCTCTCTCTTTTTCGCGAGTATTAATTTTTGCGATTTTTTTTGCAAAACATCAATTAACGGGGTAATTAATACAGGCGAAAACTCAGGTAAGAATAAGATAGTTTGAAACTGAAAATAATGAAAAATAAGTAAAACAGTCATTTTCTACGGTGAGACAATGGCGGGATGACTTTACTTCCAAACCTGAGAACATAAACCATTTCTCAAAGAGCAAATTAAATAACACTAAGAATTACCTCGATAACTAAATAATTAAGGTCATCCTTAGCATCGCACCAAGTGCCGTAATATTTAAAACGGGCATGTGCCTTAAACAATACATAGGACAAGCGTCGTCAAAGAGATTCGGAGAATTTTGTATATTGCGTGAAACAATGTAAATATCTCCTTGCCAAATCACAGGCGGCCCAGACGTCGTTTGTGATTTACATACGTGACAGTATTGCGTTACGTTTTAAGCCATTTAAGAGAATGTATGAAAATGGTTCGAAAATCGCTCTAAATTCAACTTGTAGTAAAGGATTTACATAAAAAAGAAACTTACCTTAGTTACTTTGAAGTTTTTGTGGCAGCTGAGGCGTTCTACAGTCGTTCTAAAGCCATTTCAACGATTTAAACTTTTCCAGGTTTGCTTTCCATTAAAGTGAAACGAAAGGCTGGCGACCTGGTCGGCCGACGGTTCGATCTCGAAGCTCCATAAATTCCACTAAAACGCTCGGAGCTCGCCAAAATTGCCTCACGGCAGCCATCGATAATTCTTCTTTCTAGTTGCTTCGCCTCGGATCCCAAGGTTTATCTTATCCGCCCGAAAAACGCTCCGTTTCGAACGCTGGCTGCCCAAAGTCGCTCTCAACCGTAGGGAGGCACAGGTCAACTCTCTACGGTTGAGAGCGACTTTGGGCAGCCAGCGTTCGAAACGGAGCGTTTTTCGGGCGGATAAGATAAACCTTGGGATCCGAGGCGAAGCAACTAGAAAGAAGAATTATCGATGGCTGCCGTGAGGCAATTGTGGCGAGCTCCGAGCATTTTAGTGGAATTTATGGAGCTTCGAGTTCGAACCGTCGGCCGACCAGGTCGCCAGCCTTTCGTTTCACTTTAATGGACCAATGGAAGGTTGTCTAGAAAACGAAGACCTAAGACCTAAGACCTAGAAAACGAAGACCCCCTAGAAAACGAAGACCCCCTAGAAAACGAAGACCCCCTAGAAAACGAAGACCCCCTAGGAAACGAAGACCCCCTAGAAAACGAAGACCCCCTAGAAAACGAAGACCCCCTAGAAAACGAAGACCCCCCTAGAAAACGAAGACCCCCCTAGAAAACGAAGACCCCCTAGAAAACGAAAGAAAACGAAAGAAAACGAAAGAAAACGAAGACACCCTTTATGTGGTGGAAACAGTTCACGGCTTACTTATCAAAAAGAAACTAACTAGCTGATTTTTCGATTTTTCACTTGTCGACTATTGTGAGACAAATTGTACTGATGCGCCGCACACTAGCCGACAAGCTGAAATCTAGCACTGCCAGATATCACCCGACAAGGGCCGATCTTGTCGTAGCCTTGTTTGAATTCACCGCTCACTAACAAGTGGAGATTTTTGTCGGCCGTCAAAAAATCGTCGGGCAAGCGTATGCCTGACAAATTTTGACCCAATTTGACCCCGAAAAAAAATTGCCTGTTCTACGACGAAAGATCGGTTAGGGTGCGGCGGCCTCAAACGAAACGAAATGGTACTTTGCGAAGTGGTACATGTCCTTTTAAAATAACAACAACAACGAAATGGCTGGTTTGAAAGGACTTTCAAGGTGGTACATTGCGAAAAGTTTGTTTGCGAGGCATTGCGTGACGAATTTTCCCGCCGTTTGGGGTCATGTGAGCCCGGTGCTGGCGTCTACAGAACCATGTGCTAGTTACAACATTGGTCTTCAGTGCTTTTTTATTATATTTTGAAGCCCAGCATGGCTTTCAAAATACCTTATCTCGACGCGCAGTCGTTCACGAAAGGTTACTTTCGCGATATACCAAATTTTCGATGGGCCGATGTAACAGAAAAGGAAGAAATAGGCAAGGGAAGCTTCGGGTCCGTCATGAAAGGAAAATACGTTCCTGGGACGACAACCGTCGTCGTAAAGCGATTTTTCGGCGAGGGAGAGGCGAATTTAAAGATCGTAGCGAAGGAGGCAAGGATGTTACAAGATCTACGGCATCCCAAGGTGGCAGTGTTTGTTGCCGTTTGCCCTAAACCCGGGTCGCTATTATGATGGAGTACGAGTGTTTCGATTTCCTGCCATTCGGTCTCGATGCTCAGGTTTCTGATCTACGTGACTTGTTACACTGCCTCGATCGACTACAAGCAGTCCCTGCCTTCAAACATTTTTTGCCAGTTTTTCCAAAAGCAGCGATTGATATCGCTGAAGGACTTGAATTCTTGCATTCCAGGAATGTCGTACACCGTGACTTAAAACCAGGGAATGTCCTAGTCAGCAACAAGCACTACACGCTACCGGAAGTCGAGGAACATCAATTTGAAGATTTGTTTAGTGCTGAGCCTGTAGTCTGCAAACTAACGGATTTTGGCGAAAGTCGCTCACAGTTACTTCAAACTTCTGCAATAATTCACGCGCAGACGTCCAACGTTGAGCGCGGGACAAAACCATATATGGCTCCTGAAATAGTCTTGGAGAGTCGAAAATTAGCCTCAGCAACCCTAGAGGACATGAAAGCAATCGATGTTTGGGCTCTCGGGATGACTTTGTTCAGTATCTTAAATCCTGACACCAGTTTTCCGTTTGAAATTGAATGGAAATCAACCTTTCCCACCATCGCTACAGGGGCTGCTCAATTCCAAACACTTCTGCAAGACCAAATGGAAGGTAAACTTAAACCTGTTTGTTCAAAAAAATATCATCGCCTTCAAGCTTCTCTGTGGATTGTCATCGAGAAAATGTTTTTCATGTGCACTGACTACGATACATCTTTACGCCCAAGCGCCCGAGACGTTCTTCGTCAGCTAAAAGCCAGTAATGCCAACTGCAATCCTGGCAAGCATATCTCTCTTAAAGTGAGCCAATCCACACCTATGGAAGAAGCCGATAGAAAATTAGCAGAAGCAATCGAGCGGTGTACGTCCAATGGGGTGACTAACAGCAGTTTCTTCGAAATCCCAGAACAAGTTAACTCAAGGCTGAAAGATGCTCATAGAAACCTCATCAAAGAAGAGCTAGGCTGCTGAAAACAAATATGCCCTGTTGAACCCGAAGAGGATCTTAGAGTATGTTGCGACCAACATTATGGAAAGCTGACTTTTTAGCTTTCGGTTTACGAGAAAGAGAAATGTAGGAGAGAATTGCTTTAGCGCAAATTTGCTGCTCTTGTTTTCTTCTCCATTGTTCACCAGCAATTGATATTCGCTCAGCAGTTTTAGAAATGTTTAGACTCGACCAAGCAAAAAAGATATTTACTTGTCTTGTCATAACAGTGACAAGAAAAATAAGACGGGCCGGGTCGCGAAAGCAATTAAAATTTATTCGCATTCTTCTTGCTAATTTTGTATAAACTGAATAGGTTGCAAGCTAAGCAACAATACTCGATCACCGGAGAAAATTTAGTTATAAATTGTTTACTTGTTTGTTAAGCTGGTAAATAACGAGGTATAGAGCCAGCAACAGCTGGAGCAAATCTGTTCAATGAGCTAATCAACTCACCGTACCGAGGTTTACTTTCTATCAGTTGTGAGATTGAACAACAAGATTATTCCTGAACAGGAGTAGATGAACAGGAGTAGATGAACAGGAGTAGATGAAAAAATGTTTAATCTTGGTCCCTTCAGTGATGAACGCTGGTTTTGTTTATGTTACGATTGTTATAATGGTTAGGCATTGGTATCCCTGCCTTCACTCTCATTATATGGCATCATATCATCGCGTTAGGTTCAGTTGGAATAGTTGGAATTATAGAATTAGCAAAAGTTAACTCACAAATTAATTGATCCAAATTAGATGCAGCACTGTTAGGGTGACGATGACAGACGTAGATTAGTTGCAAACACAAAACACGTTATTATCATTACTTATGATGACTATTATTTGTTAGTATATATATACTAAAACAGTGGATAGCGTTGAGACGCGTGCGCTGATTGGCTCGTCAACTCCGAATATCCTGTACTATTTACCTCCGAGCAACTCGGGAAAAAATGGCATCGCAGTTTGCATCCGTGACAAGTAAAGAAATCATCCAAATTAATTTTTGGTGGTGTAAATTATCTCACTGTTTTAGTATATACTAAAACAACTATTCACCTCAGTGTCAGTGGCTAGCGTTGGATATTTATCCACCGCTAGCCACCCCCACTTCGGTGAATAGTTGTTAACTATTGTTACTGTTATTGCTACTGTTGTTTTATCCATGGAGTTTTCCTACATTTATAGACAAGAAGGTATCTTTTCCTTCGATTAGAAAGTTATTACCTTAAACAGGAATGGGCTAACTTGTATGAAGTTGTGACCTGTGATTTTTATTTACCAAAAATATCAAGGCAACAATCAATGGTTTCCACTCGAAACGAAAAAGATTTTGCATTTTTGATTATTTTTGACTCGCACACCTTTCGTTTTAGCGGAAAGCCGGACGCGAGAGATGGAGGAAGAAATACAGTCCAATACAAAACAGATTTGCTTGTCCTTTTATAGTTTCGCCGCAGGTATGCAAGTGAGAGCTAGCCAGAAAGGAATTTCCCCTCGGCAATCAAATTCTGGCAGTCTGAGATTACCCTTTTACCACGTGGTTAATAAATTTTCGTGTCACGCACCCGTCATGCACGAACAGTTGACCTTTACACAAATAAACCTGCCTGAGGCTGACTGAGATAAGTAACTGTCAGGTTTGTCGCGCTTTTAGACCGGTGGGTACTTGTTCTTTTAGCGAGTAGAGTCTTTTAATCCGAAGTTAATCTACACTCGTGGGGTGATTGCGTGATCATAAAATATTTTACACGAGGCGGCAAGGAGGTCTGTGTCCGGTTCTTGTAACTACAACCTATTTATAAACTCGATTCGTCACGTTTTCTAGAGGTCTTCGCAAAGTATCATTTCGTTTCGTTTGAGGCCGCCGCACACTAGCACACTGAATTCAAACAATCAAACAAGGCTACTACAAGATCGGCCCTTGTCGGGCGATATCTGCGATATCTGGCAGTGCTAGATTTCAGCTGGTCGGCTAGTGTGCGGCGCATTCCGCATCAGCCGACAAGTCTCACAATAGCCGACAAGTGAAAAATCGAAAAATCAGCTAGTTAGTTTCTTTTTGATAAGTAAGCCGTGAACTGTTTCCACCACATAAAGGGGGTCTTCGTTTTCTTTCGTTTTCTTTCGTTTTCTTGGGGGTCTTCGTTTTCTAGGGGGGTCTTCGTTTTCTAGGGGGGGTCTTCGTTTTCTAGGGGGTCTTCGTTTTCTAGGGGGTCTTCGTTTTCTAGGGGGTCTTCGATTTCTAGGGGGTCTTCGTTTTCTAGGGGGTCTTCGTTTTCTAGGGGGTCTTCGTTTTCTAGGGGGTCTTCGTTTTCTAGGGGGTCTTCGTTTTCTAGTGGGTCTTCGTTTTCTAGGGGGTCTTCGTTTTCTAGGGGGTCTTCGTTTTCTAGGTCTTAGGTCTTAGGTCTTCGTTTTCTAGACAACCTTTAATGG
>OZ026604.1:24073831-24136831 GCA_964020085.1 Micromussa lordhowensis
AAAGCAAACCTGGAAAAGTTTAAATCGTTGAAATGGCTTTAGAACGGCTGTAGAACGCCTCAGCTGCCACAAAGACTTCAAAATAACACAAGTGCAGACTAAGGTAAGTTTCTTTTATTTAAATCCTTTACTACAAGTTGAATTTAGAGCGATTTTCGAACCATTTTCATACATTCTCTTAAATGGCTTAAAACGTAACGCAATACTGTCACGTCTGTAAATCACAAACAACGTCTGGGCCGCCTGTGGCCAAATACGTTTTGAAGAGTTACTGACAGACAGTTCCGCCGCATCAAATGTTGACCCATGAATCGTTCTTAAAGACAATGAATATAAGCCAAGCAAAATCATTGGACTGAAACAAATACGTAGTCTATGAGGACACGGCGTGACCACGTACTACTCAGAAGGAATCTTATTCTACAGTATACAGAACTTAGCTAAATGGATACAATTAAAAGTCCCCGTTGAAGATAATAATGTTGTAATCGCTCTTAACTTACGCACTGTCGGTTAAGTAGTGGCTTCCCGGCTTGCCACATGAGCAGACTTTAGTGTTTCTTCCGTCGAACTGTTTTTAAGTCGATGAATGCAAAATCCGGTAGATGATATTCCTCATTACAATTCATTTTGCTTGTTCTGACTCCCCTGCACCCCTCAGTTTCGTTGCTTATGCACCAATCGGATGCAAGGAGATAACTTGTGCTAGTGTCCAGCATAACTCCTTCTGCCCGAGTAATAAATTCTATGTTTAATTTGCGCAAATTGTAGTCTGAGATTGCTGAATTACATGCGGTGAGAAAGCGAGAAAGCTTCGTTACCTTTTGCCGCACCATTGCTTGCACCTGCGCCGAAAAGTGAAAATAGTCCTTTAATATTAGTTTGCATGGATGTTGACTACTCACGATGTTAGGCTGCCCTTACGTACGCCGACTCAAAGTTTCCTTAAGAGCCAAAGTAGGCTCGTTTGTCGGTTCCCCGGACTGTTAGTAATTTAAAATGGCTGTGAGGTAAAAACTCGACGATTATGAGCGAGCGCACAGAACAAGCGCTGAGCGCAAGAGCCAATGCAACTCGTTTGTGAGCGTTAAACTCCCGCAGTTGTTATTTTACTTGCGTCCTCGTGGATGTAGACCTGGTGTAGCCTGTATGCAGACGTGTTAATTAAGCTAATAGGAGACCTCTACCTGTGGGTTATCGACTATCTATACCGAACAGAGAAAGTCTGTAGACTGACTGACTGTACTTCTTATATTCTGACAACGACCACTCTTTTGATATTTATGGGGGCGTTTCCATGGGCAAGAAATCACTTGATTCTATATTTTGCTCCGAAGTTCAGATAGGAAAGGAAACGTGTTTGACCATGTTACTTGTTCTTTGATTTCTCAGACAAATCAGGTCAATTTGGTACGGAGAAGGTAATTCTTCATATTAAGGGACAAAACAGACATAAATTTATAGAGAGCTACAAGTTACAATTTTTCCCCCACTGAATGGATTACTGCTTGGGTAACTTCTAATAAACCTGTGTTAATGTTATTAATTCTTAATATCAATCATCGGCTTTGAAAGGGGCTTTTCAGCTACGCATCACAGGAGTAACTTGCAGTACTTTGAAGTGAAAAGGGCAACTCGTATTAAAATATTTGATTGATTGTTTTGTTAGTCTGTCGCACTTTTGAGCGATTGAATGAAGTCAGTTTGCCGTGATTATTACTCGATGTGCGCCAATTAGACACACTTAAGGTGGCTCGTACCAGTGTTGTCGCGCGAGGAGTAGATCACCATCGTGCGTCACGCGTGAGAAACACGAACGATAGAGGCGCGAGATTTAAAACTCGAAAGACCAAAACAAATATGGCGGCGCGCGGCTTTTTTTGCCCAATGTTGGGGACGAAATTCGCATATAAAGGAGGCTTTACCTGCTGGAACAACTTCAGTCAATTCTGTGTTTTTAAGAAAATTGTCTCGGGAATCCAATGTTTCCCAAAATTTCAAAGGAAACTCGATCGATCGTGCAGCCACCGAGAACGTATTAAGGACTCCTAAAACATAGCAAATCTACCCAGAATTTGTGTACAAATCCTACAGAGTAAGGCAAGGAGGTTGTCTTTAACGACAACTACAACTGTAAATGATGTTTTAGCATCAAACGACAGCAAACAAAACAAAACGCCTGTTGGGAGCTCACTCGCCCGCCCGGGCACACGAAGCAGTCAGCGGTAGTCAAAACAACTCATGAGCAACTGCTGACCTTATAAAGTCTGGATTTTTGAATTCGTTCTACGTGCGTGGGAATAACGGAACGCGCGAAGGCTTTTGCATGAAAACAAGCCCGGTGACCCCTTCTTTTTATTGTTTTAATATAATGTTATCATTGAGAGCAAACGTCAGAAAAACAACTAAAAAAATTCTACGGAAGGAAATTTGCACTCTGTGCAAATTGTCGTTTTTCCAAGTTTACAAGAAATCGGTTCCTTAATAATTTTTTTTTTTTTTAATTGTTGTGCATTACCCTTTTCAGATGCCAAAAGCTATGGTTTAAAAAAAATTGGGGTCACCGGGTTATTTTTTTAGTTATTAGTGACATAAGCGAAAAATCAGGTCTGGAAAATCCTTTTGGAATGCTGCCATGGGAACTGCTGACGACAAAATAACAGCTGTTTTAGGTAAAGTATAAATTATATAATCCAAATTTACAAAAATTTACAGTGACCCTGGTCTGCCTTTTTGTTCTATGCTTACAAAGTTACGAGCCGTCAAAAACCTGAACACTGGTACGAGCCATCTAAATAAGCAGTACTTTAGGTCCGCGAGGACCAAATTAAAATTTTCGCAAAAGGATGACAATTCTCTGTTTGCGACTTGAAATGAAAATCCGTCAAAGACAGAGATTAAGATTCTCTTCTTTTTCGGTTTACTAGTGCCAGTCATGTGTGACCCTCAAGTCATGTGTTTTAGCGGGGTTTGGGATTGCTAGTTGATGTTAGGAGTTCGAACAAGTGCGAGACACGTACCAAGAAATAATAAACACACAAACCGCTTTCTTTATTACTTTACAGCTATTTAACTACTTCATTTACAGCGGCTGTTCCTAAGTTACTTGGATTTTTAACTGTATTGAGTAAGCCACCGAATGGCAACGGCAACGAGCAACGAGCAACGGCAACGAGCAAATGCCTTGAAAGTTGATTACATTGTTAATTGTTCTCTGCTAAAGTATAGCTGGTGAAATCATGCACCAGATCTCTAAGGGGTTTACTGAGTTCCGAAAAAACAGTTCTTAGTCATATAAGCAGACTGAACAGATCTTAGGAAATTCGGAAGATTGGTTAGCAGAACTACAATTGTAATCGTCATGGCGGTACGTACACGTTGCTTGAAAACCTCTTGCTCCGGTTCTGTTTCATTGAGTAGTATAACGCAAGCTCAATTCCTTGAAACAACAGCTTTTACTTTCAACAAAAAAATGGTTGCATATGAGGGCTCTAACTAAACCTTTTAAATGGAAAACATTTGAGATATTGATTTTGCAATAGCCATTCTGCGAAACGCTAATAATATAGTAACCCACCTAATTGCAAAGAGTAAGTAGAAGCTTGGTTAAACACTTGCCGGGTTAAACACTTTCCTTATCCAAGTTGTATGAAATCAAGCCGTTTGTCGGTCTAAAGTGCTTCTTAAGATCAGATAATTTATTAGCTGGTTGTACCAACTATTTCATTTATTTTGTTATTTTTTTGGCACTTTTTTTCTGGTAGGAAAGAACACTGGCTAGCCAATTTTAGCGTACTTTCACGGTTTTGGTTTCCGGGGACAATTTTCGTTTACTTTGCTTATGGCCCCCTAGAATGTTCTCTTAGAAATGGATAAATCTCACGGTGGTCTAAAAAAAGCTACCGGGCGACACGAAAAACCTATAAGAAAGTTGAAACTGTAGGAAATCCACTTACCAGGAGATGCTGAAGAGTCAACAACTGAGGAGTCGCTGATAATTGTAACATAAAACAAAAGTAAAGTCATCAATGTATTTTATGTGTTTCTATTCTGTAAATCATAGTGTCGAAACTGTTTTATCAGTGCTTCTAGAAGAGCCATCTCAGTTTGAGTGTGACGTAATTATAATTTCGCTATCACAAAGAATTTTCAAGTAATTCCAATGCTTTTGAAAACTTCCAATGCAAAAGGAAAGGAATATAGAAAGAACTTTCCCGCATTGTTCCAAGCCATCTAGATGCTACAGACCACACCTGCATCCTCCCAATGACCGCAATTATGACTTGCCCATCCGCGATGTCCACAGTTAAGTAGTGAAGACTCTCCTCCTCGACAGCTAACATCATCCATGCAGATATGACCGGAACCACGACCGAATGCGGCAGAGTAAGTGGCTGCGGCTGCACCTGTGAAGCCCTGTGGTCGACACACCACACGTGCTTCTCTCATAACCCAGCCGTCATCACACACCGTTCCCCATTGTCAGTAGACGTACACTTCAACACGGCCAAACTGAAGACCTCCGTCCGCCAGACGAACGACAGAAAATCCATAGGCGCACCTCACACTGGCATCTCGGCTGTAATTGCAGTCATGGCTGCCCCATCCACGGTGTCTGCAATCTTGCATGTGCGCCTCACTCCCTGAGCATGCCACGTCATCCATCCACATTGGGCCACTTCCTTGACCATGAGTTGCACCTTTGTATGCTCCTAGAGCGCGAGTGAAACCAAGTTGCTTGCAGAAGACGTTAGCATCGTTCATATCCCATCTGTCATCGCAGATCGTGCCCCACTTACCATCATAGAAGATTTCTACTCTTCCCTCAGGGGATGGTATTGGTGAGCTGTTGTTTATACGGATGGATTCTCCTCTAATAACTAATTATGAAATACAAAAAAAAAGGAATATAAGCTCAATTGCTCAGAAAAACGCACATTTTTAACTGACTTTGGTAAACAATCTTCAACGGGCGGGTTTTTACCCTTAAGTTTGAGACCCGTATTACAATCAGATATTACAAATCTAAGGTTCGAGCTATACTAAATGCATTTGCTTTTTCGTCTGTGCAATTACCGATCATAATCATGATCGTTGACAAATGAGCGTAACCCATAGTTATCTAGGATTATTTTTTTCCTTGAAACTTGCATTCTGTGTTTTCCATCATTAAAAATGAAACGCATCTAGATCTTACCTCGGTAATTTGCACGAAACCCCTTGTACTGTTTATTTTGGGCGGCATCGGTTATAAATCACACATAAAAGTTGTTCCCTGAACTGATGACAGGAAAAGGGCGCTTGGGTCTACTCAATCGTCCAATAACCGGGGAAGAGAGTGATGTGCCATCATATACAGTTACGTAATCGTCAAATAACTCGGTGTCAAAACGATCGAAGGTAAGCTCCACCCATGCATTTGAAATTATATTCCATTGAAAATCCATTCGGTTTTCATACAATTCGCCAAACTTATTGGACTGTAAATTCCATCTATTGTAGTTAGCTCAACCGTCTTATTTGGACATGTGCTGGTAGAGTTCACCACAGGTGCTGTTAAAAATTAGAGGCAACAAGTTTTAGTTCAAAAACAATTCTATACAGTTTCAAAGTCACGCGCGAGGGAAGTATATATTGTATTATAGCATTTTGAATATGAGCACAAAGAAAAACTAATACGCGAAAAAGCACCCCAGAATAAAAGTACATATTTTTATGTCTTTCCTTGCTTATTTTTTCAACCTTGCGAAACATGTATGATGAATGACGTTCTCCCCTCTGTTGGTGCCAAACAATAACAAATGGTGGGGGAATGATATAATTGTTGATTCAAATAAATTTATTTTCAAACGAAGACGAGGTGTAGCCGTGGATTGGTCAAGAGAAACATATCGTCAGTGCAACCAGATAAAGCAACTCGCATTATTTTCTCGCCTGGCTGTAGAGGTTACAGCCAGGCGAGATAATAAAGAGAGTAGTATACTCTGTTGGAAGATAAGCCCCATGTTGGATTAGGTGGATTAGGTACCTATGGATTAGGTGGATTAGGTGCCTAGCCCATGACGTCACCTATTGTTACAACTTTGGGTTCCTCCATACTAATTTGGATTAGGTTTACTAATAAGCGTCGCTCTATTACAATACAAACAATACACCTGCCCAGACTAGCCCGCTAACCCCGATTGGCTCCTGAAACTCTATTTCGTATTCAAAATAAAAGCGCGTAGATTTCGAAAGCGTCATTCCTTTATTCAACTTGAACTCGCTGGAAATTTGAAAACGTTGTTCAAACTTTGAAAGGTTAATCGTGAAGATGGCTTGCTTGAGCGTAAAGGACATGAAGCTATCATGTTTATACCTGACTTTGGCGACGAGAGAAAATATATTCGGCTTAGCTAAGTGGTTGAGGTTTTCTGCTCCGTTAGTCACGCACTGAACTCTATTTTCAGCCCTTGATTTGCATACAAACTCCAACGGAAAAACCCCATGGGACACCTCTACCATTGAAATGACAACAATAGAAGTTCGGACTGCTAATTAATTGTCAAGCCGCGACAATAAATTGTTTTCTTGAAGATTACTTTATTGCTTGTTAATAGTGAATACATATAGATTTGAATTGTGGAGGAGGAGGAGGAGGAGGAGGAGGAGGAGGAGGAGGAGGAGGAGGGGGAGGAGAAGGAGGGAAAACAATAGAATTGAGGAGGAGGAGGAGGAGGAGGAGGAGGAGGAGGAGGAGGAGGAGGAGGAGGACATGAGGAACCGCAAGGATGTTTTTTTTGCCTGACCACAGGGTACATCCGTTGCTGGGGACGCTTTTCAGAAAGAGATTATCGCGTCATATCCCACAGTGAAAAGTAATTACTTTTGTCGCCTTTGAAGGCCAGTGAGAAATGTAACGAAATATGATAAGACGTTATCTCTATCAACACTTTCGGTAAACCTTGAAGGGTTTTTCAATGAGCCAGGCATGATTTTGCGTGTTTCGGAAGTGATGCATAACGATTCCGTGACTACGCGTGAGCTTTAGTGCAAATGTTAAGGGAGAGCTAATGGGAACCTCGCAGTTTGTTGGGTTGTTGAAATGTTGCTTTCGTTTCTTGAAGTAAATAAATGAATTAAAAATTAAACTTAAATATGAATCAGGAATGAAAAAAATGTATTTAAGCTTACATGCTAGCCTAACGTTTTATTTGTTAAAACTTCAGTCAACCCGCTAAAGTAAGGCGAGAATTTGTGCTCGACGGAACTATTTTGTCATTATATTAAAGACACACATATGCGTTTCTAATCAGGCCTGTTTAAGCCATTCGGTGCTCATTTTTTTCAACTGACTTGTTCTTTGACTGCCCTCGCTCTGCCCTCTCGAAACGTGTTTCACCTAGTATCAGCCTTGCAGTCTATTGTCTTGACACAATTTTTGGTTGATCAGATCTCTTGTAGATCCCACGTTGGCAGCGTTCATCGTATGCAGTCCGCTTGCAGTGAGTACTCACTCATTTATTAATTTTCGGACCGTAGGTCTTTTCAGATCCGATACACTACGTTGTTAAAGCCTGGTACTGGCCATGTACTTGAATGTTTAAATGTTTAGTCCTTGTCCAGCCACATTTATTTGTCGCTTTTCGTGAATCGTGACCTTTTGGTCTCCTTGCGCCCCGAAACATGTGATGTTTCGGGCGCAAGTGGGTTCAAAGTGCAGAACTTGAAATAGTGAACGGGTCATTTTGCAATTTACGTAAGTGTGTTCGCCTTTTTGGCTGGCGTTACATATTTTTGCTACATACACTGACACAGTGGTGACGAGCTCCAATAAGAGCGAAACAGCTGTCCACTGTTGCCATCCTGCTATATCGGTTCTTGCATTTGATTTGGTGTCTCGAAACGTTTTTCCGCTACGCGTGGTATCAGCCTATTGTCTTTACGCAGTTTTTGAGCCTGCATTTCATTGTACTGCGGTATTTGCTAAGGTACAATAAGCTGTACGAAGCTGTACTTGTCTTTGGCATGATTTACCAGCATGGGTCGATCTTTTCGTAAAAAATTAATAGTCCGAGTGGCAGCAGTAATTGGATTTTCCTTTTTATGGAAGTTGACCAACCCTGAAGCGCCAAATTTGAAAATGTATATCTTCATTTATCGTCCGAGAGCTAACAGTGTGTTCTTGCGCCAGTCAGCGATGGATTCGCTGACTGCAGACCAAACGCCTTCATGCGAATTACACAAAGTATTTTCGACCTCGTTAAACGCCGCGACGACTTGGTTTGCTTTGAATTCGAATCTCTGTTCTTCCAAACCATCCACCTTCTGCTCTTCTTCCACGGCGAAGCTATTTCCTTCAGAATACGCGTGTGTACGCTTGGCGGACTTAAGAGGGGAAGATGGTTTTCCCGCCCGTTCAAAGTGGTTTTCGGCAAAAGGGTATGCTGAAGATGTGTTCGTTGCGACAGCCTTTGGAATTCTTCTCGGCATTTTAAGGCTGAAGTCGCTGGAAAGGTGCTCATTTGTCCGGACAAGGTACTTTCTTTCACTTGTTTGTTTTGTCAATACCAATGCCTTCGGGTTAAGTGTTGCACAGAATATTAGTAATTCTCTAGAAGGAAGCGACGAAGCTAAAGTAAAACATTTGGAGGCGAAAGAAAAAGTTCTGGAGGCAGAAGTGGCGGCGTTAAAAAGGGAAATTTCGAGTTTGCAATGGCTTCTGGCGAACAGTCCACCATCAACACCGAGCCCGCCAAAATGTAGTCGAAGCGCGCCAAAATGCGACCAAAGTTCTCCTCTACCGCCAACTCCTAAGCCATCCAAGAAAAGAACCCTTGCTCAATTAAAATTAGATCAAGATCTATCACCGAAGACCAAGAAAGCGAAAATTCGCGAATCTACCAAAAATTTGGTGGCCAAGATTCGGCAGATTTGCGAGAGCGAAGGAGAAACTCTCGGGGGTGTCCTTGGGGAATGCTCTCTCTGGTCAGGAAAAGAAAACTTCGCTCAGGACACTGTGAAGTCAGTATTTGATTTGATGGTGGACAACAAAGGAGTGATCCCTGCATTCTCCAATTTGCTATCTGAAAATGTATGGCAGAAAAGAATCGAATGTATGCGTGTGCCAGACTGGGTGTACCTTTTGTTCAAGCTTAAAACCCGAATTTCAGACCTTGGCTGGCAAGATTTTCTGAATTTGACCAAACTTGGCAGAACAGGGGTGAGTAGTTGTTGATTTGATTGTTTAATGAAATTATTTTCATTCAATATTTTACAATCAGAAGAATTAAAATAACAGTGCATTTGAAATGTCTAATAATAATAGTAATAACAATAATAATAATAATAATAATCATAGTAATGATAATGTTAATGATAATAATAATGATAATAATAATATAAGTAATGATAATGGTGATGATGACGGTAGTGATCATGGTAATAATGTTAATAATAATGATGATGATAATAACAATAATAAAAATGATAATAGTAGTAATAATAAACTATGCTAACAAAAACAAGGATATTTTGAAAAGCCCTCTGGCAATTTTAATAATAGTCCATCAAATTAGAGTTAGCATCTCATTGGTACCTAGTGCATTGACCAGAGTGTTATAAAGTTTATAATTTAATGATCTTCAGTAATTTTTTTGAAACCAGTTAGTCTGGTTAAAAGTTTTTCATTATTCTTATAACTTTGAATTTAATTTAAGAAAACTTCAGATGAATCCATTGTCCTGTCAAAGAATGCCATTGTTGCACTTAAGAGGGAACAGTTTAAGGTCACAAGGAGTTTAATTGGCCTGCAGAAACTCCCGCCAGAAGTTCCAGGGTATGAAGTTAATCTCCCAGATGTTACTTCTTGGATCATTCGTGAAATGCGCCTCCATGGTCCAGTCCCCGAAGAGGTTGTCTTAAATTTGAAGCTTGATGGGCGTCCTTTTTGTGGTGAGTTGGTTATTAAATTGAATTACTATACTAAATGTATTTTATCTTTTTCCCCAGAAACTAATCAAAGTAGCTTGCATGAATTTTTTTTTTGGTACAGTAATTTTAAACCATCATGCTAAGATAACTTTGGTGTTCAACTTGTGCATGGAGGAGATATCTTTACTAGACCCAAATTGCAAAAGAACTATATAACAATATCAATGTAAAAACAAAAACTGACATACCCCTGTATGCAAGCCATGTTAAAGCAGTTTTCTTTATATATATTTCAGGTAAAGACCAGGTGGCATTTGGTGTTGTACCCCTTAATGGTGCACATCAATCTTTCCAGAGTGCAAAAAGTGTCAGGCCTCTTGCAATAGCTAACTGTCGCGAGAAAAGGTTAGTAAACTTAACAAATTATTTATGAAAAACAATTGGCTTTGCTTAATCTCTTTTAAAGGTGTTCTTTGTATCATATTTATTTTTGGAGAACCTTGAATAAATTCACTTTAAAGATAATTTCCAGTCCATACTTCACAGTCTCAGAACCCTAATGTTTATAAACATTTTAAATGGCTCACTCGATGGAATGTGAATAGATGTTGTTCATTAAGGACCACATACCTTGTCTCTGAGACCTTTCAAATTCTTTTTCCAACAGCTTTATTGAATTTTACAACTGTGAAGTTGTTTCTTGAATTGATTTGAGGAAGAACGAAGTATTAAGCTTCGACTGCTTCATATCCGTGATGGTGGTTGTTTTTTAACTTTAAATTTACTTCATGTAAGTAGTTGCAAAATGTTCACATTTTGTGAACATAAAAAAAAACATAAGCAAACTCTCAAGAGTGTGCAGTACGGACTGGAAATCAGCTTTAAACTACACAAAATATGTGACAGTAAAAGAATGGTTGTGAAAAAGATTTAATTATTAGATATTTACCTCCAAATTCACTGAGTTTTGCTGACAGTTTTATTTCCATAACTCCATTCAGACTTTTGCTAACCAGATAATGCAATTTAACTTTTTTTGCTTAGGGAAGATTTAAAAAGACTGGTTGCCAACTTGAACAAGCAGAAAGACACACTAAAGAAAAATGGCATTCAAGTTGATGGCAGGCAATATCGAATCAGTTTTAAGGGTACCTTCAGTGAAAGTTATTAATTCTATTTACTGTTGATATGACTGAACAAGTGTTATTTATAATGCCATAGTGCCTAAAACTCCTAAGTGCGAGTTTTGAGATGCAACAGAAACACTAGGTGACACGCCCGTGACTCTGTGAGTTAGGCAGCTTGGCATTATGAATTCACTTACATTTTGAATGGTGAATTAAGGGGCATACATTTAGTCATGTTAATCAGACTGAACTAGTGTTATTTATAATGCCATGGTGCCTAAAACTCCTAAGTGCGAGTTTTGAGATGCAACAGAAACACTAGGTGACACGCCCGTGACTCTGTGAGTTAGGCAGCTTGGCATTATGAATTCACTTACATTTTGAATGGTGAATTAAGGGGCATACATTTAGTCATGTTAATCTGACTGAACTAGTGTTATTTATAATGCCATGGTGCCTAAAACTCCTAAGTGCGAGTTTCAAGATGCAACAGAAACACTAGGTGACATGCCCGTGACTCTGTGAGTTAGGCAGCTTGGCATTATGAATTCACTTACATTTTGAATGGTGAATTAAGGGGCATACATTTAGTCATGTTAATCAGACTGAACTAGTGTTATTTATAATGCCATGGTGCCTAAAACTCCTAAGTGCGAGTTTTGAGATGCAACAGAAACACTAGGTGACACGCCCGTGACTCTGTGAGTTAGGCAGCTTGGCATTATGAATTCACTTACATTTTGAATGGTGAATTAAGGGGCATACATTTAGTCATGTTAATCTGACTGAACTTGTGTTATTTATAATGCCATGGTGCCTAAAACTCCTAAGTGCGAGTTTCAAGATGCAACAGAAACACTAGGTGACACGCCCGTGACTCTGTGAGTTAGGCAGCTTGGCATTATGAATTCACTTACATTTTGAATGGTGAATTAAGGGGCATACATTTAGTCATGTTAATCTGACTGAACTAGTGTTATTTATAATGCCATGGTACCTTAAACTCCTAAGTGCGAGTTTCAAGATGCAACAGAAACACTAGGTGACACGCCCGTGACTCTGTGAGTTAGGCAGCTTGGCATTATGAATTCACTTACATTTTGAATGGTGAATTAAGGGCATACATTTAGTCATGTTAATCTGACTGAACAAGTGTTATTTATAATGCCATGGTACCTTAAACTCCTAAGTGCGAGTTTCAAGATGCAACAGAAACACTAGGTGACACGCCCGTGACTCTGTGAGTTAGGCAGCTTGGCATTATGAATTCACTTGCATGCTGTCCACAGCATGGGGTACAACAGCTCTGAAAGTTGACGTATTGTTTTGATTTGTTAAATAGTAACTCTAGATTACAAAGGTTTACTTATGATAATGACCAAAGTAGAAGAGGATTCTGTTCTTGGTGGTAAAGGCCTCATGGTTGAATTCTGCATATTTTGCTTGGCTTTGAGGGTAAGTTATCATAGTTTGCTCTAGACATAAATTGGTAGGTCAAGCTCTGGACATGCTCACTTTTCAGAAGATGAAGAACACCTTATTGATATTTTTGATGTCAAGGTATGTACCATATTCTGAGGTAATATAAACTTGTATTTATGTGGTGGTTTTTTGTTTTTTTGTGTAATTTTTTTTAAACCAGTTTAGATTTTTCACACTGGGTTGAATTTTTCAAACCAGATATAAATTTTCAAACCGGTTTATATTTTTTTGTCAGCTATCTATAAAAAAGGGGAAATATCTTTTTACTTTCCTCTATCCTATTCTCACTTTTTTTAAAAAAAATCTGGTACTCACCAGAACTGCCAACTGCTGAATCTGCTTGCCTCTGTCATTACCACTTGACCATGAAAGCAATAGATGCAAGAGTTCTCATACTTGTTTCAATTATCGGTTCCTTACCCCAAGCCCCTCTCATATAATTTTAATTTATTTATAAATACATATAAATTTTAATTTATTCATACAGGAACTTTGTCTTAATTACTAAGAAGCTAACCAATTCCAAATAAGTGGTTAGGCCTAGTCACTAACCTGAGAGCTCAACCCAAACTACCAAGTCATGTGCAAAGTTCCCAGCCTAACATCAAAGCTAACCATTTTAAATAAGTGCTTAGTTCTTATCACTAACTTGAGTTCTTTACCCAAATTATTAAGACACATGCTCACATTCTGTTCAAAATTGAAAATTAAACTGGTTTAAAAATTTCAACCCAGTTTGAAAAATATGAACCAGTTTGAAAAATTTAAACTGGTTTAACAAAAAGTAAAACCAAAAATAAATTAACACCATAACATACATGTATGTATCTCCTTTTCCTTTGGTAGGTTAAATTGTTTTCCCTTTTCTTTCAGTGCAAAGAGTGGGGTTTTCTACTGCTAGAGATGTTTGGGCGATCCCTTGGAACAGGAGATTACGGGCATCTGACAATAGAGCATGTACCAATGCTCTTCCGTATGCATAGATCTCTCCAGCAACTCTCCAATCAAGGGTTTGAGGCCGCCCATAAACTCCAGAGGCAACTCTATGCAAAAGCAACATCCCACGATTCTTCGGACAAAATTGCATCATGTAAGTATTAAATTTGTGTTTTACACTGACATACTTAAGAAACCTTCTATATACATGTGCATGACAGATTTGCTCATTTACCCCAGTTTTCTTAGTTTAACCATAAGGTCTTCCAACTGTTTGTACGCAAGTATTCTTTCAAACTCACTACACTGGGAATACAATGCTATAAAACTTTACCAACTTCCTTAAGTAACTGGGTGGCTTATGACTTCTGTCATGACTGGCCATACATGCTCCTCCTCAGTCTGTAAATTCATGTCATATCTGACTACATGTACATGTACATTTTATGTATAGTCCAACCAAAAAGATGACTTAGATATCTTCTCAGCTTACCACACAATTCAACTATAAGTACAATTAACACCTCACATAAAGTTAGATTAAAGCTTGTGACAACATCATGGCCTCCCATATGGTTTTCAAGATAAATATTGTGTTGTTTTTGTTGTGAGAGTTTTATTCATGATAGGGTTTTTTTTTCATGGCCTTTTTAGTGGAACAAATCTTCACACACCTTTATACTGAAAAGTTCCTGGACATGAGATATGCTTTCAGAGAAGCAGTGAATTTTGTGAATTCAGGTTAGAAAATAAATGATATCATAGATGTAGCTTGGTTTTAAAATGACAGGCAGGACAAGTAAGTGCAGTTGATTTAATTATGGCATTGCCACCTAATCCACTGAACTTCTAAATGAACACATATGAACAGAACACAAAATTCAGTGTTTAAACTTTATCCTACAGGGCTAATTGACAATAAACGTTTCTTTTCCACTTGTTTAAGTAACAAATCATATATGATAATAAGATTGCAGAAATGTAAAATAAAGGATAATAGTGAACCAGAACATATGACATATATAATGGCTGGATTTACATAATAAACAACTTGAATGTGTTTTTTTTTTCATGAAATGGTCTGTTTTTCTGATTGACCCCACTAAACTAAAAGTTGGCAGCAATAATGGAGATCAGCCATAACACAAATGTAGAATAATTTTACCTAACAATGCATCTACTGATCAGGCATGAAAACTTCTTCAATTTTTTTTGATTACATTTCAAACACTCTTTCTTTAGGAAAGCAGAAGTTCTATTACCGGGGATGTGGCTGGAAACCCAAGGAGGTAGACTGGAGGGTAGATGACAAAGAGTGGATCAGAAGGATTGACAAACTATTCAGTGATTTGTTTGGACCTGACTTTTGTCAATATGAAAGCGATGAAAAGAAGATCTGCATTGTATCCCCAGGCCAGTTTCCCCTTCTGAACTACAACCATGATGAATGGGAAGAGAGCTATGTACTCAGCAATGCATCTTCTGGTGACAAACTGAAAAGCTCTCAAGTCAGCCCCATGTGCAATGCAAGAAACGATTGTGACTCTTCTGGCAGCAACATCAGCAACCAGATTCTAAACCTTGCCGGCAAGGAATTGGACAATGATGGTAACAGCTCTGCCTGGGGTGAGAGAAGCAGCCAAGATGTAAACCTTATCAACGATGGAATGGACAGTGACCATGACCATGACAGCTCTGCCTGTGGTGACAAAAGCAGCCACATTCTCAATCTTGGCAGCAATGAATTGGACCATGATGGTGACAGTTCTGCCTGTAGTGCCAAAAGTGGCCTAGTTCTTAATCTTGTCGGTGATGAAATGGACAGTGACCATGACAGCTCTGCCCTTGGTCACAAAAGCAACCAAGTTCATAACCCTGTCAGCAATGAATTGCACAGTGATGGCGACAGTTCTGCCTGTGGTGACAAAAGTGGCCAAGTTGTTAACCTTGTCAGTGATGAAATGGTCAGTGACTGTGACAGTTCTGCCCCTGGTGACAGTGGTAGTAACAGAAACCAGGCACGTGGACTAATGCCAGTGAGATTTCATGCCCATTCTAACCATAGTGCAGAAAGCAACAAAGTGGCTTTAACACTGGCAGATTTTATCAGTGGAAAATTAGATGGACTTAGCCGCAAAGAACAAGCAGCATACCAGTTACCTGGAGTGGCTTTTATTTCCACCCAAGATATATGCATTACTGAGAGAGAAGAAAAGGCTTGCAATCCTTTACTTGCAAAACAACGGCCATCAGAAAGGACAGTGGAGGTTGCATTGAATTTACTAAAAGGAAACAGTGACAGCCTCGTTAAAATTGGTAGTCTGGGTTATTACACCATACCATCAGTAAAGGTGTTTGCCAAAATGTGTTCACTGGCATCAGAAGCCCTCCAACTCAAAGAGGAGCTCCGATGGCTTTCTCATACTCCCCAGTCCCCAGAAACTGAGGAAATTAGAGAAGTCCTAGAAAGTTCAAGGCCAAATGATGTTGTTTTGCAGCAAGGACATAGTATTATGGATGTCAAAGACTACAGCACTCTTGCGTGTGAACGGTATGTCAACTCCTTTGCAATTGACACGATCTGTTTAACCATCCTTAAGGAAAGCAAGGAAATGGACATTGTGTACCTTCCTTGCTACAGCCAGACCTGGGCTAAACAAGGAACACAGTTCTTTAAACACAAGGTTTCTTCTTATTTTGAAACTTGTCCAGTGGATAGAGCAAGGATAATTTTCTTTCCAGTACATTTTCCACGTCATAAACATTGGGGATTAGTCTGTTTTGACACAACAACAAGTACAGTGTTCTTCGATGATGGCCAGAAGATCTTCCCCACAAGAGACATTCTTACAGTTGTGAGAAACATGCTAAGTGCATTTGAGACCGTGTCAAATAATTCAAGATTTAAATTTGACAAATGGAACAATGGCAAGTTGTCCCTCCCTTTTCCCCGAATCGGCATGCCAAACCAGACCACAGTAGGCATTGGGGCAGGAAGCTGTGGTGTTGCAGTGATTTTGTCATTTAAAGACATTATTAGAAGTGGCTGCCCTCCATCATTTCAGTGGGAATTCAGTGACATGGGTCACTTAAGAAAGGAACTGATGTCCCTCTCTCTACAATGGAGAAAGTAACCTTTGGATTTCTATAATAATGGCTGATGTAAGTAATCTCTTGGCCAGAGTAATTACCTTAATAGAAAGTTGAGATTCCTTTTAACTCAAAGCTACATGTATTTCAAATTTTCCACACAACTTTGAAGGGTGTAAGGTCCAAGAAAACGTGATTGAAGTACAGAACTCTCAAAGGTTTTAAGAGGGTACAAGAATGACCTTTATTTACATGACTAGACATGTAGTTTCTTGCAGTATTGTCAAAGCTTATGACCTGACAAGAGGAATTAATTAGACAATGCAGAGAGAACAATCAATTAAAAATCTTGAATTATGAAAAAATTAATATGTTGATGACTGGAATGTAGTCAATTGGTTGTTGACAAAACAACTGTCAGTTAATTCTTAAAGAACTTCTAGGAAGATATTCTTTGATATGTGTTAGGTTATACTCTATTTTCCTGTATAACCAGCCCATAAGAGTTTAGTTTAGAGGACAGTCAAACTGTCAGGGATGTTATTCTCTATTTCATCAGAACTATAAACTAGGACACTGTCTATTACTTATTGTGGTTTTGTCATACCTTCCAGTCAAAAACATTAATTTGTGAAAAATAATATTTTGACTTCCATCAAGTCTTTCCTTTCATTAAGCTTGCTTGTACATTTTAGATAACACAAATGAAGATAATCCTTAAAGTGTTATAAAATTTAGGACCATTGCATTAAGTGCTTCAAGTTAAGTTACACTGTTATACACTAGCTGTACTAAAACTATATCCCATGCCATATGAAACAGGAACTAAAAATAAATATTTGAATAGCTGTTATGATGCTCAGGAAATATAGGAAAGTGGGAATAGTCTTTTTGAAACCAATGACACTTCTGAGAAGGAAAACATGAATTCAATTTCTTTTCTACTTGGTTCCCTGTTTAGGAGGGAGGGTTGGGGGTTTAGTTGCAGTTATGCTCAATAAAATCTTGAAATTGTAATGATAAAAAGAGTTGATTCTTTCTGTAAGGCGGCCACCCTAACCTGTGTTAATATCTGTATGTACTTACACTGTTTATTTCATCTCATTCACTTTTATTGCTACTATAAGCGGTGGCCATTTAAGCAAATGCACTTGAAGAGGACCCCACTAGCATCAGGGACTCATTTGATTACTTAAAGAGCTTGCTTGTTAAGCTGGTGATAAAAACTTAAATCTTGTCAGTGATTTTGTGATCCGCTGATTTAAACACTTTGAAGTGCCTCGCTTTGAGAGTCCAATGTGCACATCTGGCTTCCAGGATCACAGTAGAGCCATTTGAGGTTATACTCTGCTAATGCTAGTTGTAAAAAGTGGTGGTTTATTTTGGTGTTTTAAAGGGGGTGGGAAGATAAGTACACTACTGTTCTCACTGTGGAGCTTTGGGTCCCCTCTGAGTGCACTTGTTCCGGCCACTCCCTAGCTCTCTAAAATTCACATTTTTGAATGAATAGCCTTAATGTCATTTGTCCATGATTTGTTAGGGCGTACAAGTCTGGCCACCAGATCAGCTCCACTTCTCTAGTTGACCTCCCCTCACCTCTTCCAACCACCAAAACGGATTTTGAAGAGGGCCTACCTTGCTGCCTCGGTTGATAGGCCCTTTGTTTGGCCCTTGCAATTTCTTCATCTGCTGTTCCATGGTTTGTTTCCTTGCTTAACTGTGTTTGTCCAGTATATAAAATGTTGGTATTTAATTGAACGAGACCTTGCTCGTCCAAGGCATTCTGAAGCTTTTCAAGCTGGAACATTTTATAGGAGACCTTTCTTGTGTTTGACTTATAAACTGGCAGGCCTTTGTGTGGCATGTCTCTGACAGAATTCGCCTGGACTTGAAGTTTTGCCAGGAAATGAAGAAAAAATTGTGCAGGAACTTGATGCATATCAATCTTGACCCATCTCCCTAGGAGTAAAATGAATGAACAAAACTTACACGTTTCTTGTGCATACTGATACCGTGTTAACGTTCATCAGCAGCTGGTCAGAATTCCCACCCCCCAAGACAAAATTTTTGTCTGGTTTTTCCACAATAGGTTACCACAGCAACAGTTTTCAAAAATTTAAGGTGGCTCTTATCAAATGTTGATAATTTAAAAAAAAATTACCCGATGACGTTTTTTAATTAAAAGCCCCTAAAGCTGTGATTAAGGGTGTTTATAGCAGGTCATACAGCTCATACTGCTATAAGCTATTGTGTTATGAAAAAGATAACATGTTCACTAATGATCGGGCAGTATTTTGATACCATGATTGCAGCATCAAGTGTTAGAGTGGTTAAAACGAGCCTTCAAAATCTAAGTGCTGGAAATTGTTTTGAGCCACTAAATAAAGACAAAACGCCCCCAGGTTTGAGAAGTAATATGAGAGATGAGCCCCTGGAAAAAAAGGAAGAAAATCGTCCGGCTTTCGTAACGCCTACATTAATTTGCTCAATTCAGTTACATGCATGTTACCTGGCAAACGAGGGTGAAATGTGGAGTTCATACGTTCCACAAGGCCGGCCAGCCACATGATATAAGCAGCATGGTCGTCTTTGCTTACTTCAACTGGCTTTGGAAGGGAAACCTGTATGCCCTTATCGTCCTTAAATACTGGGACGACGTGATCACCATTCGGGGCTTCATGGCGGTCTTTTCTGTGATTATTCAGCGAATACAGAGTTTTAAATTTTCTCTCGCAAGAGGAACACTCTACCGTGAAAGCGGACATGATGAAGTGACGCTAACACCGGAAGTGATCGAATTTCCTGTCGTACAGTTCTAGCTCGACTTTGCAGCTTTTCTTTAGGATGTCATGCAACGCTCCCCTAAAAGAAGTGCGTTGCGTGACATCAGAGATTTGCTGCAAGACTGAACCTCGTTCCCAGGGTCTCTTCTATGACGTTGAAGAAGCTGGAAGCTTTTTCTAATAGCCAATAGAGTTAGTTACGTAAATAAACAAGAACAATAACGGCTTTATACAAACGAGCAACACAAATTCAAATCAAAAGTAAATTACCCAGGCCGGCTGCTACTCTTTCTATATATTTTTTCCCTTGGTACAACTCGTAGATTCTGTCGTTAGCTCTTACCCTTCCCTCCAAAGAAAAAAGAAATACCGACCATCATGGTGTGGTTAATTTTTCACAGTGGAATGTCCACTTCCGGTCGTACTTGCACTCGTAAGAGAATCTCACAGCTGCTATGTCTGCTGAGAAAGCAACGATAAAAACAAAAGAGCAAAGGTATTTTTCTCGCCCCCATCATAAGGAAGTGAAGAAAAAACAGAAACGTGATTGGCAAAAACGTTGTAAGAAAGAGAAACTTAAAGAAAGGCGAAAGCAGAGAGGCAAGCAAGACCAGGGACCAGAGCCGATCCCACCAGAAGTAAACGAGCCAGTCATCGAATCTAAAAAGGGGAAATATACCGATGGTGTGAGGGCTATTTCGCATTCCGTTTCACTGCCTTGTCTTGACACACCCACAAAGAAGAGAAAAATTGAAATCAAAGAAGACGCAAATCGAGATAATATCCCTAAAAGCTCGATCACGGCGCGCAGCAGGGGACAAAAAATGGTTGCAATGGCGCTGAAAAGGCCTGAGGTATCGGCAACAAACAAAACACACACAGTCCTAGAATCAAGAGGATTACCTCGTGAAAAGGTCGAGAAAGCTCCGTCTCGCAGATCGGAGAAAACGCTGCAAATTGCCGGTCGAAGAGAAATTGATCCATCCTTAGTGAAGAAGATTTCGGACGAGCCAATTGGGTCAGGAACGTTTGGAAATGTTTTCCTCGCAGAGTACCGTGGCATGAAAGTCGCAGTAAAGGAAATGAAAGGGAAGGATGGGTCTAAAAAAGAGACTGAACGCTGCAGGCAAGAAGTGCTACACGAAGCCAATATTTTAGTGAACCTTGGCGATCACCCAAACCTGCCATTTCTTTTCGGGATATGTACAAAACATCAGCCATTCTCTATTGTTCTACAATTTCATGGTACGGGAAATAAAAGTTTAACCCTTCACAAAGTGTTGAGGAACAAAATGATGAACATGAAAAGGACTGCTACCGTCTTCAAAGAGCTTGCCGAAACACTTCACTACATCCATAACAAGGGCTTACTGCACAATGACTTAAAAACAAACAATGTCATCATGCATTGCGGAGAGCAAGGCAATTTTTTTCCGGTCATCATTGACTTTGGAAAATCAAAATATCAGAGGAATGTACAGGGACATAAGAGGACAACAGACAGCGACTACATTGCACCGCAAAGCACCGCAAGTGACGTGTTTTCCTTTGGAAAAATGCTGGAGAAGGCAGTTCTTGGACGAAGCTTTTACCCTTTATTTTTAAGTCTAGTTTCAAACACAACTTCATCGATCCCTTCGGAGAGAAACTCTGCTGTTACAGTGTCACTGTTACTTGAGAAACTACGCAATTCTAGTGTAAAATAAACACGAGATCTAGTTTGAAGAAAAAAAGCGTACAATCTTCGACATTTTACGCAAGTTTCCCATAACACTTCAGAATTTTCATTACAAAACAGAAGAGTTGAGTTTTCAGGGAAATTGTCAACCGTACTCGACAGATTTGGAAGAAGTCTAGTTTACCGAGAATGGATTGTGGACGGAGACCGTTTTCGTTTGTTTGTTTGTTTTTTTTTTAGAGAGAAACAGACCACTTATTGCGGAAATTGCAAATTAGTTTGTCAGATTTCTAGAATAAAAGGAATTGAGTTTTTAATTAATAATTTGAAGGCCGACAATGTGTGATTTACATGTACCATACATTTTCAAAGACTCCCGAAGTGCGGTCTCTCTTGGGCCTGGCTTATTCTGTCAACGCCTCTATTGTTTAAGATTGTGCAATTGGTCATTTCAGATGACCATCGCTGCCGTAACGAAGGCTTGCGGTTCCTCATGGGAGGAGGAGGAGGAGGAGGAAGAGGAGGGAAAACAATAGAATCGTTTCCCATATCTCTTCTTCCCTTTAGTGTCTTGCAGAAGATATTTAATATTTATAAGAGATACTTACAGAAAGAAAGACAAGGCAAAATAATGAATAGTTATTGATCTATTCTTTTCTTTATCACTGTAAGTATCTTTTTGAAGACATTTAATGTTTATTAATGATACTTACAGTAATGAAGAGAAGGATATAAATTAAATATATTCATGTGCCCGTTGAATACATAACTTCCACCATTCCCTTCCTTATAGGTAATGGGATAGTGCTAATGAGTTACACTCGCTAAGCTCTGGAAGTTAGAAGCAATGTCAATTTCAAATATGAAACGGGCATGATGGTTTGTCCGGTTTTAACGGGAGCATGGATACTTAATGATTTATACTTCTCTTTATTACTGTTAGTATCTTATAGATTATATTTAATATACTGATACATAAATACTTACAGTAATAAAGAGAAGAATATAGAGTAAATATATGCATATCCCCGTTAAATCCGTTACATCCACCATTCCCGTCCATGTATAGAGAGTTTTGTGGATGGTAATATTTACACTCCTTAATCTTTTTAGTCATTATCACGATTAGCTTTGAGTGCTTATCAAATGCAACGCATCATCCACCAAACGCCTGCTATAAGGACGGAACTTGTGGATGTTATGGATTTTTTGGCGAGTATGAATATAATATTTAAAAACAAATCGTCGAGTTCTTAAGCTTTCTATTTTAGGTTTCCTTAAACCTTTCAGAAACCTTGTCAAACAACGATCATGCAGCAGTAGAAAAAGATATCGTCATGTAAAAAGCGTCTTGATTTGTTAAGAAAATCCATGCAGTAATTCAGATGTCAAATCAACAACAATCTCTTTCAACAATTTCACTTGTAAACTTCACCTTCTACGAGTACATTACAAACTCAAAAAGTGAACAGCTCCCAGATGGCTTGTTAGCTCAGTTGGTAGAGCACTGCACCGGTATCGGAGAGGTCATGGGTCCGAATCCCGTTCAGGCTTTAATTTCACAACTGCTTAAGTTGTGTGCATAACTGCGATGATCAATCATATATTCGAATCTCTCGCCATTTGTCTTTTGCTCGAAATTGGCATTAAAATATAGCTGTGAATAGGTGGAAGTTGAACAAACGTTTGCTTGATATCTGTTCAGATTGCGCTTGAAACTCTAATATTTTGAAGCTAAACATATAAATGAAAAAGCAAATGGCAGCAAATATTTTGGCTCAACTTGCCTGCCAAAAGCCCCATTAAGTGGTACTAAAAATTATTCTCCTGTCAACTGAACAACAATGTCTGCCCGTTTGTTTGTTTGTTTTTTACTTGGAATTCTATGAAATTAAATAGATCTGCGAATAGGCGGGGACTAGGGATCCAGAATTATTACACATTCCTGCCAAAGAAGCATGTTGTGCGAAAGGTTGCATAAGGTAATGTTTGCAATTATCTAGTTGTCAAATTAACAGCAAATTTCTAATCGTTTGTCTTTTTCTTGAAACATAAATAAAATATGAATAGTTTTAACGAAGCCATTTAATATTGCAAAGTCCTCATGGCCACCGATGGCGTCAAACATGTGTAGGGCTGCATTACGTAATGCTAACAATTATCCAGTTGTCAAATTAACAACAAGTTTCTACCCATTTGTCTTTCACTTGAAACCTGAAATAAAGCTAAGAATAGCTTGAATGAAGCTCTTTGGCATTGCAAGCTCTCATGACCACAAGTGGCGTCAATGACAAAGGTGCAGTCCTTTTAAGGAAAAGTCTATCAAAAGGCTCTCTGATAATTAATGGAAAATTATTATGATTAGTTTCACAAGTTCAAGAACGCTATTTAAGCACCCGGCTCGGCCTCGTGCATTCTCTCTGTGTGCAAAGATGCAAAGATGCAGCGTCGAGCCAAACTACCGTGCAAACAGCTAAACTGTAAAGCGATCAGGGGAGCCACATTGCGCTACATGAGTCCCGTTATTACCGGACAGTGCAGTGTTATCAGCGCAAAATGTTCTTGGAACGTGAAGGAAAAGGATCTTTCAAAATCCTGGAGCTTAGTCTGCAAGAAGAGGGATGAGTGCGACAAAGCTATTTCAGGTTGGTTGAACTTTTCCCTCATAAAAATACGGACTGACACTCATGTTTTGGTTTCACTTTCCCAAGGTATCACGAATGCAGCCTTCTTTTTAAGTGCCATTTCAACGCAAGAAAAGAAAAAGGGCACTATAAACGAAGAGAGTGATGAGAGCGAAGATGACCAGGAAACATCACCTGTACCCCGAACGTCATCTCAGCAACTCGTTAATGGTGATCCAACTTTAGTGGACAAATCGCTCTGGCCTGCGATAACCTATTGGCTGGCATTAACTACACCAAATGGTGCTCCTGCAAATCCATCAGGCTCTGCTAAATTGTGGAGTGGGAGTCACGGCTTATCAGGTAAAACATGTTGGATAGCTTTGGCTAGCAATTCATTGTCACAATGTTCCTGATTTGCTTCAACTTTGATTGTCTTAAATATCGCTTTAATATGAGCAAAGAGATTATGAAATTTTGAGTTTAGATTGTCAAAGTGAACAGTAACCGATGAACTTTACACGATTTCTATTCCCTCCGCTGAATCACTTTATTGTTTGTTTAAAGGTACAGTTTCAAGACGGAAGGGAGTGTACTGCGATCAAAGAACTGTACAAAGTCCTGAAAGACCATCGAAATCCTTTCATGCAAGATCTCGTGACGGCTTCCTTCCAGTACAACTATCAGGACGTGTTTAGCCATCTGGGTGGAATGTAACAACTTTTTTCCCAACAACTGGACGAATGCGGAGCGGAAAACGTCGTGCGCATTACTTTGATAAATACCAGCTTCCAGCAATCCTTGACGAGTGCCATAGAAAAGATGATCGAGGCCAAATTACGACTGGACAAGTTTGGTTTCAACTCAACTGAAACCACTACAGCATCTGGAGTAGAAGAGAAACACCTTTCAGATAAGTTGACGATCCTCGTTAACGATATCACGATTGCCATGAAGAGGCTAAACTATGCAAGCTACAGAGGAAAAGTATACAAAAAAGACCCAAGATCAAGGTACACATATTCCTTCAAGTGTGAGTCCAGAGCGTTCGTCAACACTCTCGCTACAAACGAGCAGTTTAAGTCAAGACTCGTCCGAGAAATGAAGAAGATCATCGAAATGTTATCAGATCCGCTCTGCGAACTGTTTGATCCACTCATCATAGATTACGACCTCATAGAAGTGAACGACGGTGTCTGTTGGTCGCTGAAAAACCGAGCCTTTGTGGAAAGCGCCATAAAAGAGTCAAATAGGTAAGATATCCCCCAGAGCGTTCTCTGTGTATGATCCCACCAAACATGCCGACCCAATGTATTTTCGCGAGATACTGGAGTACAGTTTTTCCCAAAGCGAGGTGTCGACTTTTTGTGAAGATTTTCTCAAGTTGTTAAATTATAAGAAGAAGCAGCACAAAGACACGGTGCCCTGCCTGGTTGGAGATGCCAACAGCGGGAAAACAAGCTTATTCTTCTCAATCCAGGGGCTCGTACACCACGGCAATATTGCAACTGTGACTAAGCAACGAGCTTTTAACAAAGCTATGATAAACCGGTTTACAGAAATCATCTTCATTGATGAAGCAGAAGAGAACACCTTGGACATTTCTGACTGGAAGGTGCTCACCCAGGGGGGCTATGCTGCTCATGATGTAAAATATCAGACTGCAAGATCGTTTATCAACAAATGTCCAATGCTGATCACAGCACAGCATAAGCTTCAGTTTGGCACAGTTCACCAACCTGCGATGGTTAAACGCTTTCGAACCTACCATTTTAAAAAGCTTCCAAATCCAAAGAAGAAAGCGGTATCGTGGCTGCGAAAGCACCCAATGGAATGTGTCGTGTGGGCTGCAGAGCAAGCTACAGGCTGTGCGAGTGAAGCTGAGACAGAAGACACAGACAGTGATGACGAGAATACCCAAAGCAAAGAAGGACGTCTGCAACAAAAAGAAAAAGAAGATATCCGAGTACTGTCACTCGGCTATCCACCAGTTCAAGAGACCACATCGGGAGAAGCAAGCGAGCAAGAGTGTTCAGAACAGTCGCATGGCGAACAAATTCCTGATTCAACAACAAATGACGTCCTCGGGGACTTGAGGCAAACCTTGAGTAGACCGGATGTCGGCAGTTTGCAGTACAGGCAGGTGGCGCACATGCTCCAAGACCAAGAGCGAAGTATTGCAATTAAAAAAGACTTCGCTGAAAAGCAGCACGAGTCGCGGAAAGCATGGCTCAGAGAGAGAGATGTGAGCACGCAGACCGCCGATTTGCTACCAGTGGATCCCGACGCAGATATGCCCACACCAATTGCACTAGAGCTGGAGAGCTTTTGCGACCGCCGAAGAGCACAAGAGGAACGTGATCGTCGCGAGAATGCACGTCAAGCATTCGAGGGCGTGTGGTTGAGAGGTACGGAGATCGAGCTACACGAATGTCAAGAGAAATTATGCGTTGTCCCAGATAGATCAGTCCATCCTCAGAAACTTGGAGGCATACCGAGAGATCCTCTTCGACAAGCTCAAGACCCACCACACCAACTTGGGAACTCTGAACACCAAAGAGGCAGTGGAGGAGCGCAGAAGAATGTCCGTAACACTAGGCATGCTAAGTGCCGAGGACCAGCATCTCGTGAGTCGTGTGGACGAGCCTCTCCCAGCAAAGAGAGATGGGCCAGCCCAAATGACGAGCCCACAATCGCAATGCAGCAAAGATGACTCCAGCAGCGACGAGGCGAGCCTTTTTATCACCCCTGAACCGCGTAGCCGTAAGGCACTAGAATCGTTGCATTCTGACGACTGTAAAATCTCAGATGAACTCCTTCGCAGTTGCACTACTCTAAAACGCAAGCGTGGCTCGAGCCAAAGAGAAAAGCCCAAAAAAGCCAAGAACACCTTTTTTTCAATTATTATTCTAACCAAACGTGATATAGTTTAGTTTATTACCGTTTTGATGCAACTCATTGGAAATCCTTGATGCATCGTGTTTGCCTGATGATATTTTGTACAACTGCAGTAAATGCTGATAAATGCAAATAAACATAGTTATCTATTGTTCGATAAATAGTGTCGTTCATCGAAATCAAATATTCTTTCATTTTTAGATTTGATTAACTTTCTTAAGCTAGGGGCATTTTCATTCCAGCCCTTTTCTTTAGGGAGTCCGCTGTTCTTCCACCTTGAAATTGGAAATCGTCGTCTCTCAAAATAGCAGTCCACTGTCCAAACCCGTGCCTAGCCATCCCTTCCTTTAGATAATCGTCCCCTTCTTTCGTGAATTTCAAAATATGACGAATTTTCCTGTGAGAGCGCAAGATTCGTTTAGGGAGGGCGTCGTTTTTGGGGGAGGAGTTGACATTTTGCACTCTTTCAACTGAAGGCCCGGCGTAGGAAGTGGAATCTCCGAGTCTTGCGTGGACGTCCTCGTCCATTTTTGAGCCCTTGGCACCTTTGAAGTTTTTGTAGGCACTCGTGACCCTTCAGAGCCACTTCTCTGGATCGTTGCTTCTGATAGTGAACTTTAGCAACAGCAGAGCTGTGTTTTTGGTCTTCCGACAAAATCCTCTGCTCTTCCCTAGTAAGCTCATTGACACTCGCGTTTCAAAGATTTGGCGATAACGCGTGGGATGGATGTACTTTCCAATTGCATTAAAAACAAGTTTGCTCATGATGTCCCCCAGTTTACCATGTTGGCCTCCATTTCTGTTGACGGGAACGAAATCGCACTGGGGCTTAAGCAAAGGTCTAACGTAAGAGATGTAGCCATTAAGCACTTGCATGTTTGCATCGGTCAGAATCAAAGAATTAAATCCATACTTTCCAGCAGTCTTGAACGTTTTCTGATCAACGAATCCACCCTTTTCGTTAGCTGTAGCAATCATGTCCACCGTCAAATATTGATAAGTCATGGGACGCGACCCCTTCACTTTGATGAACAGATTCATGGCTACAAATCTCGTGGCAAATGTCAAGTCCGAGGGGTTAACTTGAGCTGGACTCGATTTGCAAATCTTCACGGTATTTTCGTAGCGCGGCAGATGGAATTTCACGACCTCCAACAACTCCTCCATTGTTGCCCAGTGGCCTCTTGCTTCCAGTGTTTCAATGTCTAAATCTTGTGTCCACTGCAATCTCATCATCTTTGCAACAGTCTTTCGCGCTCTTTTGAGGTACAGTTCTGTTGCAGAGAACTTTCGAAAAACTGTATCTGATGCGCCATGAAGTTTTCTGAAGTCGATCATCTTTCAAGTACCACGGGGCCAAGGAGTGGAACTCTCTACCATCATCCATAAGGAATGAGCTCTCCCTTCCTTCTTTCAAAACGAAACTGAAAAACTATCTCTGTTATTTGTAATTAGTCTTTTATTCTTTTTTTTTTTTTTTTCTCTCATACAACTATACTTTTTCTTGTAACCTGTTGTGAAGTGTGTTAACGTGACTGTACTATACAGGCCTCTATTTAAACCAGCACTGCTGAATTAGGTGTGCCTGTTTAAACATAGTATATAAAAATAAAATAAAAAATAAAATAGAAATAACATCTATGTAGCCCAAACGCCCACCATGTCCTAGCTTGCATTCGTCTTGTAAGTAGTCGATAAACTTGAACAACGAGTTTGGAGAACACAAACTAAAGTCCACCACGTCAAAAGTCAACTCTTCCTCGTCTTCACAAGAAAATCTAAGAAACTTAAAGCATCTTGACACTATTTGTTGAGCTGCGCGATCTTTCTTCCAACCGCCACCACTTCCAGTCAACCATTTCGTGAATACTTCACCAATAACACACGATAACGAAAACGAGGGAAGTAACTTCACGGCATGCTTTGTGGTCTCACTTGTTTGATTTTGAATAGTGTTCATCATTGAAACATTTCTTGCTAGCTTTAGTGAATCTGTGATTTCTGTCAAATTGGGCTTTTCATCAAAATAAAAGAACCAACTGTGCTTGTTATTAACATGTTTTCTGCACCCTCTTTGACTGTGAAATCCATCATGTGTCATCCTTTTCCAAGTGAAGCCGTTTCGGTTTGGGTGATGCTCCATCGATATCCGACCAATTGACTTTGCACTTCTTGCTCATTTTGGCTTTTTAAGAGCATTTGGCCAACACGATCTCCTTGAAAGCTGAACCATAATCAAGGAGCTGATGACAAGCAAAGGAACTGCATATATGTTTATATTTGCCAAGGCATGCCCTTACTTGCCCGCCCTCATTACTATTGTGCAAAATTCATGACAGTGACATGCAAGCAAACTCGCCCAAGCAGGTCTGAGCGTGCCCTATTGTTTGCCTCATTTACAAAGGGTACTTTAATTTGGGAACAACATGGGAATGCATAGAAAAATGGTCCGAAATATGTTTCCAGATGACCAATTTGGGAACAATATGTTCTCTTCACCTAGAGGAACTTGGAACAAAAAGTATCCTACATTAGCAATTTGGGAACAATGTGTTCCATTCACAGATAGGAACTCGGAACAAAACAGTCATAAGTGTACAATTTAGGAACAATGTGTTCCATATGCAGAGAGGAACTCGGAACAAAACAGTCCTGAATGAACAATTTAGGAACAATGTGTTCCATTTACAGAGAGGAACTCGGAACAAAACAGTCCTGAATGAACAATTTAGGAACAATGTGTTTCATTTACAGAGAGGAACTCAGAACAAAACAGTCCTGAATGAACAATTTGGGAACAATGTGTTCCATTCACAGAGAGGAACTCGGAACAAAACAGTCCTAATTTATAAATTTGGGAACAATGTGTTCCATGCACTGATAGGAATTCGGAGCAAAACAGTCCTAATTTATCAATTTAGGAACAATGTGTTCCATGCACTGATAGGAATTGGGAACAAAACAGTCCTAATTTATCAATTTAGGAACAATGTCTTCCATTTACAATTGCGAAATCGGAACAAAATGCTCCCCTTTTACACTAGAGTGAAGATTCTGTTCCTATCTTGTAAAAAATGTGGTCCTCTTATAGTCAACAGGAACACAAAAACGAGGAACAGTCGATACTAGAGGAACGTTCCTTTTGGAATATAGGGTGAACAGCCAACGAAACTTAAAATCAGCGAAAAACAAGTCAAAGACTAAAGAAAAGCTCAATAATGCGTAAGTCAATCGCTTAGGTGAAATGGAAACAATCTTTAAAATCAGGTGAAGTCCTTTTCACTCAAAGGTAGCAAAACGCGCTATGATGAATTTTTGGGAAATGTATAGAAGCAGAAGCAGAGGCAGAAGCCGAAGCAGAAGCGGAAGCAGAAGGACAAGCAGACGCAGACGCAGAAGCAGAAGCAGAAGCAGAAGCAGAAGCAGAAGCAGAAGCAGAAGCAGAAGCAGAAGCAGAAGCAGAAGCAGAAGCAAAAGCAGAAGCAGAAGAAGAAGTAGGCTACAAAAACACCCTGGCGCAAATCGCATCATCTCCTAATTAGAATCTACTTGAAGTGCTAACATAGCACAACCTATTGCTGCAAACCGCGGCCCCAAAAGTGCCCGCGAAGCCAAGCTATGGCAAATTTGGCAAGGACACCTAAATCGCACATATTTCTGAGATTTTGCACAGGGTGAAACCAAGGGAAACTCCCCAAAAATGTAGGCTAAAAATCACCCTGGCGCAAATTGCATCATCTCCTAATTAATATGCACTTAGAGTGAAAACATAGGACAACATTTTGCTGTAACCCGCGGCTCCAAAAATGCCCGTAAAGCCGAGCTATGGCAAATTTGGCAATGACACCTAAATCGCGCATATTCTCAGATTTTCCAAAGAGGGGAAACCAACAAAAACTCCCCAAAAATGTAGGCTAAAAATACACCCTGGCCCAAATGGCATCATCCCTTAATTAGTATGCACTTGAAGTGCAAATATAGGACAACATTTTGCTGCAAACTGCGGCTCAAAAAGTGCCCGTAAATCCGAGCTATGGCAAATTTGGTAAGGATACGTAAATCGCGCAATTTCTGAGATTTTGCAAAGGGGGGAACAAAGGGAAACTCCCCAAAAATGTAGGCTACAAAAACATCCTGGCGCAAATGGCATTATCTCCTTATTTGTATGCTCTTGCAGTGAAAACACAATACCACATTTTGCTGCAAACCGCGGCTCCAAAAGCGCCCGTAAAGCCGAGCTATGGCAAATTTGGCAAGGACACCTAAGTCGCGGATGTTCTGAGATTTTGCAAACGGGCCACCAAGTAAAATTCTTCAAAAAAGTAGGCTACTAAATCACGCTAGCGCACCTCGCATCATCTCCTCATTTGTATTCCTTTGAAGTGCAATCATAGCAGAACATTTTGCTACAAACCGCGGCTCCAAAAGTGCCCGTAAAGCCGAGCTATCGCAAATTTGGCAAGGACATCTAAGTCGCCGATTTCCTGAGCTTTTACAAAAGGGCCACCAAGGGAAACTTCTCAAAAAAGTAGGCCACAAAACCACCCTACCACAAATCGCATCACTTCCTAATTAGTATGTTCTTAAAGTGGAATCATAGCACAACATTTTGCTACCAAACGGCGACTCCAAAAGTGCCCGTAAGGCCAAGCTTTGGCAAAGTTGGCAAGGACACCTAAGTCGCGCACTTTCTGAGATTTTGCGTAGGGACCACCAAGGGAAACTCCCCAAAAACACAGGATACAAGACCACCCCAGTGGAAATCGCATCATCTCCTAATTAGTATGCACTTGAAGTGCATTCATAGTACAACATTTTGCTGCAAACCGCGGCTCCAAAAGTGCCCGTAAAGCCGAGCTATAGCAAATTTGGCAAGGACACCTAAGTCACGCATTTTCTGCGATTTTGCAAAGGGGCCACCAATGGAAACTGCTAAAAAATGTAGCCTACAAAAACACCTTGGCGCAAATCTCATTATCTCCTACTTTGAATACAGTTAAAGTGCAATCATAGCACAACATTTTGCTGCTAACCGCGGCTCCAAAAAAGCCCGTAAAGCCGAGCTATTGCAAATCGGCAAGGACACCTAAGTCGAACATTTTCTGAGGTTTTGCAAAGGGGCCACCAAGGGAAATTCCTCAAACAATTAGGCTACAAAAACACCCTGACGCAAATCTCATTATCTCCTAATTTGTATACACGTAAAGTGCAATCATAGCAGAACATTTTTCTGCAAACTGCGGCTCCAAAAGTGCCCGTAAAGCCGAGCTATAGGCGGATTCATGCTGACGTCATTGTTTACATTTTTTGCTCATTTGCATACGGCTTTGCGCATAGAAGGAAACATGTTAGATATGAATTGACTTCAGGCAGCTAAAGAGCTAGTGAAACATAGTGCATGGTGAAATTTAGAGCTCTTAGGGTGTAATATTCAAGGAGAAATTGTCTTTCAAAAACTGCAAAATTTCTGGGTGGCAAAAGCGCTAATGAGCTCATACATTCTTTGTTAAATTTTGAGTTTTTAAACCCGTGTTGCGCAAAAAGTATACAATACATCAGGCTCATATTCACTGGCAGAGTTAATCGTACTATGACCTTTCAATATTCAGAACTGATTTATTTGTAACTCCATCAAAAACTGAATTGCTTATGCTAATGAGGCAAATATTGTAAACAAGGATTGCCCTATAGCAAATTTGGCAAGGACACCTAAGTTACGCATTTTCTGCGATTTTGCAAAGGGGCCACCAATGGAAACTCCTCAAAAATGAAGGTTGCAAAAATACCTTGGTGTAAATCGCATTATTTCCTAATTTAAATGGACTTGAAGTGCAATCATAGCAAAACATTTTGCTGCAAACCCCGGCTCCAAAAGTGCGCGTAAAGCCGAGCTGTTGCAAATTTGGCAAGGACATCTAAGTCGCCCATTTCCTGATCTTTTACAAAAGGGCCACCAAGGGAAACTTCTCAAAAAAGTATTCTACAAAACCACCCTACCACAAATCGCATCATTTCCTAATTAGTATGTTCTTAAAGTGGAATCATAGCACAACATTTTGCTACAAAACGCGGCTCCAAAAGTGCCCGTAAGGCCAAGCTTTGGCAAAGTTGGCAAGGACACCTAAATCGCGCACTTTCTGAGATTTTGCGTAGGGACCACCAAGGGAAACTCCCCAAAAACACAGGATACAAGACCACCCCAGTGCAAATCGCATCATCTCCTTATTAGTATGCACTTGAAGTGCATTCATAGTACAACATTTTGCTGCAAACCGCGGCTCCAAAAGTGCCCGTAAAGCCGAGCTATAGCAAATTTGGCAAGGACACCTAAGTCACGCAATTTCTGCGATTTTGCAAAGGTTCCACCAATGGAAACTGCTAAAAAATGTAGGCTACAAAAACACCTTGGCGCAAATCTCATTATCTCCTAATTTGAATACACTTAAAGTGCAATCATAGCACAACGTTTTGCTGCAAACCGCGGCTCCAAAAAAGCCCGTAAAGCCGAGCTATTGCAAATTGGCAAGGACACCTAAGTCGAACATTTTCTGAGATTTTGCAAAGGGGCCACCAAGGGAAATTCCTCAAAACATTAGGCTACAAAAACACCCTGACGCAAATCTCATTATCTCCTAACTTGTATACACTTAAAGTGCAACCATAGCAGAACATTGTGCTGCAAACTGCGGCTCCAAAAGTGCCCGTAAAGCCGAGCTATAGCAAATTTGGTAAGGACACCTAAGTCACGCATTTTCTGCGATTTTGCAAAGGGGCCACCAATGGAAACTCCTCAAAAATGAAGGCTGCAAAAATACCTTGGTGTAAATCGCATTATTTCCTAATTTAAATGGACTTGAAGTGCAAATATAGCAAAACATTTTGCTGCGAACCCCGGCTCCAAAAGTGCCCGTAAAGCCGAGCTATTGCAAATTAGGCAAGGACACCCAAGTCGCCCATTTTCTGTGATTTTGCAAAGCGGCCACCAAAAGAAAATCCTCATTTATATTTCACTTGACTCGTTAACATTCCTAAACATTTATATTACAATTTACTTATTTATCTGTTTAAAGCATTTTCACGCTGCACGAAAACATGCATTGGATTTTTTATCCAGCTGGGTCCCTTGTGAGTTTCGTTTCTTCTTCGTTGAGTTCACTTGAAAACTGACCCGAAGAGTAGTATAGGCTCACGGTATCGTTTACGTTAAGGACCTTTTTACTGCTGTAAGACCATCTTCGCAATGGTCTTCTCGATTTTTGAATGCTCTGAATACTTTTGAAGTCTACGACGTCTTTGATTGTTTGTCATCTTTCTGTGCCAGTGGAGATGTATTGCTTTACTTCAGTACCAGCTTCAGCGACACGAAAGGTGCATACAGTCGTTGATCGAACCTGCCCGCTTTTTATAACATGGGCTCGAGAAAGATGGATATAACGAACTTGAGGAAACAAAATACACCGCAGCAAATGAAAGCAGAACAGCTGATGCCGCGGCTTTGCGCAAGTATATCAGGTAGAAAATACGAGAACACACAACCAAGGTGAGGAAGTGGCTTATTGCACAGGATTTTCTTTAATGTACAGAATCAAAATAAAAGTGAATAATGATCATCGCTGTGAATTTTCCAATTTAAGCAACTGGAAAGAAGAAGCCTCATAGCATAGAAGAAGGCTCATAGCTCAGTTGGTAGAGCATCGCACCGGTATCGCGGAGGTCACGGGTTCGAATCCCGTTGAAGCCCTGATTTTTTTCAGGCTTCTTCTTTCCAGTTGCTGAAATTGGAAAATTCACTGCGATGATCATTCTTCACTTTCATCTATAACCGCAGTTCAAATATATGAATTATTTCATATATACTTACATCATTTCACTCCTGACGGGAAGATATGAACTCAACAAATTGACCTCGCTCCCAATGTGTGACTTCATAGCTCAGTTGGTAGAGCATCGCACCGGTATCGCGGAGGTCACGGGTTCGAATCCCGTTGAAGCCCTGATTTTTTTTTCAGGCTTCTTCTTTCCAGTTGCTTAAATTGGAAAATTCACTGCGATGATCATTCTTCACTTTCATCTATAACCGCAGTTCAAATATATGAAGTATTTCATATATACTTACATCATTTCACTCCTGACGGGAAGATATGAACTCAACAAATTGACCTCGCCCCCAATCTGTGGCTTCATAACTCAGTTTGTAGAGCATCGCACCGGTATAACCGCAGTTCAAATATATGAATTATTTCAAATATACTTACATCAGAATCAAAATACTTGCTGACCTTAACAACATTTTATAGCTAACCGCAAACCGCTTTTGCTTAGGCCTAAATCGCTATTTTTAAAGCATTTTTTACAATGTCGCATAGGACTAAATTGTTATTATTTTAAGCAGGTTTTAGTCTGCTCTTTAATTTTAAAGGCTGAATACGCCATAAAAATGAATATTAGATTTCGTTTTTCCGGAATTGGCCCTTAAAATCGCTTCTTTTTCTATGTCTTTTTAAACTCGATGCATTTTCCGTATTTTGGACCTAAAATTCGAAAAAAAAAATTTAAAAGAATGCGAGACAAAAAAATGGCAAATTTTATAGTTATTCAAAGCGGATAAGTCTCAAAGGGACTCTATTGTTTTGGCTATTGTTTAGTTAAACAAAGAACTGTATGCATAATAAATGTATGGGGTTATACGGAAATCTTGCCCCGGTAAATAAGTTATTCAGAATTAACAAATCGTAACGTACATATAAATTTGATGCGGACAAAATTAACAGATTGAAGATCGGAACGTTGAATTGTAAGGGTTTAGCAGACGAAAAGAAAAGAAAAGACTTCTTCAATTGGCTTCGGCAAAAAAAAACTTGACATATATTGTTTACAGGAGGCGCATATTCAAAATAGCAAAAGAGAAGAAGCAAGGTGGAAATCCCAATGGGACTATGAGGCTTTCTTTGGCAGCTTGGACAGCAAAGGTTGTGGGGCTATTATTCTATTTAACAATACATTTGAATATGTGTTACACAATGTTATTAGTGATCAACAAGGCAGATATATCATTTTAGATATTTCTATTTTTCAGCAACTTTGCACCATGGTTACTCTGTATGGTCCAAACACAGACTCGCCCGAATTCTTCACAAATCTGAAAGAAAATCTAATCAATCGGGAGCTGTCAAATGAACCTATAATATTATGCCGGGACTGCCCGTTGTGTTAAATTACCATAGTGACACGATAAATTACTTAAAAGAAAACAGTCCGAATGCTCAAAAATCTGTCCTTGAGTTGATGGATACTTTCGAGTTGGACGATGTATATAGAGACCAGGAACCAGCTGGACGTAGCTATACCTGGAGTGCGTACAGTAATTTAAAGCAAGCAAGACTAGATTATTTTCTCGTATCTACTGATCTAGCAGGTTTAGTGGAGTCGATTCAAACCTGTGCTGGCTATCGCACGGATCACTCATTAGTAGTTAGTTATGAATATGATCTTTACACATCAGGAGAGGGGCAGAGGGTTCTGGAAATTCAATAATTCTTTATTGTCAGATCTGGCATATGTGAAACTTGTCAAGGATTGTATCAATGAGACGGTTGATGAATACAAAATTAATGGTGACATAGAACATGTTTGACACTCTTAAGCTTAAAATTCGGGGCAAACTGTTTCTTATGCAACATGGAAGAAAAAGAGCAAAATAAGACTGAAAATTTTCATGAAAAAGAAATTAATTCTCTCCAGCAGAGCTTAAATGTATCTCCCTGAGAAGAAACAAAAAGGAAACTCAACCAAAAACAAAATGAGTTACAAGAACTGAGAGAATATAAAATGCGTGGTATAGCTACAAGGTCAAAAGCTAATTGGATTACAAGGGGTGCAAAAAGCACTAAGTACTTTCTGAATTTGGAGAAAAGACATTACACAAACAAATTAATTCCTAAGCTAGTTTTAGAAGATGCTACCGAAATCACAGACCAAAAAGATATAATTAGGGAGCAGGAGCGCTTTTATGAAAAGCTTTACACCTCCATGGAAACTCAACTCACGGTAGATCATTTTACCACCTTTTTCAATCAAGATAATAGAAGAGCGAAATTGACTCCTGAAGAAAAGGACTCTTGCGAGGGTAACATTTCTGCTAAAGAATGTTTAGATGCCCTAAAAAGCATGGGCGATGGAAAAAGTCCTGGGATGGATGGTTTTACTGTGGAATTTTATAATTTTTTTTTGGAAGGACCTCTGTCATTATTAAGTGCGGTCAGTTAATTTCTCATCTAGCATTGGCGAAATGTCCGTCACTCAGAGAAGCGCGCTTATAACTACCTTACCTAAGCCAAATAAGACAAAGTTTTATCTAAAAAAATTGGACACCGGTATCTTTACTTGGAGTCGATTATAAAATAGCTTCAGCTGTTATCGCAAATCGTATTAAGAAGGTTCTTCCAACCATCATATCGCACACCCAAAAAGGCTTTCTTAAAAACAAGTCAATTGCCGAAAATACTAGGCTAATTTACGATATTATACATAAATTAAATTCCAATAACCAAGAGGGCCTATTGCTATGAATTGATTTTGAAATAGCACCCGATTCTGTAGAATGGAACTTTCTTGACGGAGCCTTAAAGTTTTTTTAATTTTGGAGAGTCCTTGAGGCGGTGGGTTGAAACCTTTTACAAAAATATAAATATTTCCGTTTTATACAATGGTCATAGCTCTAATTCCTTTTCGGTGTCAAGAGGTGTTAGACAGGGAGACCCACTATCGCCATACCTTTTTATTATTTGCGCTGAACTTCTTGCAGATGCGATAAAGCAAAACGGTCAAATTAATGGCATCACCGTTAATAATGAAGAATTTTTACTCGGACAGTATGCGGATGACACTTTTTTCCTTTTAGATGGAACTCAAATCTCACTTTCCCAATGTCTAGACACCTTGGAGCTCTTTGGAGAGTGCTTAGGTCTGAAGGTGAATGTAGAAAAAACAAAGGCTGTATGGCTGGGTAATAAGAGATTCTCAAAGGACATATTACTTCCGGAGAAAAATTTAGCATGGGTATTTAGTGAACCCTTTGACATCCTAGGGAGAACGTTTTTTGTAGAAACTTAGCAAATAGTGGAGTACAATTACAGAAGCTAGATGAGGTCAGAAAGCTTTTAGACTCAGGGTCCTGGAGACTTTTGAGTATTATAGGCAAAATGCAGGTAATTAAGTCACTTGCAATATCTAAATTCGTACATCTCTTCACAACACTTCCTACTCCAAATGACTCTTTTCTTAAAGAACTGGAAACACTCTTCTTCTCTTTTATTTGGGATGGAAAGGGCGATAAAATAGCAAGGAAGATAATCATTAACGATGTAGAAAATATGGGATTGAAGACGACCGACATTCGATCATTTGCCAAGGCTCTTAAGATCTCCTGGATCAAAAAAGTATGGGACGTTAATTATCAGGAAGACTGGAAAAGACTCTTGATTTCTGATCGTCTTTACTGGAATGATGTTTGGTTACTAAACAAAAGATCATTATCACCCCTGGCTTGTTCTTTTGTGGAAAATACTTTCTGGAGGAATGTTGTTGAATCATGGGCAGAGTATGTTCAGGAAACTGTAGGAGCCAGCGATATTTTGTCTCGACCACTATGGAATAATGTTTTTATTAAGATAGAAAATAAATTTGTGTTTTATAAGTCGTGGTACAAAACAAAAATTACGCTACGTCAATGATCTTGTAGACGAATCTGGCGTTTTTATGTCACCAACCGAATTGATTAACAAGTTTAACCTAAAGTGTACCTTCTTACAAGCTTATGGCATTATCTGCGCAATTCCAAGCTCATGGAAGTCAAGGATTAGAGAGTTTGGTAAACGGTTACTCGTGGTTAAATCTGAAAATATAGAGATATTATTTAAGACAAAAAAGGTGACCAGTTTTACTTATGATAGTTTGCGAAAATCGGTTGCCACACAGCCAACTAGGGTGCAGCGTAAATGGGATAAACTTTTACCATCTCCGGTCGAAGATTGGTCTACCTATTACAGTATCCCTTTTTTAATGCACGAGTGCTAGCAAGCTAAGAAGCTTTCAATATAGGATATTCCATAGAACTATTGGAACAAATGTATTGCTAATGAAAATGGGAATCAAGGATCACGATGATTGCTTTTTTTGTGACAGTAAACCAGAAACCATAGAGCACCTCTTTTGGTACTGTGACTGGATATTCCCCCTCTGGAAATAATTGTATTATTTTAGTGGTCAAGTTTTTCATACATAAATGCAAAATGGAGGGACGTAACCCCGATTTTGCTGGCATACAGAGCTACCTTAAGTTTAATTATAGTATTGAAAAATTTGCATGTGACTTTGCTTTGTAGGATAAATTTTTATGTAAGTGGAAACAGATGAAAAAATTATTCTGTCAATAAATGATGTAATGTCTTGTATCGTAAGTAGCTTAAGTATTGTACCGTATTCTATGTAAGTATTGTAATGTAAGTATTGTAATGTAAGTAATGTAAGTATTACCCTGAACAACCTGGAACTTTTAAATGCGCACGCGCGCGATGTAAAACATGTCCTTTCATTTACAACGTTGAGAAATTGTCGGGACCCAAGCGATCCATTAAGATCACAGATCAATTTACCTGTACCTCAGCCAATGTCATCTACTGTATAACTTGCACTCTTTGCAAAAAGTTATATATCGGCGAAACAGGTAGACGACTAGGCGACCGTTTCTGAGAACACCTTCGCGACGTAGAGAAAGACGATAAAGACGCTTCTAAACCGGTTGCTAGACACTTTAATATGCCGAATCATTCTAAGCAACATATGACAGTCTGCGGCCTCTCCCTACATCAAGGAGGCACAGAAAGCCGTAAAACTCTTGAACAAAGATTTATTTTTCAAATCGGCACTCTTAATCCTCACGGTATCAACGAACGCTTTTCATTCAACTAATTCATTCTGTTGTTTTTCACGTTGCCAGGCACCAACCAATAGCGTAGCTCCACATTTCTGTATATAAACCACACACAACCCACAATTCCTTGATTCGCTCCGACGAAGGGCTAACGCTCGAAACGTCAGTTTCCGAATCTCTTTACGGTGGACAATTCACATTATCAACCCAGTTGATAAAACCAAATTATATTACCCTGAGAGTAGAGTTATTGTAATGTCAGTGGTGTAATAGCTATATTGTAAGTAATGTAAGTAGTTATTTGTTTTGCAAATAAAAAAAGGATTCTATCAAAAAAAAATATGGTACTTGTTACAGGTGGTCTTCTTATCACTGAAACATGGCAAGTAAACCGGGAAGTGATGACGACGGTAGGTTTCTCTCTTTTTTATATTTTTCTAGCGTTTAGGCTTATATAAAAGCTTTATAGTGTGTTTTCATGATGTCAGCTTGACTTCCGCAAATATATTAGGACTGATATTTTCCCGTTTTGTCTTTGATTATCAGATTTTTGAAGTTGCAATAGCTGTTATCGGAGTTGAGCCCGCTGTCAAATATTCCTTTGTTTAGAGCGGCACACAAACGAGGCTAAAGGGTCAATACAATGCAGTATTGACCCTTTCGCCTCGTTTGCATGTCAAACCGCTGATAACTGCGATAAGAGCTATTCCAAGTTGGGCGTCATTAAGGTAAGCCTTTGTCACTTTGGAAGCCATCTTGGACTGAAAGCCTGGCCTGGTGCCTAAGTATGGATACATGACGTGCTTACCGCCTTTAAAGTGCCACTATGATGAAATTTTCGATACCCAGTTCTTTACATTTTCGAACACAATAGGTCTTTCCTAGATATCTTGCCAAATTTCAATCTATTACGAACATTAGAACTCGTGGTTTTTGGACCTTTATTTCCGAGAATTTACGGCCGCCATTAATTTCCCTTGTTCCAAGTCTTGGTTGAGAATTGGATAAAATGACGTCATTTTCTCAAAAATACCACACGGGTTGAAATTATAATAACAACAAATGTCGAAAATTGCACGAATATATGAGCCAAAGTTTTTGTTATTCTTTATGCGAATTGCTGTGCTAATTGTTATTATAATTTCAACCCGTGTGGTATTTTTGAGAAAATGACGTCATTTTCTCCGATTCTCACCAAGACTTGGGACAAGGGAAATAAATGGCGGCCGTAAATTCTCGGAAATAAAGGTCCAAAAACCGCGAGTTCTAATGTTCGTAATAGATTATAATTTGGCAAGATATCTAGGAAAGACCTGTTGTGTACGAAAATGTAAAAAAATGGGTATCGAAAATTTGATCATAGTGGCACTTTAAGTGCGGACCCTGACTTGATCCTTAATTACGTTTTCGGAATTCTTATAAGTTATTGCTGTAGAGAGACAATAATGTTTGTGAGAAACATCTTTCATCATTGGTTTCCTGGCTTAGAAAAAAATCTTATCTAAAAGGTCTTACTAAAATTAATCGCTTAAGTTTGCTTCAATTGACTAGTTTGTCTTGATAGTACTAGCAAAATAAGTCTTCAGTGACAAATGAGCAAGTGCTCTATCTATAGCAGGGAAAAATACATTTGTAAATGTCTAAACAACGAAGTGCACTAGAAACGTAAAAAGAAATGGCTCGCAAAAATGGGCTCGAGCTCGCGACAGTGGCTCGCGGCTCGCAGCTCGCGGCTCCGGCTCGCAGGCTCGCACATTAGTTACTCTCCTTTGCAAAATCTCAGAAAATGCGCCACTTAGGTGTCCTTGCCAAATTTGCCATAGCTTGGCTTTACGGGCACTTTTGGAGCCTCGGTTTGCAGCAAAATGTTGTGCTATGATTGCACTTCAAATGCATACTAATTAGGAAATGATTCAATTTGCGCCAGGGTGTTTTTGTCACTTATGTCCAGGATTGAACGCAGTTACAAATTTTGCAAATTTTACGATTTTTCGTTTTAGCTTCAAATGTAACAAATTTTGCGAGTATTTGTTTAACTCTACAAGATATATGAAAAATCCGCTGCCTCAACGATTTTTTGATACGTTGTGCCGAAATTTACAACTTTATGCTAATAGATAGAAGAGCAAGCGCCGGCTAGCGGATTTTACAAAAATTACAAAATTTACGATTTTTCGCTAACTTCACAATTTCTCAATGAGTCATTGTGAAATTTGCGATTTTTTGCACTTCTTTGTAATGCAAATTCCACCCTCTAGTGCCGACCTGCGGATTTTACAAAATTTGCGATTTTTCGCAGTTAATTAACATAACACGAAAAGACCGCCAAATAATGTACTCTCTGTAACGAGAAAGCGGGATGAAAATATGCCATTATCGCATACATGTTACACACAAAACAAGATAACAAGCTGCATGTTCCCCTGGTTTAAGGCGTTTGTTTTGACCGAGTATCTTATTCAAAACGGGTTACGGAGAAAGCGAGCGGAGTGATATGAAATTAACATAACGCATCGCAAGCAAAACATTACACGAGATAAGCGTTTCTTGTCGCCCGAGTATCTATTCCACCTTCTTCTCAGCGTGCGTGTCTATTTAACAAATAAAGAAGCCTAAGCTGTGTATTACACTGTGATAAAACACGATGGTCATTTGAGAACACGAGGGAAATGTAGAAAACACGAGCCGCAGGCGAGTGTTTTCTAAATTTATCGAGTGTTCTCAAATGATCGGAGTGTTTTATCACAGTGTAATACACAGCTTAGGCTTCTTCATTTGCTTTAAAATATAGATTTTACGCGCGCAAAACAATAAAACACGCATTTTCTATGTTTTATACTCTGATAAAACATAGGTTTTTGACCAATCAGAGCGCGCGCAGGGTCCTATCTATATTTTAAAGGAAGATAAAACGGGAGGAGAATATTCCATTCCACTGAACACTCTTTGTATTCGAGTATCTGTTCCACCTTCTTCTAAGCGTGCGTGTCTATAGAAAGATAAAACAGGAGAATATTCCATTCCACTGAACACTCTTTGTATTAACCTTGTAGCAAAGCGGACAAATATGAGAAGGGTAGTATTACTTCAGGAAAAGTGACGAGCAATATAAGATTATAACACAGTAATGTTTCACATGCTGCTCCCGCAGCCCGACGGCGTAGAATCGATACATTACTTTCATCAAGAATGTTTTCAAATGGTGCTACGCAGTCCTACAGTGTGGCGGACAAATATGAGATTATTGAAATACAAAAATGGATAACACAGTAATGTTTCACATGCTGCTCCCGCAGTCCCACAGTGGTCATGATTAACATAGTAACCGTATTATAGTGACTGTATATAAAAAACACGAATACACCTCGTTCTTTCATCCACTGTGGCGGACAAATATGAGAAGGGTAGTATTACTTCAGGAAAAGTGACGAGCAATATAAGATGAACACAAAAATGGATAACACAGTAATGGTTCGGTGTGCGACACTTGCAGACTGCAGACTGTAGACTTTTTAACTAAAATATTGTATTCCATTTCCATTACCAATAGCTAACCGTAAACAGGCTGACCTGAGTGCTATTCAGGCTAACCTGACTGATATTCAGGCTAACCAGAGTGCTATTTAGACCTAAATGTAGTCTGCAGTCTGCAAATGTCGCACACCAGTAACGGTTCGTTCTGAACCATTGGTTGTATGCAGAATAGTTTTAGTATTGATTGCATACTTTTGGTAAGTGTTTTGCAGCTTGCGTCGGAATGTGTATTCGTTATAAAGTGTATATAATAAGTTTTGTGAAAGTTATTGCAAAAGTACATGAAATTAACAGTTTGTGTCAAAGTCAAACAGTTTTTTCTCGAATTGCTAGGGCATAACCACAATATATGTTATCACCTTTTTTGTTACAGAATTTCATTTCATACAAACCTCAATAGGAGGGGGGTGCAGATATTAAATGGAATGGCCCATAGCAGTAACCTTGAGCAAAAGTGCTTTCAGCGATGTTTACTTTTAGCGGACGCCAATCCCAGACAGGAAATTTTTTTTTTCACCATTCTACAACCACGCCGCTACACTAAAATAGTCCTATAATACTCTTATATCAAAGCAACCTTCAGAGGAGGTTACGAAAGCGAAGACAATTGGAAATTGTTATCCCCTAATGTTGTAAGAACATTTCATGACGCTAACATAACGGAATGCCTGTTGATATGAGGAGGTCAGCGGCGTGAATTCGAACCGCCATGATGCAGATTATGCATAGTAGCATAGGATTTCTTAGTGTTATCTTCATTTGTCTTCCTTTTGTGCATAATGACTCTGTAAGTCTGGATACCTATGAAGTGTTTGTGCTAAAACCAGCACATTGCTTGTAAGTAATCGCCTTATCGGTTCATTTCCACATCGTTGCCTTCATTTTCAATGTCATTCCTGTTTACTAGCTCCATATATTTGTATTTGCAGAAAACACACCATAACAATCTATATGCTGCTTTCTTTATTGACAACCGTCTTTAAAGACTACGGACACTTCATTTCAGAGAATTCTATATTAAGGGACTACTTTGTATGCCTGGATCTGTGAGTTTAATGTTGGAACTACTTTTGAAATTCGCAGAGAGCAAACGTGGAATAACCTTTGTTGCGCGTTGTAGCCCATGCAGAAAGATATCAAAAATGCCCAATTTATTTCCACATACAAAATAGGTATTCGAACAACCGTATCCCTATTAAAGGACATTCCACTGTCGTGCTCAGTAAATAATGTTTTACCCAATGTCATGAAGTTAATGTTAACTGAGTAAATTGAATAAACATTCTAGTTTCATGTGAAGTGAGGGTGCAAGGCATTTCACATTAATGTTCTGGTATAAAATTACATTTACTTTTTAAGGGCTGTCAAAAGATACGTTAGAAAAATGCATACATTTCCAAATTTACCTAAATATTGCAGTTCTGGTAATTTTCATGTATGACATTTATTTGACCCTTTGAATAATTTCCTAGAATTCATTGATAGGCTACGGAATTTTCATCAACTAGACGCTCTAAGAGCGTTTACTCGGGCCTCGCTACGAATATTCGTATTGGACGCTAAATATTAAAACAAATAAATTAATCACGATATTTTAGCACGACTGTATTATTCATCAGTATATCCATTAGTGGCTTCGTCTGGTACCCTCCTAATCCAGTCGCAAGTTGTGAGTTTCAATCAGTTTGGTTCAAGAATCAAGCACAGCTGTCTACACATTTATGGAGAACTTGATTGCAAAGGATTTTCCAGGTCTTTTTACAACTTTATGGCGATTACATTGTACATGCTAGTAAAAATTGTACGAAGTTCATTTACTGGTCGCAGCGATCCGAGTGAATTGCTGGAATTGTGCAGCTGCACATCTTTGCCAACCAAAACAAATCATGATAAAGATAAAACAACAGCCTAACGACAAGGCGTCAAATTACACTGAACAGAATTCGCATAAACTTTCAAGTTGCGCGTTTTTTCGCGGATAACTTCCGAGAATTTGCGACCCTTAACTAGTTTATAAAGAAATATTCAAGCTACATATTTTTATTGAATTAAGGCAGGTGTATCTTTAAAAACAAACTAATTTATAAGGGAAGATGGGACATTCTGTTTTGCTATGTTGGTTTCGTACTCGTCTAGTCCATGTCACGCAACATGATTTAACAGTAAACACAGTTTCCTCGAAGTATTAGTGATTGCTAAGACTGCTAAGTATTTTTTAACTACTAGTGAAAGAAATTGAATTGGCTAACCTATCGTCAATGCAGATTTTGCTTAGGACTTCAAGAACATTGGTTCGTCATTAATCCCGCACAATTCCCCGCACAATCGAAGCCGTTCTAATTTTCCCGGGCAATTTGCCTCCAAAATCATACAATGATATCTTCTTTTTTTTTCACCTTACTAGAAAGCCAACTAACTTGAAGGTACGATATTTCATTCAAGTTACCGAAGGTCTTACCTTTCCAAATTTGGAGATCGACATATTTTGCGCGGTGAAAGAAAGAAGTCGCATGTTTTAATATTAAAGCTACAAGTCCAACAACGTTTTCGTATTGAGCTCGTTTCATTGCAATATGATTTGTTTTACTGTAATGTTCAAATAATAACAGCAGTAGCTACATACCGTCGTTGACTCCCTATTTTTTGGTCAGAATTTTTGTAGTTTGGACTCATTCCGCGATCGGCTCAGTTGTTATCTCACGAGAACGTTTCAAGCATAAACTTTGCTTACCTGGCTGTCTTTCAAGCACTATAATTCGTGGACTGACCCCTATGGCAAGCCAAGCATGACAAAAGTGGGTTGAGTTCAAAATCACCTATCGAGTCTCAGTGATCGATGTGTGAGATTGAGAAATCACTGTGTGAGATTGGAAAATCACTACGTGAGATTAGAAAATTACTGTATGAGAAATTAAAATTGCTATACGAGAATGAAAAATGTCATGCGAGATCATAATTACCAATTGAGAATGAAAAACTGCCATGTGAGATTTATATTAACTGTTGACAACGAAAAATCGTTCTGTGAGAAAAAGAAATCACTACTCGAGATTATCGATTGGTTTTTCTGAGCCGGTGAGACATAACTGGTCAGCGGAGAGTATTTTGGCGGGATTTTCTCTCCCTCGTGAGATCCCCTCGTGATCAAAATGGCGCAGCAATCACAACAGCAACTCCGTCATCTTCTTGAGGAAGTTCGAGTATTAACGGAACAAATGTCTCAGTCAAATTAATCGAATGTTAATGCTGAAGTGTCTCGTGTTTTTGGACGCTCGCAAGGTAGACAAGGTAATCCAAGCTCGAGCTTCAATCAAAATGCAAGTCCCGCAAGTTCCTTGCATTTTAGACGAATTGCAAACATGAGACGACTTGGAACCTCCAGAAGGACAAATAGGTCAAGACCAAAAGGGAAACCAAAAGAAAACACTCCATTCCTGTGCGACTTAGTCTTGCTACCTGGCCCATCAGTCAATGCTGTGCCGTGACAAGGAAGAAGAGTGGCATTGACAGAGCGCGGACATGTCCTCAATGCATGTCAGTTTGATAAAGCCATGAACGAAGTACAAGTTGAGACCACCATCATGGAGGTGTTTGGAGAAACCATCCCTCGCCTTGTGGATATAGAAATCCTTATGTCAGTCCATAACAAGCTTGTTAAGCCAACGCTTGCACCAGGCCAGGAAGGGATTACTGGTGTAATTTTGCATCAGCTTTTCAAGAACAAACCCATATATGTGAGGCCAAATCGAGTGTTGCTGCCCGATCTATCAGAGGTAAGATTCGATGAAAGTCGACTTCATTTTTTATGTAGTGGATGAGAATATGTAAGTAATTAACGAGTAATTAGGCAATTATTCGAATCATGCCCAATACTGCATCTCCCATGTGTTGAAAAATTACGTTGTTGCACTCTTACGAAATGCAGACTCTTGAGACAAAACATTTTTCATTTCATTAATGCTGACTTAAGTTTATTCTTAGAATTTTCTAACTGCTAAGTTTTGGACATTCAAGAACAATCTAGAATTTTCCGGAGTTTTACTGTACCGGTTTTAACAGGTTTTTGTAGATTGCGTAGCAAGTCCCTCGTCAGTTTTTTGTAATTGCGTCAGATTAAAAACTTTTGACTTGACTGTTTGATAGTTCGTCGTTGGTGTTTTCTTGTCCACGGCGGGGTGGTTTTTGCGCCGTTTTTCAACAGGTTATGGGCCCAGGGACGAAGTCGCTGCGTCGCTGAAGTTGTTTTCGTGTTGAATTGAAGCGAATTTCTGGCTGTGTTGCCTGGCCTTGTCATTAATTCATAAAAACAAAGATGGCGTCTGAATCTTTGAAGTCCACCGTGAATGCTGTTGTTCCTTTGAACGGGAAGAATTATCCAACGTGGAAAGTACAGTGTCGAATGGCTCTGATGAAAGAAGGGTTATGGAACATTGTTGATGGTACTGAAGCTGCTCCTGGTCCGGAGAATGATAGGTACACGAAGTTCCTCGCACGAAGAAATCGAGCGCTGGCGATAATCGTGCTGTCCCTTGAGCCGTCGCTATTGTATTTAATTGGAGACCCTGAGGACCCGACCACTGTGTGGGAGAAGCTGGCAAACCAATTTCAGAAGAGAACATGGGCGAACAAGCTGGAAATGAGGCGAAATCTTTTCTCTTTGCGGTTGAAAAATGGTGGGTCTGTGCAGGAACATGTTAAGGCCATGACCGAGATTTTTGAGGGTTTGTCCGTGATTGGAGACCCAATTTCAGAAGAGGATCGTGTAGTGCATTTGCTAGCCAGTCTACCAGACTCGTACACCATGCTGGTCACTGCTTTTGAGGCGAATGTGGAGGTTCCAAAGTTTGAAGTCGTTACTGAGCGGTTGCTACACGAAGAACGGAAACTAAAGGAACGAGCAGATGTTAGAGGAGGGAGCGAGAGAGCAATGACAGGGCAACAGCGATCTAAAGCGAAGGGAGTAAAGTGCCACCACTGTGGAAAATTCGGTCATATCAGGCGGAACTGCAAGGAATGGGTCAGGACCAAGCCAGAAGCCAGAAGGAAACCAGAAACACCACAAGCCAGCCAGGAGACCAGAAACAAGCTGAAGGCAAATAGAGCCGAGGTGAGACGGAGAGACAGCGGCAGTTCGGACAGTGACTGTATTGGGTTGATGGCGAACCACATGATGTCGGCGAGTTGCAGTAGCCGGATGAATGATTGGATTGTGGACTCTGGAGCAACCTGTCACATGTGTAATGATGATAAGCTGTTTGTTGAACTCTGTAGCCTAAAGCAGCCATTGGAGGTCACGCTCGGAGATGGATGCGCAGTGGAAGCGACAGGGCAAGGAACTGTTGTGTTGGAGATGGCATCGACAGGTGGCAAAACTGGTAGATGCAAATTACATGAGGTTCTGTATGTGCCTGATCTGTCATACAACTTGCTCAGTGTATCGAAGGCAGTGGAAGCTGGAAAGGTGGTTGAGTTCGATGAAATCAGTTGTCGAATTTTGGATGCAAACCGTGAGCTGATCACCGCTGCCACAAGGGTAGGAAACCTGTACTACTTGAACTGTTTGACTGATCATCAACAAGCCAATGCAGCTGACAAACGAAACCAACAGACAAAAGAAGACATCTGGCATCGGCGTTATGGTCATCTGGGAGTGCAAAACCTGCAAAAGTTGGCTAAGGAAGAGCTGGTTGATGGTTTTGATTACAATTCATTGCGAGATGTTAACTTCTGTGAGCCATGTTTGGAGGGAAAGCACCAGAGAAGAAAATTTCCCACCGATGGAGGCAAGCGGTCAGGTGAACTGCTGGGGTTGGTACATAGTGATGTGTGTGGAAAGATGAATGCGAAGTCCTTAAGTGGAGCTGAATACTTCCTGACATTCATTGATGACAAGTCTCGCTATGTGTGGGTTTACATCCTGAAGCACAAAGATGATGTCTTCCCATGTTTCCTTGAGTGGAAAGCTCTGGTAGAAAGATCTACCAATCAGAAGTTAAAGGCTCTACGCACTGACAATGGTGGTGAATATCTGTCTACAGAGTTTCAAACGTTCTTGAGGAAGGAAGGAGTTCGTCATGAACTGACTGTGCCTAAGACTCCTGAGCAGAATGGTGTTGCCGAAAGGATGAATCGGACACTGGTTGAAAGCGTTCGAGCTATGTTGGCTGATGCGAGGCTGCCACATCGTTTCTGGGCAGAAGCATTGTCTACAGCTGTTTATCTTCGAAACCGAAGTCCTGCAATGGCAATTAAAGGAATGACTCCATTTGAAGCTTTGACGGGAGAGAAACCAAATGTGGAACATCTGAGAGTTTTCGGATGTGCAGCATATGCCCATGTAGCCAAAGATGATAGGAAGAAACTTGACGTAAAATCCAGGAAGTGCATTCTTCTGGGCTATGGCACTGAGACGAAGGGATACCGGCTTTATGACCTAAGGCATGCTAAAGTTCTCTACAGTCGGGATGTCATATTCAACGAATCCAGTCGTGGAATTGAGGAGCCAAACGAAGAAGAAAAGAAGAACGAGACACCTTATGCGGAATTTGGTCGTTTTTCAGATCAGGAGCCTGATGAGCAGCCAGTTGCTGATGAGTTGACAGACCCTGTGCTGTCAAGACAAGAAAGGGACAGAAGGCCACCTAACCACTATGGAGAATGGGCAGCTGTCACAAGCACTGGATCAGATGAACCAAAGACTGTCAAAGAAGCACTAGCCGGTCCAGACAAAGCCAAATGGATGACTGCGATGGAGAAGGAGATGGAATCACTTCACACTCATGATGTCTGGGACCTGGTGGAACTACCAAAAGACCGAAAAGCAGTTGGAAGCAAGTGGGTATACAAGGTTAAGAAGAACGCTGATGGATCGGTCGAACGGTACAAAGCTAGACTCGTAGCGCAAGGTTTTACCCAGAAGTTCGGAATTGATTATGATGAGACATTCTGTCCAGTTGTCCGTTTTGAATCAGTTCGAACAGTCATCGCTTTAGCTGTGCAGTACGGCCTGAAATTGCATCAGATGGATGTTGCAACTGCTTTCCTGAATGGCGACCTGAAAGAAGAGGTGTACATGAAACAGCCAGAGGGTTTTGAAACCGAGGGCCAGGAACATTTGGTCTGCAGGCTAAAACGAAGTATCTATGGCTTGAAGCAGTCATCGAGATGCTGGAATTCTGTGCTGGACAAAAGGTTGAAGAAAATGGGTTTTGTGCAGACAGACAGCGACCCATGCATCTATGTGGCTACAGAAGGAGAAATGTTTGTAATTGCTGTTCATGTTGATGACATTGTGTTGGCCACTAAGAGTGATGAGCGGATGGCAGAAGTCAAGAAGGGTCTTGCTGAGGGGTTCGAAGTGAAGGACATGGGAGAGCTGCACCATTTCCTGGGTGTTAAGGTGATTCAGAACCCACAGATGGGAGAAGTGTGGATCGGTCAAGAAGCTTATGCCCAAAAAGTCCTGCAGAAATTTGGAATGGAGAATGCTAAGCCAATCCACACACCAGTAGATGCCAGCTCGAAACTTGTGAAGATGGCCGAGGACTGTGAGAACGTCGATCAAGTCCAGTTTCAATCGGCAGTTGGTAGTCTGCTGTACCTGTCAATAATGACAAGACCAGATATTACGTATGCTGTTGGCAATGTGGCCAAGTTTTGTGCAAGTCCTTCCAAACAACACTGGACTGCTGTTAAACGGATTATGCGCTACCTGAAGGAAACTTTGTCTTTGGGACTCCTTTACAGGAAAGATGGATCAAGTGACTGTGTTGGATACTGTGATGCTGACTGGGCTGGAGACATGGATGATCGTAAATCAACATCAGGATATATGTTCCAAATCAGTGGTGCAGCAACCAGCTGGAGAAGCAAGAAGCAGCCATGTGTAGCACTTTCAACTGCGGAAGCTGAGTACATTGCATTGGCAAGTGCAGCACAAGAAGCAATCTGGATGCGACAATTGCTGACAGATGTAAGAAATCCCCCGAGAGAACCAACCAGGATTTTTGAAGACAACCAGTCAGCTATTTGTCTGGCCAAGAATCCCCAGTTTCATGGACGAGCCAAGCACATTGGGATCAAGTACCACTTCATTCGAGAACAAGTAGAAAAGGGGACTGTGGAACTGCAGTACTGTCCCACAGAAGAAATGATTGCTGACATGCTCACCAAAGGACTGAGCCGGGATCAGTTCATAAAGCTACGGCTGATGTCTGGACTGATGCAGATGCCTGATTTCGTTTGCGAGTGAGAAGGAGTGTTGAAAAATTACGTTGTTGCACTCTTACGAAATGCAGACTCTTGAGACAAAACATTTTTCATTTCATTAATGCTGACTTAAGTTTATTCTTAGAATTTTCTAACTGCTAAGTTTTGGACATTCAAGAACAATCTAGAATTTTCCGGAGTTTTACTGTACCGGTTTTAACAGGTTTTTGTAGATTGCGTAGCAAGTCCCTCGTCAGTTTTTTGTAATTGCGTCAGATTAAAAACTTTTGACTTGACTGTTTGATAGTTCGTCGTTGGTGTTTTCTTGTCCACGGCGGGGTGGTTTTTGCGCCGTTTTTCAACACCATGTTTAATTTGGCTGGAGAAAGGGCTGTATTGAATCAGGACATATACAAACAAATAATAGATAAACTTGTCCAACAGATAATAAAAAAAGGCTTCTAAAAATCCATACATGTACTACTTCTTTTAAATTTATTTGGCTTAAGTTAATAATTCTGTTAATTGTTTTTGAAGGATATTGAGACTAAAGATGATCCAGAATTTAAATTTGATGATGACGATGATGATGATAGCATGTTAGCAGCCGTGTTACCAGATTCAGTTACAAAACCTACAGAAAATCCTTCCAGTGCTGGTGCTTTTGCTGTATTAGGAAATCCTGCACAGAGACTACCTCATTCCACTCAAACAGACCCAAATTCTTCACAAGCTAGTCAGTTACCACTACAACCTCAAGTCAATACTGATCAAAGTCCAGGGCAAAGTGGACATATACCAGATGCAAGTACTCCTGTACAAAGACAACCTCCTGCCACTGAAACAAACCCAAATTCTTCACAAGCTAGTCAGGTGCTAGTACAACCTCAAGTCAATACTGATCAAAGTCCAGGACAAAGTGGACATACACCAGCAGCAGGTACCTGTTTTCAAGATCTATTCCGTGAGGGAAAAAATTGGGACATTTTCATTAACAGTACTTTCAGTTTATTTAATTTTTCAGTCCTGTGTAAGAAGACAATAATTTCACCCAAAGAAGACATATCCCTTAAACCCTGAGACTCCTTTCAAAGTCCTTGTGATATGATGGTTACCAAAGACATACTGAACATGTAGATATGATATTTGCTCCCATTGCTTTTAAAAAAATTGTTAAGCTTCCTGAAATGTTACAAATGGCAGGCCAAAGGATGTTTAACAGTTTCAGTAATTATTGTCAGCCTGATACTTAGAAACTCATACCTCTGACCTTTAGTTAGATGTTCTAATTAGTAGTCCTTTCTTACGTGACCTGTTCTTCTTGTGTTGCAGATCTTCCCTTTGAATTGGATGATGCTTTTTCAAAACATGTATTCTTACACCGAGCCCTTTTAAAGGATGACATGATAGAACTTTTCAGTGATCCTAGTATGATAAATGTTAACTTAGATGTAACTGTAATTGGGAATGATGGTAATCCAGAGGAGGGTACTGGAGTGGGTGTAATGAGGGAAGTATTGACCAGCTTTTGGCAACTAGTTTACCATTCACTAACAGTTGGAACACAGGAAAAAGTTCCATGCATAAGGCATGAACTTCAGAAAACACAGTGGGAAGCAATTGCACGGGTAATTGTGTATGGTGTAAAAAGGTACAATTATTTTCCAATTTTTTTGTCACGAGCTGTTATTGCATCAGTGCTGTTCGGAGAGGGGAGTATTCCAAGCAGTTTCTTACTGGAATCATTTTTACTATATGTATCACAAGAGGAGAGGGAAACTATTCTTATTGCACTGGGTGATAAATTTGATCCTAATGATGGGGACCTCTTGGATTTCCTGAGCAATTTTAAGTGTTTTACTAAAGTAACTGCAGGAAACATTTCACGAGTTATTCATGAGTTAGCTCACCAGGAACTCCTGCAGAAGCCCAGGTACATTATTGATTGTTTTGTACCAATACTTTCAGTGTTAAGAGCATTCCCTGCCTTTCAAAGCCTTCAAGGCTTGCAAGAGATGTATCTTGAAAAGAAGCCAACCCCCAAGAAAATTATCAAGCTTCTTGATGCAAATCCACAGAATGAACGGGAGAGAATGGCTCTGGATCATCTTAAGAGATATATTAGGTCCCTAGATGGACAAGCTGTGTCTCAGTTTTTTTCGTTTTTGACAGGGAGTAATGTTATTACATGTGAATCAATATTGGTTACATTCAGTATGCTTGAGGGGGCTGGGCGTAGACCAATAATTAGAACTTGTGGTCCCATAATTGAGCTGCTTTCCACATACCAGTCATATTCAGAACTTGCTGAAGAATTCAGTTCTGTCGTAAATGAAAAGGGGGCTTGGTCTTTCAATATTGTTTGATTTCATTAGTGAAATTCTTGTACTTAAGTTGCACATTTGCCTATGTTGAATCAAAGGAACTGAGAGATATGTTACACAAATAACAAGTTCCTTTTCTGAGGTACAAGTTTGCATGTAGCATTCAGTCATTTTTGGTTAATATTCAAAATAATATTGTTGCTGTTTGATGTTGAAAGGCTATACAAGAGACTTGAGAGTGTTAATTTATTTGTTCCCAAACAAGCTCCTGTTAAAAAAGATAAAGGTGCAAAGATAGGTCTCTTTAAATTTAATTTCAGTTGTGACTGGCAGCTTGTTTGTTACAAGTTAGAAAGCCTTTTGACAGGGCTGTAAAATTCCTATTAGCTGATCTCTTATTTGACATTAATAAATCATGAATTGACTTAATCTACTGAAGTGCTGTGAGTGATCATTTAGATAACAAGATATTTTTCAGCCTCTTGGAATGACACAACTTAGAGTAACAGGCCCCAAATGACTTAAACCAACAATCCAAATTTTTTATATCACTTCATCGCCAGCTGCAAGACTTTTCACAGGAAAATGTTGTTATCGGAGGTGACTTTAATTGTGCTTTATCGGACAAAGACAAAAAAGGTGGAAACGCGGTCACCCAGAAAGTATCTGTAATTAAGGAAATCGAAGAGTTGTGTACATCTTATAATTTAGTCGATATCTGGCGTCGGTTAAACCCGCTCCTCGAATCGTACACTTGGAGAAATAAGTCTCACAAGATACAGTGTAGATTAGATTTCTTTCTAATCTCAGAAGAGTTTGCTAATTTACATGCGACGTGTAAAATTTTTCATGCACCCGAAACGGATCATTCTGCAATTTCCTTACACCTCCAGGCCAGACTTAAAAAACAACACCGAGGCCCAGGTTTCTGGAAATTTAATAATTCTTTACTTGTAGATGACAACTATGTTATCGCTCTTCGCAAAAACATCGAGCTGTACAAGGTCAAATACGAAAATGTTGAAGACAAAGGTTTGAAATGGGATCTTATAAAAATGGAGATAAGGGGTTTCACTGTAAAATATGCCAAAACGAAAGCAATACGATGCAAAAATGAAGAAATGACACTCCAAAATAAAATAAATGAGCTTCAACTAAGTCTAGAAAGAAATCCTAACAATAACCATGCCCAAAACGAGCTTCTCCCAGCAAAATTGCGTTTGCAAAAAATCATGCACTTCAAAACAAAAGGCGCGATCCTCAGGAGTAAGGTAAGATGGTATGAAGAAGGTGAACGTAATACAAGATATTTTTATAGCTTAGAAAACCGTGCCCAAACCAAAAAAGCCATTGACAAGTTGAAAATAAACGATAACACGTACATTTTTGATCAATTAGCCATCCTAGACGAACAAAAAAAGTTATACGAAACAATTTATCAACTCAAAGAAAGTGACAAAGACATCCCCCAGGGAGGTAACTTCCTAAAAGCCGAATTGGTAACACCTTTATCACTCGAAGATCAAAAACTATGCGACGGGCCAATTACAGAGGCCGAATGTCTAAACGCAGTAAAGGATTTCAAAAAATGCAAAACGCCAGGCACAGACGGTTTCTCAGCTGAATTCTACCAATTTTTCTGGCCCGAGTTGCGAACCGAACTGCTAGCTAGTTTCCACTTCGCTTTTCAGTCAGGTTCTCTGTCGATCAGTCAACGGCGCGGAATAATCTCTCTTATTCCCAAAAAGAACAAAGACAAATCCATACTAGAAAATCTACGCCCGATCTCGTTATTGAATGTTGATTATAAAATACTTACCAAAGTTATTGCCAAAAGAATAGAAAAAACCTTGCCCAAAATCATCAATCCCGACCAAACCGGATATGTAAAAGGCCGCTATATAGGCGAAAACATCAGATTGATTCAAGATGTCATGTTTCTCACTAAACGCTTCAATATGCCAGGGATCGCAATTTTTTTAGATTTCCGAAAAGCTTTTGACACAATAAAATGGAAATATCTATTTTCCACGCTTAGACTGTTCAATTTTGGCCCAGATATTCAAAGATGGATAGAAGTCATCTACCACAATGTATCCAGCTGTGTCCTAAACAATGGTCACGCGTCACCTTTTTTTCAACTGCATCGAGGCGTCAGGCAAGGTTGCCCCTTATCAGGGCTTCTTTTCGTAATTGGTATTGAGCTTCTTGCGAGGGCTTTTTTTTTTTTTTTAAGAAACTAAACAAATTAAAAAAAAAAATGAAAAAAATGAAAAACAGGATAGAAGGCAAAACGGCTTAAGATCTTTTTAAATTATTAACCTTTTCATTTAAATATCCATTTTTTTTCAAAGAAGTTTTTCTTATTTATTTTTCTTTCAATTTCATATTTGATAGCTATCTTGTTCTGATAACCTTGTATTTTAGGGTGTATTTGTTTTCTTCTGCAGTCCCATAAAAACAGTTTTCCAATAATAATAAAGTAATTTAGTAGTGTATGTGAAGGGCATTGTGTTGAAAGCATTCCAAATAAAACATTTTCCAACGTCAGGTGAACTACCTGATTTGACAAGCGGAACCAGCACAATTCGAAATCATTCCAGAACTGTCTAGCATAAGTGCATTGGTAAAGCAGGTGATAAAGCGTTTCTCGCTCGGCTTCGCAGAAAGTGCATAAGTCATCAGCTCTAAAGCCAATTTTACACAATTTCGTGTTTGTGTAGAGTATATTGTTAAGGATTTTATACTGAAAAGCCTTAACATAGGATTCTAGTGCAACAGAGTGAGGTAAAATAAAGGATTCCCTCAATAGATCATCTGAGATATTAAAGTCGCTTTTCCATTTATGAACAATGTTGGGAGGCTGTGATTTCTTCATAACAAGTAAGGAGTAATAATCTCTCGATTTCTTTCTCTTTGCATCAAAAATGTTGTTATTTATTTGAAGCGAAGAAGGCGTTAGTGTATAAATATAATTACGATCACCTTTCAAAAAATCAGGTATTGAGTGTCGAAGACCTGCCCATTGTAAAAAGCTAATTTTACTAATTTTATTTAAAACGTAACTAAAGGAATCATTAATATTCAAATCGAACCGGAGATCATGGATGTGAGTGATTCTGGAGTCAAAATATTTTTTGTAATAGATAGGCTTTTTATCTATTCTAATTTCTTTATTATTCCAAATAATATTTATCCAATTCAAGTCTGTAGCGAAGGTTTCACGAAATTGTGACCACCATAGAATTAAGAAGCTCTCGATAAAACTGGGAAGTGATTGTATAGTCGTTAACATCATAGTTGCAATTTAAAAAGAACAGTCCTCCAAACGTTTTCAATTGGTGTTGTAAGTACCGCTTCCATGTTCCGTCATTTGCGTTAAATATTCGTTTAAGCCATGCCAACCTCAGAGCTTTAACCATGCTCTCCAAATCAATCATTTTTAATCCACCTTCCCCATAATCATTTATTGTTGAAACACGCGTTACTTTATCTGTTCCATTCCATAAAAATTTGAATAACAATTGATTTAATTGTTTCACCAGCTCATTGGGTGTTGGCAGAAGTGAGCATACATAAACAAATTTGGGAATTAGAAAGGATTTTATTATTGTCACTTTACCAAGGATTGAAAGACCTCTGGAAGACCAAATGTTTATCAGTTTTTTTAATACTATCCAGTCTTTCGATGAAATTCTTTTCTTTGAGCAGTTTTAGGTCATATGTAAAGTATACTCCGAGAGCTTTTATTGGTTCCGTAGGCCATCTAATTCCAAGAGGTTCTGTTTTATTTTCTTTGGATGCTCCGATCCACATACCCTCAGTTTTTGTGCAATTAATCTTAAGGCCCGAAATGTCCTTGAAAATGTCCAACAATTCAAATAAACTTTTGGCCGAGTTCATATCCGAGAGCACTGCAGTAGTGTCATCCGCGTATTGCAAAAACTTTGTTTCCTCATTCTCGATAGAGATTCCTTTTATATCCTTATTTTGACGAATGGCAATTGCAAGAGTTTCCACAACTACTATAAAAAGATACGGCGAGAGTGGATCACCTTGCCGGACTCCGCGTTCAAGCACAAAATAATTTGAAGCAGTTCCATTATTTATAGTACAGCTCTGTATGTTTTTATAAAAAGTTTTAACCCAGTTAAGAAAGTTAGGTCCGAAATTAAAGGATTCAAGACATTCGAGAAGAAAGTCCCATTCCACGCTATCAAAAGCTTTTTCAAAATCAATAAAAATCATTAGTCCTGGAATATTCTCTTCAACAGTATAATCCATTAAATCATAGATAGATCGAATTGTTTCGCCTATATAACGATCTTTAACGAATCCTGTTTGATTGTGATGAATAATCTCTGGTAACACATTTTTAATTCTCGAAGCGATTACTTTGGACATTATTTTTGCATCTACGTTGACTAGCGAAATTGGACGCCAGTTTTCAAGGAATGCGCGGTCTTTTCCTTTCTTCTCAATTAGAGTAATAACTGCTTGTTTTTGGGATGAGGACATTTCACCTTTATCAAAGCACTCATTCACACATCTTATGAAACTATCACCAATTAGAGACCAAAATTTTCTATAGAATTCAATAGGGATGCCATCATTCCCTGGTGTTTTATTGTTGTTAAAAGAATCTAGAAGGCGAAAACATTCCTCGGATGTAATTTTACCCTCACATGTGATTTTCTGTTCCTCCGAAAGTTTTGGAATATTTAATTCACTCAAAAAAGCGAGTCTTTTTAAAGCAATATTCGGATCATTGTTACCAGTTTTATACAAATCATGATAGAAACGCTCTTGTTCCTTTAGAATATTAATTGGATCCGTATTAATAGCACCGTTTATGTAAAGTTTCCGTATGTGTTTCTTTACATGATTCCTTTTTTCCAGATTCAAGAAATATTTAGTACTTTTTTCTCCGTGTTCATGCCATCGAGCACGTGCGCGTATTATTATTCCTTCTGTTTTCTCTTCGTAGAGCGTCTCTAATTTTTCTCGGATTGTGTGATAGTGAGTAATGTTAGAATCACTTGTGTTTTTTTCTAATGCTTCCTTTGCTTTGTTTAGTTCCTTTTGAAGAGTTTTTTCCTCAACATCTCTTTCTTTCGCTTTCTTTTTTGAGTGTGAAATAGCGTGACGTTTAATGTTATATTTAATCCAATCCCAGGTTGAACGGTCGTCTGACAATTCCTTTTGCCCTTCTGCAATCCAAATTGGGATCATTTCTGTGACACTATTTACATATTTACATACTCTTCATCAACTAACAGAGAGCAGTTCATTTTCCAATATCCCGAACCTCTTAGTTCGGTTGCCAATTCTTCTATATCTAAAGTAATTGCATCATGATCTGTTCTAATTGCGGGAATAATATCAGTTGATTTTACACGGTCATTTAAATTGTTTGAAATTAACCAATAGTCTAAACGGCAAAAGATTTTGGGAGATTTTTGGCTCCACGTATAACTTCTTGTGCTTGGGTTCTTAATTCTCCATATGTCTACTAAATCAAGCTCGTTTTGTAAACAGTCAATACATTCCACAACTGATTTTCGTTGATTTAGATTTCCTCCTTTTTTATCACGAGCTGGATTGAGGGGGCAGTTAAAATCGCCTCCCATAATTATCTTTTCCTCGGTGTCCAGATTTTCCTTTCTCAATATATCAAGTAGATTGTTTACGAATTCTATTTGATCTTTGTCTTTGTTTGGAGCATAAATATTTATTAAAACATACCTTGAATCTTTTATATCGGCTGTTAAAATTATATAGCGTCCCATGGGGTCCACGAGTGTATGCTGTATTTTGCAATCAAAACCGTTTTTTTATCAAAATTGCCACTCCACGTGAATTGGAGCTACCGTGACAGGCAATAAGCTCTCCGCCCCATTCATTTTTCCATTGAACAATTGATTCAGCAGTGGAATGAGTTTCTTGTAAAAAGGTTATGTCTGCATTTCGCTTTCGGGACCAAGTAAAAATAGTTCTTTTTTTAAAATTGCTTATGCCCTTCACATTAAGCGAAATCAACTTAAAAGACATCGTACAATGTACTTACGGAAAGTAACATTGGGACTGCAGAATCCATTAATCAACAGAACAAAAGATGATAGCAGGCAATATAAATACATGCAAACCACAAATGCAAGAAATAAGCAATTTTTAAAACAAACGATTCGCCGATGTTGCTCGAACTAAATGTATGATGCTGGTAAACCTATAGGGGAAAAAAGATTATATTCAAAACGGAAAAATAGGAGAACGATATCACAAATGCAAATAATAACTAAGATTACTAAAGAACTAATGTGATAGCAAGTAAACAAAAAAGGTTTGACGAGCGATCGAACAAGCATAATCTAATACGGTGTGTTTGCCTCCTGAAACCGGTCGTGTAGTTTAATAAAAGGAAATTGATGATGATTGAATAATGTAGTATACTAGGTCTGTTCATTTTTCCTTACACCAACGACTTATGAGTGATTAAAGGATATGAGGTAAACAGTCATAGTATAATCAGGTTGCCAGTTCTTCTAAATCCCAAGCCTCATTGATTCTACGCGGTCTGGACTCCTCAGTTTTCCGGACAAAAATTTTCCCATCCACAGTCCAAACTCGATAAATCTTGTTGGCTCTTTTCATTTTTCTTGCCTTAGCCAGAATTTCTTGTCTGTATTGTGTAAGGTTCTCGTTTATGAAAATTCTTCCTTCTGTATCTCCCTGTGTTGACCCGATGATCTCTGTAGTCTTCGCTTCTTTTAAATTAAATCTGCTTTTGTAAAATTCTCGTCTCTTCTTGTATGTAGTGAAGCGAACAATTATGGGTTTAATGGCTGGCGACTTTCGGTACAGTCGATGTACAATGTCAATGTCCTCGGTTATTAAATCAACTGACATTCTTTGGCCCGTTTTGATGACAATGTCTTGCAGGTTTTCACCTTCGTATTCTGGAATGCCATGGATTTCGATATTAAATTTACGTGTATATTGCTCTAAGGCATCGTGCTCATATTCAAGTGTTTGCACTCTCTTTCCCAAGTCAAATACTTCGCTATGTAAAGCGTTGTTTGTTGAAACAAGTTTCTCATTTTGCGTTTTGAGTGCATCTACCATTTCAGCGTGAAATTGCATCGAGGTCTTCAAATTTTCCACGTCCTTTCTTAGTTCCTGATTGTCGTTTAATATTGTTGTAACATCAGCTTGTATTTTCATTAATGCTTGCCATATTTGGCCAATACTTGGTTCTTCACTCACCGATTGTAACGTTTGCGCCGACATGATGGCCGGGATATCACACCTCGTGGCGTCTGTCAAATTGAATTTTTTTGCTGTGGGAGAGCTTTCGTCGCTGGAGGACGCGCTACTTGCTTCACTCTGTTTCCTTTGTCGGTTACGCTTCCTGTTTGTCATCATATATACTGTTTGCTTTCATTTTTTTTGGCTTTAAGGAGGCGAAAAGGGCGCTCTACAGTGAAACGCGTCTGTTTGCTGTGACCATCTCGTCCCAGTCCTTCTTGCGAGGGCTTTGAAAAATAACAACGACATCAAAGGCATCACCGTCGACCGAAAGGAAATAAAAGTAACCCAATTCGCCGATGACACAACAGTATTCATTAAAGACCATCAGTCTGTTGTCAACCTTTTGAAACTTCTAAATGAGTTTAAAGACACCTCCAGTCTAGAAATAAACACAAGTAAAACAGAAGCGATGTGGCTTGGAGCTTGGAGAAACAAAACTGATACGCCATATAATTTTAAATGGCCTCAAGAACCGATTCAAGCTCTCGGGATTTTCTTTTCGTATAACTCCGACGCTGCAAATAATCTGAATTTTGGAGAGAAAATTATCAAATTGGAAAATACGCTTAAGAACTGGAAAAAAGGAAGCTTACCCTCCATGGCAGAATCAAAATTGTGAAAACTCTAGGTTTGTCGAAACTAATTTATAACACCTCCTTGCTCGAGATTCCTGATTCTTACGTCAAAGAAATAAACAAACTAACTTTCAATTTTATATGGGAAGGAAAACCAGCCAAAATAAAACGAAAGACCATAATAAGCGACATAAGTCAGGGTGGATTAAGAATGATGGATTTTGAAATCATGAATAAAGTGCTGAAAATTGCTTGGATCAAGAGAATCACTGAACACGTTCACTCAGCATGGAAAATAATACCAGAGTTCGCTGCTGCCAAGTACGGAGGCTTATCTTTTCTAACGGAATGTCAGTACAATATCAAATATCTCAGCCTTGACGACCTTCCACCTTTTTACCACACACTACTGAAGTATTGGCAAGAATACAACGCTAAAAAATTTTCGGAAGACCACTGTATTCACAACAAAATCATTTGGAATAATAGTCGGATCCTAATCGGAGACCAGCCAGTTTTTTTCAAACCCTTTTTTGAGGCTCAGGTTACACGCATTAAACAATTTTTAAAAGAAGACAACACCTTTTTCTCACTGGACGAGCTCATTCTTAAAGTAAACAATAATATTCCTTTTACACTGTACTATGGCCTCATCGCTGCCATTCCTACAGAATGGAAGACTATGTTAAGTCAAAACAAAATGCCCCTCTTGAAGACCTTCCGTCAACCCGTATAGCCTACGCTACACTTCTAAGTAACAACGTAAGTCCACCGTCATCAGAGAATAGAATTCTAAATTACGGTTTCTCCAAGGAAAGCATCCATAAGGTGTACTTGTTGCCTTTCCTAATAACTAAAGATTCGAAATTAATTGCCTTTCAGTTTAAAATAATACACCACATTTTACCGACCAAATCCAGCCTTTTTCGAGCCGGTATTACTGAAAGTGACATTTGTTCCTTATGCGCCATTGAAAAGCAAACATTAAACCACCTACTGTACCACTGTACCGTATCTAAAGCTTTTTGGGATAGATTCACCTGCTGTTGGTACCCGGAATTTAATCAAGTGCTCTTTTTGACTGAATCTAATATCCTATACGGTTGGCATAATAATATCAAAAATAAACAGGCACTTAATGTCACTCTTCTTATTGCAAAATTCCACACCTTCGCGACAAGTTCATGTGACGGCAACTTATGTTTTGAAGGCTTTCTTCTTCGCCTCCAAGACAAACTTGATATTTTAAAGCAAAGTTATACCGCGCAAAGAAAGCTGCATAAATTCTTGACCATCTGGGGAAAACTACTATAAAATTTCACTTCACTTCATTTTTTTCTTTTCACTTACACATATTGTAGCACTTTTCTTTAATTTAAGCCAGCCGAAATCTTTGTTGTAGTTGTCAATTTTATTTACATATTAAAACATAAAATTATATTTAAATAATACAAGTAAATTAAATATTAGTGAGGTAGGCTTATATTTGTAGTGCATTTCTTCGTAAGTACTGTAGTATCGTTCTGTAAGTACTGTAAGTGGCTATATAGTGTAAGCTCCTTAAAACTGTAAAGTGTTTGTAAATTCTTA
>OZ026604.1:24137031-24144531 GCA_964020085.1 Micromussa lordhowensis
AATTCCTTTTCGGTGTCAAGAGGTGTTAGACAGGGAGACCCACTATCGCCATACCTTTGTATTATTTGCGCTGAACTTCTTGCAGATGCGATAAAGCAAAACGGTCAAATTAATGGCATCACCGTTAATAATGAAGAATTTTTACTCGGACAATATGCGGATGACACTTTTTTCCTTTTAGATGGAACTCAAACCTCACTCCCCCAATGCCTAGACACCTTGGAGCTCTTTGGAGAGTGCTCAGGTCTGAAGGTGAATGTAGAAAAAACAAAGGCTGTATGGCTGGGTAATGAGATTCTCAAAGGACATATTACTTCCGGAGAAAAATTTAGCATGGGTATTTAGTGAACCTTTTGACATCCTAGGCATAACGTTTTTTGTAGAAACCCAGCAAATAGTGGAGTACAATTACAGAATGAAGCTAGATGAGGTCAGAAAGCTTTTAGACTCATGGTCCTGGAGACTTTCGAGTATTATAGGCAAAATACAGGTAATTAAGTCACTTGCAATATCTAAATTCGTACATCTCTTCACAACACTTCCTACTCCAAATGACTCTTTTCTTAAAGAACTGGAAACACTCTTCTTCTCTTTTATTTGGGATGGAAAGGGCGATAAAATAGCAAGGAAAATAATCATTAACGATATAGAAAATGGGGGATTGATGATGACCGACATTCGATCATTTGCCAAGGCTCTTAAGATCTCCTGGATCAAAAAAGTATGGGACGTAAATTATCAGGAAGACTGGAAAAGACTCTTGATTTCTGATCGTCTTTACTGGAATGATGTTTGGTTACTAAACAAAAGATCATTATCACCCCTGGCTTGTTCTTTTGTGGAAAATACTTTCTGGAGGAATGTTGTTGAATCATGGGCAGAGTATGTTCAGGAAACTGTAGGAGCCAGCGATATTTTGTCTCGACCACTATGGAATAATGTTTTTATTAAGATAGAAAATAAATTTGTGTTTTATAAGTCGTGGTACAAAACAAAAATTACGCTACGTCAATGATCTTGTAGACGAATCTGGCGTTTTTATGTCACCAACCGAATTGATTAACAAGTTTAACCTAAAGTGTACCTTCTTACAAGCTTATGGCATTATCTGCGCAATTCCAAGCTCATGGAAGTCAAGGATTAGAGAGTTTGGTAAACGGTTACTCGTGGTTAAATCTGAAAATATAGAGATATTATTTAAGACAAAAAAGGTGACCAGTTTTACTTATGATAGTTTGCGAAAATCGGTTGCCACACAGCCAACTAGGGTGCAGCGTAAATGGGATAAACTTTTACCATCTCCGGTCGAAGATTGGTCTACCTATTACAGTATCCCTTTTTTAATGCACGAGTGCTAGCAAGCTAAGAAGCTTTCAATATAGGATATTCCATAGAACTATTGGAACAAATGTATTGCTAATGAAAATGGGAATCAAGGATCACGATGATTGCTTTTTTTGTGACAGTAAACCAGAAACCATAGAGCACCTCTTTTGGTACTGTGACTGGATATTCCCCCTCTGGAAATAATTGTATTATTTTAGTGGTCAAGTTTTTCATACATAAATGCAAAATGGAGGGACGTAACCCCGATTTTGCTGGCATACAGAGCTACCTTAAGTTTAATTATAGTATTGAAAAATTTGCATGTGACTTTGCTTTGTAGGATAAATTTTTATGTAAGTGGAAACAGATGAAAAAATTATTCTGTCAATAAATGATGTAATGTCTTGTATCGTAAGTAGCTTAAGTATTGTACCGTATTCTATGTAAGTATTGTAATGTAAGTATTGTAATGTAAGTAATGTAAGTATTACCCTGAACAACCTGGAACTTTTAAATGCGCACGCGCGCGATGTAAAACATGTCCTTTCATTTACAACGTTGAGAAATTGTCGGGACCCAAGCGATCCATTAAGATCACAGATCAATTTACCTGTACCTCAGCCAATGTCATCTACTGTATAACTTGCACTCTTTGCAAAAAGTTATATATCGGCGAAACAGGTAGACGACTAGGCGACCGTTTCCGAGAACACCTTCGCGACGTAGAGAAAGACGATAAAGACGCTTCTAAACCGGTTGCTAGACACTTTAATATGCCGAATCATTCTAAGCAACATATGGCAGTCTGCGGCCTCTCCCTACATCAAGGAGGCACAGAAAGCCGTAAAACTCTTGAACAAAGATTTATTTTTCAAATCGGCACTCTTAATCCTCACGGTATCAACGAACGCTTTTCATTCAACTAATTCATTCTGTTGTTTTTCACGTTGCCAGGCACCAACCAATAGCGTAGCTCCACATTTCTGTATATAAACCACACACAACCCACAATTCCTTGATTCGCTCCGACGAAGGGCTAACGCTCGAAACGTCAGTTTCCGAATCTCTTTACGGTGGACAATTCACATTATCAACCCAGTTGATAAAACCAAATTATATATTACCCTGAGAGTAGAGTTATTGTAATGTCAGTGGTGTAATAGCTATATTGTAAGTAATGTAAGTAGTTATTTGTTTTGCAAATAAAAAAAGGATTCTATCAAAAAAAAATATGGTACTTGTTACAGGTGGTCTTCTTATCACTGAAACATGGCAAGTAAACCGGGAAGTGATGATGACGGTAGGTTTCTCTCTTTTTTATATTTTTCTAGCGTTTAGGCTTATATAAAAGCTTTATAGTGTGTTTTCATGATGTCAGCTTGACTTCCGCAAATATATTAGGACTGATATTTTCCCGTTTTGTCTATTGCAATAGCTGTTATCGGAGTTGAGCCCGCTGTCAAATATTCCTTTGTTTAGAGCGGCACACAAACGAGGCTAAAGGGTCAATACAATGCAGTATTGACCCTTTCGCCTCGTTTGCATGTCAAACCGCTGATAACTGCGATAAGAGCTATTTGTCACTTTGGAAGCCATCTTGGACTGAAAGCCTGGCCTGGTGCCTAAGTATGGATACATGACGTGCTTACCGCCTTTAAAGTGCCACTATGATGAAATTTTCGATACCCAGTTCTTTACATTTTCGAACACAATAGGTCTTTCCTAGATATCTTGCCAAATTTCAATCTATTACGAACATTAGAACTCGTGGTTTTTGGACCTTTATTTCCGAGAATTTACGGCCGCCATTAATTTCCCTTGTTCCAAGTCTTGGTTGAGAATTGGAGAAAATGACGTCATTTTCTCAAAAATACCACACGGGTTGAAATTATAATAACAACTAATGTCGAAAATTGCACGAATATATGAGCCAAAGTTTTTGTTATTCTTTATGCGAATTGCTGTGCTAATTGTTATTATAATTTCAACCCGTGTGGTATTTTTGAGAAAATGACGTCCTTTTCTCCGATTCTCACCAAGACTTGGGACAAGGGAAATAAATGGCGGCCGTAAATTCTCGGAAATAAAGGTCCAAAAACCGCGAGTTCTAATGTTCGTAATAGATTATAATTTGGCAAGATATCTAGGAAAGACCTGTTGTGTACGAAAATGTAAAAAAATGGGTATCGAAAATTTGATCATAGTGGCACTTTAAGTGCGGACCCTGACTTGATCCTTAATTACGTTTTCGGAATTCTTATAAGTTATTGCTGTAGAGAGACAATAATGTTTGTGAGAAACATCTTTCATCGTTGGTTTCCTGGCTTAGAAAAAAATCTTATCTAAAAGGTCTTATTAAAATTAATCGCTTAAGTTTGCTTCAATTGACTAGTTTGTCTTGATAGTACTAGCAAAATAAGTCTTCAGTGACAAATGAGCAAGTGCTCTATCTATAGCAGGGAAAAATACATTTGTAAATGTCTAAACAACGAAGTGCACTAGAAACGTAAAAAGAAATGGCTCGCAAAAATGGACTCGAGCTCGCGACAGTGGCTCGCGGCTCGCAGCTCGCGGCTCCGGCTCGCAGGCTCGCACATTAGTTACTCTCCTTTGCAAAATCTCAGAAAATGCGCCACTTAGGTGTCCTTGCCAAATTTGCCATAGCTTGGCTTTACGGGCACTTTTGGAGCCTCGGTTTGCAGCAAAATGTTGTGCTATGATTGCACTTCAAATGCATACTAATTAGGAAATGATTCAATTTGCGCCAGGGTGTTTTTGTCACTTATGTCCAGGATTGAACGCAGTTACAAATTTTGCAAATTTTACGATTTTTCGTTTTAGCTTCAAATGTAACAAATTTTGCGAGTATTTGTTTAACTCCACAAGATATATGAAAAATCCGCTGCCTCAACGATTTTTCGATACGTTGTGCCGAAATTTACAATTTTATGCTAATAGATAGAAGAGCAAGCGCCGGCTAGCGGATTTTACAAAAATTACAAAATTTACGATTTTTCGCTAACTTCACAATTTCTCAATGAGTCATTGTGAAATTTGCGATTTTTTGCACTTCTTTGTAATGCAAATTCCACCCTCTAGTGCCGACCTGCGGATTTTACAAAATTTGCGATTTTTCGCAGTTAATTAACATAACACGAAAAGACCGCCAAATAATGTACTCTCTGGAACGAGAAAGCGGGATGAAAATATGCCATTATCGCATACATGTTACACACAAAACAAGATAACAAGCTGCATGTTCCCCTGGTTTAAGGCGTTTGTTTTGACCGAGTATCTTATTCAAAACGGGTTACGGAGAAAGCGAGCGGAGTGATATGAAATTAACATAACGCATCGCAAGCAAAACATTACACGAGATAAGCGTTTCTTGTTGCCCGAGTATCTATTCCACCTTCTTCTCAGCGTGCGTGTCTATTTAACAAATAAAGAAGCCTAAGCTGTGTATTACACTGTGATAAAACACGATGGTCATTTGAGAACACGAGGGAAATGTAGAAAACACGAGCCGCAGGCGAGTGTTTTCTAAATTTATCGAGTGTTCTCAAATGATCGGAGTGTTTTATCACAGTGTAATACACAGCTTAGGCTTCTTCATTTGCTTTAAAATATAGATTTTACGCGCGCAAAACAATAAAACACGCATTTTCTATGTTTTATACTCTGATAAAACATAGGTTTTTGACCAATCAGAGCGCGCGCAGGGTCCTATCTATATTTTAAAGGAAGATAAAACGGGAGGAGAATATTCCATTCCACTGAACGCTCTTTGTATTCGAGTATCTATTCCACCTTCTTCTAAGCGTGCGTGTCTATAGAAAGATAAAACAGGAGAATATTCCATTCCACTGAACACTCTTTGTATTAACCTTGTAGCGAAGCGGACAAATATGAGAAGGGTAGTATTACTTCAGGAAAAGTGACGAGCAATATAAGATTATAACACAGCAATGTTTCACATGCTGCTCCCGCAGCCCGACGGCGTAGAATCGATACATTACTTTCATCAAGAATGTTTTCAAATGGTGCTACGCAGTCCTACAGTGTGGCGGACAAATATGAGATTATTGAAATACAAAAATGGATAACACAGTAATGTTTCACATGCTGCTCCCGCAGTCCCACAGTGGTCATGATTAACATAGTAACCGTATTATTAACATAGTGACTGTATATAAAAACCACGAATACACCTCGTTCTTTCATCCACTGTGGCGGACAAATATGAGAACTGTAGTATTACTTCAGGAAAAGTGACGTGCAATATAAGATTATTGGAACACAAAAATGGGTAACACAGTAATGGTTCGGTGTGCGACACTTGCAGACTGCAGACTGTAGACTTTTTAACTAAAATATTGTATTCCATTTCCATTACCAATAGCTAACCGTAAACAGGCTGACCTGAGTGCTATTCAGGCTAACTTGACTGATATTCAGGCTAACCAGAGTGCTATTTAGACCTAAATGTAGTCTGCAGTCTGCAAATGTCGCACACCAGTAATGGTTCGTTCTGAACCATTGGTTGTATGCAGAATAGTTTTAGTATTGATTGCATACTTTTGGTAAGTGTTTTGCAGCTTGCGTCGGAATGTGTATTCGTTATAAAGTGTATATATTAAGTTTTGTGAAAGTTATTGCAAAAGTACATGAAATTAACAGTTTGTGTCAAAGTCAAACAGTTTTTTCTCGAATTGCTAGGGCGTAACCACAATATATGTTATCACCTTTTTTGTTTCAGAATTTCATTTCATACAAACCTCAATAGGGGGGGGGGGGGGTGCAGATATTAAATGGAATGGCCCATAGCAGTAACCTTGAGCAAAAGTGCTTTCAGCGATGTTTACTTTTAGCGGACGCCAATCCCAGACAGGAATTTTTTTTTTTCACCATTCTACAACCACGCCGCTACACTAAAATAGTCCTATAATACCCTTATATCAAAGCAACCTTCGGAGGAGGTTACGAAGACAATTGGAAATTGTTATCCCCTAATGTTGTAAGAACATTTCATGACGCTAACATAACGGAATGCCTGTTGATATGAGGAGGTCAGCGGCGTGAACTTCGAACGCCATGATGCAGATGATGCATAGTAGCATAGGATTTCTTAGTGTTATCTTCATTTTCCTTCCTTTTGTGCATAATGACTCTGTAAGTCTGGATACCTATGAAGTGTTTGTGCTAAAACCAGCACATTGCTTGTAAGTAATCGCCTTATCGGTTCATTTCCACATCGTTGCCTTCATTTTCAATGTCATTCCTGTTTACTAGCTCCATATATTTGTATTTGCAGAAAACACACCATAACAATCTATATGCTGCTTTCTTTATTGACAACCGTCTTTAAAGACTACGGACACTTCATTTCAGAGAATTCTATATTAAGGGACTACTTTGTATGCCTGGATCTGTGAGTTTAATGTTGGAACTACTTTTGAAATTCGCAGAGAGCAAACGTGGAATAACCTTTGTTGCGCGTTGTAGCCCATGCAGAAAGATATCAAAAATGCCCAATTTATTTCCACATACAAAATAGTTATTCGAACAACCGTATCCCTATTAAAGGACATTCCACTGTCGTGCTCAGTAAATAATGTTTTACCCAATGTCATGAAGTTAATGTTAACTGAGTAAATTGAATAAACATTCTAGTTTCATGTGAAGTGAGGGTGCAAGGCATTTCACATTAATGTTCTGGTATAAAATTACATTTACTTTTTAAGGGCTGTCAAAAGATACGTTAGAAAAATGCATACATTTCCAAATTTACCTAAATATTGCAGTTCTGGTAATTTTCATCTATGACATTTATTTGACCCTTTGAATAATTTCCTAGAATTCATTGATAGGCTAGGGAATTTTCATCAACTAGACGCTCTAAGAGCGTTTACTCGGGCCTCGCTACGAATATTCGTATTGGACGCTAAATATAAAAACAAATAAATTAATCACGATATTTTAGCACGACTGTATTATTCATCAGTATATCCATTAGTGGCTTCGTCTGGTACCCTCCTAATCCAGTCGCAAGTTGTGAGTTTCAATCAGTTTGGTTCAAGAATCAAGCACAGCTGTCTACACATTTATGGAGAACTTGATTGCAAAGGATTTTTCAGGTCTTTTTACAACTTATGGCGATTACATTGTACATGC